>CM051698.1:2028231-2093231 GCA_028022725.1 Lycodopsis pacificus
TTACGTCTCCTGAACTTTACCTCCTATAACAAGGTCCATAGGGGCATCTCAATAAATAAACATGTTATATTATATTGTATTATATTATATAAGTGTTATTTACTGCTTTTTTTCATGTTGGAATAAATGTTAAATATTTAACTGCCAAGTAGTAATGCGTGTTTGATACTTAATTTTTTTTTGCATTAAATCATATTGGGATGTTTGCTGAAATTGATAGGATGGCCCTACCTAGAACATGTTCCACCAGCCGCCACTTATAGAGAGAGAATTAAGGAGTATGATCGATCTATTCTGCATTAGAGGACTTTAGAAATGGTCTACGACCAGCAGGGGATGCTGTTTGGTTAAAATAGACTCTGAGACCTTGGAGGAGCACCTGGAGACCAACACACAGACACTTTCGTCTACATATCTGCTTCCATTGATATTATCTCACACACACATGTCTATGCCAGAGCTGCAAGCCTGCAACTAACCATTACTTTCACAATCAATAGTTTGGCTGATTATTTTCTATATTATTCAATTTTGACCTATATGACATCAAAACTCAGTTAAAAAAATGACCATCACATTGTACCAGGTATCTTTAACTTACTCTAAACTTAAGACAAGTAAACGTAACTGACTTTTTCACAATCGAGAAGCTTAAACAAGAGAATGTTCAAAACTAAAAATGTAAAGAAGGACTTAAGTGAGTTACTGATCATCAAAAGTTGCACACACACACACACACACACACACACACACACACACACACAGATAGACGCACACTGAAAGGGGAACTACGCTTGTTTACAAAATGAATACATTTTAATCCTGTCGTCTAAGACATTCCAAAAAATGTTGATGAACATGAACATCTCTCTTAATTTGTGATGATGTCATCGAGTATAACAGATCTGCCCCATCGACAATGAATTGGGAGATGACAAAGAGCATTCAGGAGAATGCTCTGAATATCTGGGAACATTTTCAATAGAATAAGTAAATTATTACTTTTGGGTATAAAAAAAGAAAACAAACATTCTGAGACCATAAACTCATGTTTACAATGTTTACTGAGGTAATAAATCAAGTGAGAATAATTTTCTCATAGACATCCATACAATCTGACTTCTTTTTGAGTCGGCCCCTGCTGGTCAGTAGAGAGAATGCAAGTTGTAAGTCACTTCCGCATCGGCTTCACTCGACAGAACCGGAGCTTGCCGCCTTGTTTCTACGCCATGAGATGATGTATTCGGTCCAGTGTAGTGTGTGCCAGCTAGAGGAGCTCTTATCATGGCTGTCACTTTCACATGCTTCCTGGTCAACTCCCTCAGTTATGAACCTCTCTGAACTTTTTTTTTTCTTTTGCATTTTTCAAAACTATGCAGTGGGTGGATTTGGGCTCAGACCTAGTGGGTGAAGTCAAACAGCGTCACGCTGGATAAACACCCGTGACTACTACAGAGTCATTTGTCTCGGGAATGAATGCCGATTGTAACCTTCACCATGAAAGACAGAAGCCAGATCTTTTTTATTAAAGCACCAGACCGGCAGAACAACTGTAAGATGTTGATGTAAGGATAGGTGCAAGCAGCAGACACGTAACTTTTACTAAAAGAAAAGGGATGAGGATTAGATAAATGATGGGATAATGTGTCTGTTAAACTAGAATAAATCAAGGACACCTTGAATGAGACAAGGTGTCTGATACAGAACAGCACCTTCTTTTCAGTGTGTGTGCATATGAGTCATCTAATGAATGTTGTTCGTTGTTATACAGGACTAAATTACTGGTCGTGACTCATGCTGATCAGTCCGAGGCAAAAAAAATATGGGAAAAAAGATAGAGGAGGTTAAAAAGGGAATACCACTAAAGAATTCTTCAAACCTCCAAAATATCCCACACTAGTGTGATTACATACTGTCGCAAAATTAAATATCACGTGGGTTAGTAGCTAAGTTTGAATTTATCTCCCAAACAAAAATCTTTGGAAATCAAAGTCGCCCATTTTGGTTTTTGAAGGAAGAACAGAGACGGTGTATTATTAGACAGTAAAGACCATAAAGAAGCACCGAGAGACGCACAAAGAGAGGCGGCCATTATTCCTAAATAACCCATAATTGTCGTGTCACGATGTAATGTGTTTAGGTGGCTGGCGTGCGGCTCCATTTGAGGATGACCTGAATGACGAGTGATTAAGTGTAATTTGCACATATTATTATTAGCGGGGGGGGGGGGGGGGGGGTGACAGAGTGGTGCTCGTCATCCCGCCGGGTTTGAGTAACGAGGACGGCCGATTAGCTCCGTGATCAAATAGTGTACAAAGCCAAGTAAACTCCTCAGTTTTTGACCATTAGCTGAAAGGGAGCTCCATGATCAAAACCCCGGAGTGTTTTCCTCCTCTCCCAATAATCGGATACAACAATGTTACTACTATGCTGAGATTTTTTTTTTACAATTGAAACAAAAATATGAATACACTAGATTTATTTAGCACCTTTCAGAAAAACTAATGCAGCTCAAGGGGCAAAAAACAGGAGAGCAAATTCTAAAACTTTAAAGTATTTTATTTACAGGAGGGGAGTAAAAGCAATACTAGAATAAGAGCATGGAAACGTTTTTGTACATTTTGGAAATGTATGTGTTCAAAAATAATTAGAGAAAACAGTATTCAATGTTAGGATGCTTGAAATCTTTTTGGCGTCCCGTTCTTTCAATTTGAGTTACACTTTGTTATTTTTGTGAATTTGAGTCCAGTCAGCTACGCAGTGTGTGTCAGTGTGAATGTACAGTTACAACTTTTATTCATTTAAGAACTAGTTATAACCAGGATACTTTTACGCTGATTCACCATATTTGTTCGTCCTAGCAACCGCCATCTGAGAAGCTGCCATTTTTCCAGCAACTGTTTGGAAAAAGGCGGGCTCTTTAAAAGAAGACTTGAACTTTCTGTCAATCAAACTCTTGCCGAAGTCGGCCAGGAGAAAAACAAAAACATCTTTTCCACGGAGAAAAGCCTTCAATGTCGTTCTTTCTTTCTTGTTTCATTGAAGACTCTCCAGTTCTGATAGACTGGATGCAAGTGCAGCGGCTAAGCTAACCTCTTCAGGAGCCGCCATTGTTGTTTGGAACCAAACAGTTGCCTCTCCCGTGTTGTGTCACACACTGTAAACCCGAATTTATTTCAAATTAAACTTTTCAGTAGTCATTACTTATACTTGTGTGTTTTGTAAAACAACTGTGTCATTACTAAATCTATTTAGTAGTTTGCACTAATCAACTGAAATATTGAGTGCACTGATCATGTTTAGCAGAGATAACTTGGTAGGTTACGTTTCTGTAAAGGTGCGTTCACACCGGTCGCGTTGATGTTTTGACGCACTGCAAAATCGCGTCCAACGCACTGCAAAATCGCGTCTGCTCGCCGCCGGTCGTGTTCAGACCAGACGCCGCAAAATCGCGGAGCGCCGGAGAGGGGGCGTGGTTTATCGACTGGAAGCCGTTCACCTGGCCGCCATTAACCATGGAAAGAATAACCTATATTCCTACGTGTTGTGGAAGTCACAGATATCCCGGGAAACTAAACGCCGTCATGTCTGGTTCATAATATTGTTCAGAGGAGCTCCGTGGATTGTATCGAGCTGTATTCACTGTGTCTAGCAAGCCGCCGGTCGCTGTTTACTACAGCTGTAGGAACACAAAATAAACAGATTTGGCTGTGATTCAACGGAAAATAAACCGACAAAAAGGGACTCCGAAATAATTACATAATGATGCCGGGAGCGGTGCTAGGCTATGCTAACATCGTAGCAGCTCCACCAGCACTCAATAACGTCACGTAGACGTAAATACGGCAGCGTCTATTCATTGTTTGTACCGTATGGTTTACACACATACATGTATACACATAGTTTGGTCCGGTCTCTGTTGATATGAGGTATCGTAGAGCTCTGGGTGAACACAGACGGCTACAGGATTTATTTGTCCTCCATTGTTGTTTGTGATTCAGCACGGGCTGGAGCTACGCCACTGATGACGGGGGGAGCAACTCAACGCTGATAGGCTAGCGCGCCACAGCGTCACGCGATTATGCCGCAGAAGTTGAAAAATTTCAACTCGCGCGTTGGCGATTTTGCGGCGTCCAACGCGTCCACCGCGTCCACCGCACTGCAATAACGCGTCCAACGCACCGCAGAATCGCAAAATCGCGGCGCGCCAGTCTCATCGCGTCTGTGCATAGACTTTGTATGTAATCTCGACGCGCGTCAAAAAATCAACGCGACCGGTGTGAACGCACCTTAAGGGGGGGGGAGGGGCCCGTTTGAATTTCACTCGATGACGCATTAGTACCGTGTGCAGCGCAGTGACGAGCCCAGAGGAGTCTGCTCCTCCTGCGTCTGAGCGCGACACCTATCCTGGCTTTGAGGGAGCTGCGGGACTTCTGCAACAACTTTGAACCAAGTGGAATGGTGAGTGTGTACTCTCACCATATTGACTGTAACGTTAGATATCATTCTGGGAGCATTTATTTCAACAAGTAAGCTAAACGCTAACGTTAGCATGCTAACGATTTTCTGTGGGTCGTTTATAACTTTAACACATGTTTGCATGTGCTGTGTATTAAACTAGCTGACGATAACGTTACGTTAGCTTTTCAAAATGGTGCTTGCTTAGGTTGCACAGGAGTTATTTATTGCATTTATAGCAGTAACTTAGCTAGCTTCTCAAGGCACGAGGTCATTAGTTGGTTATTAGCAGAGGCTGGGTAACGTTTTGCAGTGGAGTTAATGTTACTGGAACTGGGTTGTTGAACTGAAAGTTGAGCCAATAGTCTTCTTCTTGTTTTCACAGGTTCTTGTGAAGATGCAATGGAAGTGTACGTTACATATTGTGAGTTCATAAGTCGACTCAGGTCGCCCCCGGATCGCGCACCGTCAAACAGCGGACTCACTGCGGACACCGGGGTATCCACACATCAAACGCGCCTTTTTCCCCCGTTCAAATACTGCAGGCAGGTAACAGGCAGCCTACCATTAGGACCCAGGCAACAGGAGGCATACAATAGGGTGGGAGGTTCACCTTTCCTCCTGAACTCAGACAAACCTGAGAGAGCAACTGATCTACCTCGAGGCCAGCCTTTGTTTGGTAAGTTCTCTTTCCTTTTTAAATATGTTTAAAAGCATGATTTTAAGAGTGAAATTGTAGAAAAGACATTCTGTAAAGTGTTAACAGTACTTTTTTGATCCATTTTAGATTTCCTCCCTGGCAACCATCGGAGGACATGACACAAAGCGGGTTACATGGAACATCCTTGCCCGCATGTTCAACGGTGATGTTGGGAAGAGAATGAACTGGAAAGGGATAAATGGGAAAAAGTCCTTCAGCCAGATGGAGTCGAAGACTTTGCTCCTGTGTAAGTAACTAATATTTAATGAAAACAATTTGAAGTCACCCAGAGGTCTTAGGTAGTGTTCAAACTTACAAATTCTCTTTGCAACTTCAACTTCATTCTCTGCTCAGGTAGATATTACTCGACTATATCTTCACATAATAGTTATATGATATATTAGCTCTGAATACAGCATAGCAAACCTTTACATGCCAGACAGCCACTAGCTTTTAGACTGCATGTCTGCTATATGTTCCACTGAGGGCTCATGGGATTTTGTATGATCTGCTTGTGATTACAGATGCCGTCGAAAGAATCATGTCTCACGTGCCGCCACAGATGATGAGTGTGAAACAGCAATGAGGTGGTTCAACCTGGCAGCAGACAGGGGAAGCTCCAGGAGGCGTGCCACAGTCAGCATCCCTACTGAACAAGCCTAAACATGTATGTGTTATACATGTGATACATGCGATGTTTTAAAATCCAGATTTTGATACTATTCATTGCAGAGACACCTTAACTGGGGTCTGCTAGCCCCTCCAAACCAAGCCTCACATGGTTTTAATCCCCCTTTGTCACCAAAGACTCTCAGGAAATGTTTAACTACTAAGATACTTATTTTGAATTATGTTATAAGTTTATGTTGAATGAGGAGTAGGAATGTTCCACCACTTGTGTTTTACAGTGTATGCTCAGGACTGCATATTGGTGTTCAGTTGTTTCGATATGTTTAACCCAGTTCCTCTGTCCTTATCCAGTCAAGTTGAAATGTCTGCATGTGAATAGCCATTCACATGGCAGTTACTGTGTAATGCTGCATTTCTGCAATGTTTTGAAAAAATAAAACACATTGGAACATTCAAATGTATTGTTTAATTTCTTTCCTTCTGTACAATTTTCTTGAAACAATACATTAAATCTCAAAATCAAATAGTATAATTAATTTAATTAAAAGTAAAGACATTACTTAAATAAACTAATGGTCTTAAGTAGCAATAAATAATGTTATATTAGTGATTTGTTTATATATGCTTATGTATGTTGAACTTAAAATAGTTATTTCATTAAACTTACACTAAAGAAAAGAAATAATTCAAGTGAACTAATGATTTTTAGTAAAGATTACTAATGTGGACTTAAATTTGTCTACTGCATTCATTAAGGTTCTATGTTAACACAACTAGATCTGTTTAGTTCCTCCATTTGTAAAAACTTAAATGGTTTGAGGCAACGGGATTCCACGCGATTTTCTAGTAAAGTCAACTAGTTCGGGCTAACAGTGCACACACCTAAGCCACGCCCACAGACTTACCTGACACAAACGCATTACCTGAGGCCTAACAAGACGGATTTTTTCGTGTGATTTGAAATCCTTCACTCAAGGTAAACGCTTCTGGGGCTCCGGACGTTTTCTCAAAATCCCAGAATCTTTTAGGTTTTTAAATATGTCTCTCTGAATGGACCAACAAATCAATGGAGCAAAGGTTTTATTACAATATCTATAGCTCTGCCCTAACATTACCATTCCTACCACCACTCCTCCTACTACTACTACTACCAGTGGCGGCTGGTGGAAAATGTTCTAGGTAGGGCCATCCTATCAATTTCAGCAAACATCCCAGTATGATTTCATGCAAAAAAAATTTAGCATCAAACACGCATTATTACTTGGCAGTTAAATATTTTACATTTATTCCAACATGAAAAAAGCAGTAAATAACACTTATATAATATAATATAACATGTTTATTTATTGAGATGCCCCTATGGATCTTGTTATAGGAGGTAAAGATCAGGAGAAGTAAACATGAAGTGTAATTATGAATACTGATGTTAAATTAAGCTATGATGAGTTTTCACTGTTAATTTAGGGGGGAAAAAGTGGGCCGGGAGTTACTGTCAGACCGGCCCACTCAATACACGGCGCGCTGCCCACTCAATACACGGCATGTATTTCGCCGGTCTACGGCGGCCATTCGCACCTCCGCCGGCCCCGCCCCGACAGACGCCCGGCACGACCGCACGGCGCAGACCGCGGTTATGGAGAAAAGCACCGTAGTGTCCAGCCGTGCTATGGCGTCCTCGGATCGCGAGGAGTAGTATAATGTCAGTTTATACTGTTGATACAGTTTTCACTGATTATTGACTTTCGGTATTAGAGTAAATTGAACGTGTTCTGTGAAGCATATAATATAGTCGGGGCCGGCGATGTCAGAGACGGCCCAAACCCCGTCGGCCTACCGGGGATTCCCTCGGTATCCCCGATGGCCAGTCCGCCCCTGCCTGTGGATACGTATGGTATGTCGAAGTAATCAGCGTACTTTTCGGAAGAAAGGAAGTTGATTGACTGACTTGTACGAAGTAGTGAAGCTTCGCATGTAGTCTGCTGTCTGATTGTGAGGTCAGGCTGATCTGATATCAGCTCTTTGGCTGCAGAATCTCCGCCAAAACCGTCAACCGGGTCTTGGAGGAGGAGTGCTCGCCTGTAGAGACTTCTCCTGACGAGAACGCGCAGCTAGGGGGGCCTGATCGTTCTGGCCCACAGCTGAATCTATTTGAGGGCGCTGATTGGCTAAATTGTATGTCACTCATTTATATCTTGAATCAGCAATTGGCTAAACGGCTTCATAGACCCGTCTTTTTTGGGCCAAAACGATCAAGCCCCCCTCGCTGCGCGCTCTCAGACGTGTCGTGCACACAGGCAGAGAGCACGAGCAGACGAGCACACAGGGGGAGAGGACGAGCAGGAAAAGCATATATTTTGCGCAGATATCATATTGTACACACATTACTGGGTACATTCCATAGTTAAAAAACACAAATATTGACAATTTGTATAATTTATGATTATTATAATTTTTTTTTTTTTCGTGTGGCTCATGGTGGGGCCATGCCCCATGGCCCTCTATTGACCAGCCGCCACTGACTACTACTAATATTACTACTGCTACTACTATGCTATTTATCTAAGAAATGTAATTAAGTAAATGGTCTTCTGTTGGCTTAAAATTCAATTCAGACTATTGGAAACCACATTTACTACGTTACATAGTTGAGGATCCTGCATTGAGAGCAGGCCAGATTATTATGGTATGGATTCAAATGTAGCAGATTTGTCAGCTAAACATTCATTCTGTGAACTCTGCTCCAGTACAGTGGAACAAGAATAGGTTTCAAGATTGTTAATGCTGTTTACGCCACTTGAGAGATGTTCATGTTTGTCATTTTAAAGTGACTTCTGTCACCATAGGGTGGAGGCTCTGCATGATCTGTTTCCTTTGAAACTGTCTGTAACAGATTTGTAGGCATTCTATTGTCTCAAACGTATATAGCTGGTGTAAATCTGCACTAGGGATGGTCCGGTATAGGATTTTATCATTTCGATTAAAAAACACTCACAATAAGTTGGAACGTGGTGAATTTCCATTATTAGGACAATGAGGAATATCGTCATGCGTAACTTGGAAAAAGCTGTCTGGCTTGCTATCATGGTAGAGAAGTGAAAATAGAGCCTGGTTTAACAAAACAGGAATCATCATGAAACAACAGCCCCCACTGTTGGAAATGAAATTCAATGATGTGGCCTGATCCTGTACAACTTGTCAATTGTTACAATGGTGATATCAACGGGTGAAATCCCAATATTACTGTAGCAGGACACCTTTTTGCTGTTGTTGCGACTCTGCATTTCCACATCAAGTGCGATGGAAGGAAGAGAAGTTTAGTTCAGAGTTGAAGATGAATAAAGAACTGATGCGATCACCCCATCCTGATCTGGCCTCGCCTCACACCGAGGACGAAGCTGCACAGTGACGGATGCTCGGCACCCAACAGAAATAGAATTCTAATCCGAAATTTCTGCTGTTTCCTTTTTCTACTTTTGTGTGTGACTGTGAGAGTCTAAAGACCTCAGATGGATTTCAAGTGTGTGTGTGTGTGTTGGTGCGGATCCCAGGATGATCCCAGCCTCTCTAAATGCTAATGATGTGTACAGGTGAGCGATCGAGAGAGCCTTGCTTCGGACCAGCAGGGGAGCACGGGGAATATAATCAACCCGCAGCTACTCAGGCTCCCTCATTTACTGCAAAAAAACAATCACAATGACCGAGCAAGGGGTTGTATTTTAGCTGTATTACCTGAGGAGACCTTCCCTGTGAGCCTTATGTGTCGTTTATTTCACCCAAGATACATTTTATAGACACGCCCAGCTCAGAGAAGAGTTTAAAGAGAGAAATAATTTGCATTGCATTTACTTTATGTATACAACTAATATGTATATATATATATATATATATATATATATCAATCTTAGTTGTGTTAATGTTCTTATCTTGATTCTTTGGCAACATTGTTGTTGAAACTTTAATGCCAAAAAGTAATTCAAGAATTCTCAAAATTGAATTTAATGATAAAATAGCATCGTATAAGAACTCACCGTTGTTCGGACCAGGTAGCCTCTTTGGGCTACTGGAACAAAAGCTCTCTTCCTGGCCTGTCTAGATGATGTTAATTCATTTTTTTGAATGTAGTGTTTAAACTGGTGTTTAATGCTGGTCAGATCTGACACGATGCACCTTTAAACTGCTTTAAGACATTAAACACATTTAGAATCCTTGTAAAAGAGATGCTTCTCATTCTAGCGTATACCTCGCTGTCAGTGCTGTAGTGTCATTTCCCTTTGAATAACTTGAGAAATCCAAATGCAGAATGAGAGCCCATTTCAAGAATGACACTGGTCTGTATGTCTTTGTGTCCTGCTGAGGCTGTCCTATTGTGGCCGTCTCTCCAGCTACCCGTTCCTGGATCTGTCAATTGTGCTGAAATAGCTCACTGGTCACATCCTTTTCTCTTTCTGCTCAGCAAGACCCCTGCTCCCTCTGAAAGAACAGAGGTCTCTTGTGCTTCACTACTGCTGGGTGTCCTTTGATGCTGAGGACAGCACAGACAGATATGAAAGCAGGTGAAACTGAGGCCCTGGTGTCCCCTCACCCCTAAGCACTCACAATTTGGTAATTTGGAATTTGGGGAAGAAAAATAAAAAACATAGTCTTTTCCTCTGTTTCCTTCTCCCCAAACTTGTCGGGTGATTTGTCTCGCTCTGTCATTTATATATGGGGCCAGGATTTTGGGGTATTTATATGTCCATCGATATATCTTTTCGAACTGTTGTTTTTGTCATGAATGCTTGCACACAGAACGCAAATATTATGTGGCGAAAAACTAATGTTTTTGGGGGGTTAACCAGTTGTGGGTTGTATTTATTTAATCACACAGACACAACCTCCGGTGATCTGCACTCTACTGAGCGCACCTTTTTTTGATCCATTATTTATCTACTTTTCCTTTATGTGGATGTTTATGTTATTTTGAGTATTGATTTTAGTATTTTATATATTGCAATATGTCCTAATCGGGGAGAGTTCTTCTATGTATGCATGGCACGTTAGATGTACAAAATCATCAACATATATTTAAACAAAAAAAAGAAGTTGAAGAGCCTACAGGACAACTGGTTTTCAGAAAGCTTTAACAGACGTTACCAGGACCTGGATGTCATGATCATTTGGAGGAACCTCTTCCTCATGTGGAAGATTCATTCCTCACACACTAAGTAACACCAAACCTTATTTGAAGACATGGATCCATACAGGTCAATAGTTTGCAGTACAGAAGATCTATTCATACATGTCACTGTAATCCAATTCAGACCTCCACGGTGGTCTGCACTGACCGCAGTAGAAGGACATTGAGGCAAAGCAGAGCAGGATGATCGGGTTCAGAGCGCGGACGCAACACTCCGACTGATTGTAACTCAATCCATCCAACTCCGCAATGATGTGGCATCCAGGCAGACAGACCAACAGCATCCTCTCTGTCAAATCTACCAAACTCACGTCCGCTGCAAAATGAGGCGCTACACTATAAATTAGTTAAGATTAGAGGTATGATTTGCAGGATTTTCCTTAAAAAACAAAAGATGGACTGATGAAAAATAGTCCCTCTCAATCATCACTTACGACCCACTAGAAGTGTATGCTGGTGCCTGTATCTACAGAGACCCTGGCTTGGATTTTCTCTTTTTTTCTCATTTTGCTGTGTTCGGGACTCTTCTGGATGTCAGCAAAGAGCCTTTGGGCCCCACGCGGGTGTGTAACCGCCAGCCAATGACAGCGCACAATACTACATAGCACAACTTTAAAGCAAGACTACGGACCTTGTATCTTGACATTTCCTAATGCAGCTACAATGTGCACTCATTAGCCACTGTTGGGGTCTGAGCATATGGCTGCACATGTGCTGTGAACAAAGAGAATCAGGCCTTCCCTTTTGCAAGCAAAGGTTTCATCCTGATTGTGGTTTGATGAGCACCAAACCCCCTCTGAAGGACTTTCACATTAGGGTGTGAATTCCCCCCCCCCAAAAAAACTATGGTTCCTGAAGTCACCTGAGAGCACCGCTGCAACCTCATTGGCCGAGAGCCAAGACAGCACCAGGACCCCTGTGGTTCAACCAGTGTTCAACAAAACTAACTGCAATTCACACCTCCACGCTTTTTCCCTTCGACCTCGGTCGAGCAAGGGAGCAATCGCTGTTCTTCACCCTGGACATCCGTCCCTGGGACGCAAGGAGACGCATCAGCTTTCTCCCCCCCCCAGCATCGCGCTGTCGACGAAAGCCTCGAACCCTCACCAAACCCTGACAGGTCTTATGCTATCTTCGCTGGCCGAAGTAGCCGTGTTGTCTTTTTGAGTCAAGGCCCTCTCACTCCACCAGGACGAATCTCTTCCACGATTCCTCCCCGTGTTGTTGTTTTTCTTTTGCGTGCACATTCCGGCAGAAAGAAGCGGAAACCTCCCTTCTTCCCCGATGACTTCCCTTCAAGACCACGCCGTCTTAAGCTGAAGTAAGACCATCCTCTCTGCAGCGAGGATTGATCACGTCCAGCGCCAGCTCCAGAACGAGCCGCGTCAACGGACCGAAACAGCCGCCGCTTAAACAGCCGCGCTGATCTACAAGCAGCCCCACTTTTTCCTTCAGGACAAAGAAAGCACGATTCTCAGCGGCCACTCTCCCCGCCACAAAGAAGCGTCTCCAACGTAAGTTCATTGTGCATCTGGGCTAGCTTAGCTTAAATTAACTTAAAGTTCATTCAAGTTAATTCATGTATATGTTGATATTCCCGTGTTCTTGTGTGTTTCGTTACTATTGCGTAATATCAAGGTATTGCGCAACACTCAGCAGACCCCAGCTCCGCTCCACTGTGCATTGCCCGTATTCTGTTCGCGTTAAAGACACCGTCGCAGTATACGGAGGTAAATACACAAACCTCACGGACCAGAGAAGTTCCGTTTGTATTGTGTATTAACTGCATTGACTGTTTTCTTTGGGATTATTTTCATTCATTTGTATTCAACTTTGTGGGATATTTCTCTCTTCATTAACTCGGCTCTGTGAGTGAGCTGAGTGCCGTGTTCATCACTGTGTAAGCTGCCGACAGTTCAAGACGACAACGGTATGCTTATGCGTGAGAGAATAACGTACTTATGCTCCTCAGGATATCGCAGCAGAAGTTTGATTTATGTTGACTTACGATTTCTCTCCACCTTTTCTTGGCTCACCCTCCTGCCAACACAGCAGGAGGTGACCCCCTCTCTCTCTGACCCTCTCTCTCACACGTGCTCACACACAGCGACCCCCCCCTCTCCTCCGCCAGTTTGCCCAAGTCACTCGACTAGGCCATCTAGTGGTGGGTCACGGTAGCATCTTAAGGTTCACCCCCCCCCCCCAGTTTGTCTAAGTCCCTCGACTACGCCATCTGGTGGTGTTCAGCGGTAATACCTTAAGACCTCCCCCCTTTTAACCCACAGTCTCACCCCCCTTCCTTTTATACACAGACACACACACACACACACACACACACATACACATACACACCCTCCTCCTCTTTTATTTCATTTCTTTAGATATTAGGTACATAAGATTGTATAATGGCGTTTGTTGATTGCGATATTAATTGATCTGATCTTTTATTATTCTAATTTAATAAACTCTAGTATACTTTAAAGAGCAGTCGTCTGTGATTAATGGTGCATATGTATGTGATGATCTGTATGTTGTAGCCTGCGCTCGGATTCCACACCTTCACTGTCACTGATGAGTGACTACTAATTATGAGACTTAGTTTTATCGTTTGGTTATCGGTCCCTGTTCGCAGGGTGGTGCCCCGTTATTATTAATAATCATTAATAATTGTTATTCACATTAATAATTTTATTGATGTCAAGAATTCAGTTTCTTAAAGCTGATAACTCAAACACAAGCCCCTATTGATCCCAACACCACTTAACAGGCAGCTCCTCCAAACTGTGAATCATGCGGGGCCAGGCTCAACATTAGCAATCATGCAGACAGAGCCAAGAGGTTCACTTAAGTGTTTGACTTAACATTAGAGCTGGCACGACACATGGTGTGAGTGATGTGAGGTTTGCTGGGATGGTCGGTGCCAGACGTGGGGCCAAACAAAAAATGAACAAGCCTCACACCACAAAATAACCAAGAAGCTGATTGTTGGTTTTAGGAAAAAGGGAGGCAAAGACACACACCCTTGTCATCATCAATGGAGCTGAGGTGGAGCAACAGTTTTAGGCTTCCTGGGAATCAGCATCACCGATAACCTGACGGGGTCACCACACATCTCTATCCTGGTGGTGAAGAAAGCTCAGAAACGGCTGTGTTTCTGAAGCAGAATTTCCGTGCGAAGTTAACTGTTACAGAGGAGCAATAGAAAGCATCCTGACTGGAAACATTACAAATTGGCATGGGTTGTGTTCGGTCCAGGACAGGAGGGCGCTTCAGCAGGGAAATCTAAACCACCAAGAACATCATTGGTACGGTACCCATCTATCGAGCGTCAGTGATATCGGTGAGGTGGGGTGCCTGCCCAGAGCCCAAAGGATATTGAAAGACAAACCTAACCAGCCACAGCTTGTTCACCCTGCTGCCGTTCCACCAGACTTCAGAGCAGCCTTAACTCTACCTCATCCTCCATAACTCCACCATAAACAAAAGCCTCCCCTCAGATTAGTGGGGGCCACTGGTCTATATTAAAATGGGCCTAGATTTGATTTCAAGACAATTCAATTACTGTATTTAAATTTAAAGAAAGCCCCGATTATGCGTTGAAATAAATGTTGAAGTTGTTGATGGGGTCAGAATCTGGTGCACGCAGTGGGACTCCAGGGAGTGGTAGAGCAAAAGGTTGCTGACTGTAATGGAGTTGGAGAGCAGCTTTCCTGGCACACTTTCACTCCAGATTATATCAGTCAATGGCCACAGTGTACCTTGGCATTGTGTCTGAACAGGTGCATCCCATGCTCTGATGGGGGTGTTTACCTTGTACATACAATGATACAGTAAACAGAAACCACAGATCCTTTGTTGCACTTTGTTGTAAACTTGTTGTAATGATGTCTACGATGAATTTGTAGTTATTTCTGCCTTGTTGTAAATTCGGCAAACGAAGGATATTAAGTTATTTCTTTCTTTGTGTAAAACCATCGTCAGTTTGTCTCGGCCTGAGGCGGTACCGGCGCCATAGTTGCGAGTTGTCCCCGCGTTCATTATTGCCGAGGATTTCCTTTCCTTTCAGCCAAGGACCCAGCAAGGTCTCAGCACTGATCCGCCATGGATCGGCCTGGGCCCCATCATGGAGGGAGGTGAAAAAAAAAGTACCTCTAATTATTAGACAGGAAATATTTTTTTAACCAAAAACTAAGAATATTTTAAATTAAAAACCAAAAGCAGAGTTTGGTCATTTCATAATTATGACAATTCATCCCATTTCTGTTATTTTTTGGTTGCTTGCTATTTAATGACAAACAGACACAGTCTCATGGAAATAAACTGGACCAGAAGCAATAGAGAGCCTAATGCCTTCCCCGTCACAATAGATGTAAAGCATGTTCGTAATCAAATACAGCTAATGCTTTTTTGCTGTTGATGCATATTGAACATATTACAACAACAACCAATTACCTCTTCCTCAGAGAGTTTTATTTTTCACTCTTGATTAAGAATGGGGATGTTATCTTCCTGTGCCAGAGCCAGAGAAGTAGATGCAGAAAAATTGCCATAACAGGCATGAATTGGATAAATGCAGGACTGGTTGTTGTAAGCCAATTTAAAAGTTTGAAATCGGCATATTCCTTTAATTGATGTGAAAAATATGTCCTGCCCTTGGTCAGCCTTGGCTACCAGAGCTTTTGTGTCAACTGCACATGACGTAAACGGAGACGTTACTTCACTCACCACTGACTGGTTAGGCTGAAATAACAAACGGAAACAAATAACATTTTTAGCAGATCTGGAGGCCTGCCCCGCCCTATAGACATCATGGCAACTCTGTCTCGTTTCCCAGTCACCGCCAGAGCAGAAGAAGAAGAAATGTAAAGTGCACCAGCATTGCTTCAATTTCTAAAGCTACACAAATGGATCAAATGACTAAATGTGGCGTCTCAGTTTCTGCTTGTTACATAGTGTCTTTCAAAAGTAAACTTCCAACGTAGTTTTTAGTTTAGTTTAGGCGAGAAGTTAGTTGTTTAAGCATCAAATCTGTGGTCGGTTTGTCAATATTCAGCCTACTTAAAAATCTGCTCCGACGATTTCGGAGATGTGAGGTGTTACTAGGACCGGCAGTAAACCAGCACCGGGGGCTCAGCACTCATATATAAATATATATATATATATATATATATATATATACACATATATATATATACACATATATATATATATATATATATCATTTTTTTAAATTCTAAATAAAAATGCAGGGTTGTCATATTTAGTTTGATTGTCATATTTAGTTTGATTGTAAAAATACTTGACAGTGAAAAACCGGAATAAACTCATTAGGAAGACCAGCTGAGGTGGTGAGGTCATCAAGTACGCTGCTGTTCCAATTGCAGAATGACTGTACTTGTGTCCTCCCGTCCTTGGGAGTCTGGACATGAGCATGGTTAAGGACGGGGGAAGGCTGCAGGTAGGCTCGACAAATAGGGAAACATGAATTCCTTATTGGGTGCTTGGCAAGCTCATTGTCCTGGTTCCTCTTATCCTCTTTCTTTTGTCTCTTTTTGCCTCCCCCCTGTCTTTCACCTACTCAGCCCTCTCCTCTTTGTTCTCATTTCATTCTCCTTTTTGTATTTGTCGTGTTACATTTCCTCCTATTTCACCTTGTATCATGTCTCACTGTGTCTCTGCTCCTCCATCATCATCATCATCATCGTCAGGTGCCCTGACACTAATGCCCACCATCATGTCTGATGCCAGTGACCATCATTACACTGAGTAACAGTAAATTCTCATGCGGGTTAGGTTCCCTCCACAGGTCAGTGTGTGATGTGTTATCATGGAGGGAAGGTGGAGAGTTGAAGAGAGAGAGCATGAAATGGCTTCCCACCTCTCTGCTGTTCTTTGCACCCGGCTGTTAAACTATCACCATGTTTATTTGCACAACTGCAGGGAAGATGTAAAATACATCCGATATCATTTGTAGGTCTTCACCTCACAAACATTTTAGATGAATTTCATTCGCATGTTTTTCTTGCTCTGGGCTTCTGAATGGAGTCTAATGACCTTCAACTACAAGTATGATAATATTAAAACAAATCAATATTACCGTTACTGAAGGCTCTTATGTCTCAGAGGCTTTAACCCACCCACCCTGCATAATATCCCTCTGCACAAGACAAGGAAAAGCCTGGACAGTTAGAGCAGCATCATTTGCCACAGTGATATATGTCACAACACATCAGGGACAGCGTGTCAGTTCCCGCTCATTACATGCTACAGTGTCTTTTCAAAATAATCTTCCAACAAAGTTTTACTTATTTTTTAACTTTACCTGATTAGGTTAAGGCAACAAAAGTACTTGGTTGGGTTTAGCAAAAGATCGTGGTCTGGGTTAAAATAAGCATGTATGTTACATAATAAAAGGAAGCTTGTCCTTACCTAACGCAACTTCTTTTCAAAATAACCTTCCATGTTCACAAGAAATGTTATATGCAAACAGTCTCTTTTCAAAATAAACAATAGGTTTACTTAATTTTTAGGTTTACTTCTGCAACATTAGGCTACACAAGTTACATAGTAAAACTAAGGTAAAATATGTCGATGTGGACTCCGTTTAATATGGGACAGGAACAGCAGTCGCCTGGGTAAAAGTCCTGTGTTTGCTTGACCAAACGCTGAATCACACATATTTAGGCGACCAAAATGCTACAATGAACTCAAAGCACACTGTGAAAGGGTTAAAGTTGTAAGATGAATACACGGTCAACTCCCAGGCCGACGTTTTTCTACGACTGTCCAGCAGTTTAGGCAACAAAAACCCTCCTTGCGGTGACGGAGTCGCTTCACGCTGCGAGAGCTAACTCTCTGACCTGTCTGCGACGTTTGACACGGTGAACCACCAGATCCTCCTCTCCACCCTCGAGGGGATGGGTGTCTCAGGCTCTGCACTCTCCCTGTTTGCATCCTGACAGGTCGATCCTACCAGGTGACATGGAGGGGGGCCGTGTCGGAACCACGCATGCTGACTACGGGGGTTCCACAAGGTTCAGATGGGCCCTCTTCTCGCTACACAACATCTCTGGGTTCTGTTATTCACTCGCATTACTTCTCTTATCATTGTTATGCCGATGACACCCAGCTGGTCTTGTCATTTCCCCCGGTGACACTCAAGTGGAGGCACGCATCGCTGCGTGCTTGGCTGACATCTCGAAGTGGATGGTGACACACCACCTCAAGCTCAACCTGGACAAAAGCGAGCTACTGTTTCTCCGGGGAAGGGTTGCCCGCACCGAGACCTGTCCATCACCATTGATGATACCGTGGTGACGCCAACTCGGACTGCGAGGAACCTGGGTGTGACCCTGGGCGACCAACTCTCAGCAAACATTGCATCGGTTACACGCTCCTGCAGATTCCTGCTCTACAACATCAGGAGGATTCGCCCCTTCCTCACTGATGAGCTGGCGCAGGTGCTCATCCATGCTCTTGTCAACTCCCGCCTGGACTACTGCAACTCACTACTTGCCGGAGCCCCGGCGTCAGCCATCAGACCTCTGGCGCTTGTCTCCACCAGACAAGCTCCAGACAAACACCAAGTGAGCTGCAGCTCGCCTGGTGTTCAATCGCCCCAAGTTCTCCCACACAACTTCCCTTCTCTACACTGGCTCCCTGTAAGAGCTATCATCCAGTGTAAGACTCTGGTGCTAGCCTACAGGGCAGTGAAAGGAACAGCTCCTTCCTATCTCCAGGCCATGGTCAAGCCCTACACCCCCGCCCGACCACTTCGCTCTGCTGCCTCGGGGCGATTGGTTGCCCCGTCGCTCAGAGGTCCCTGCGGCCGATCGACCCGGCTGTTTTCTGTCCTGGGCCCTCAGTGGTGGAATGAACTCCCCACTGATGTCAGGACAGCAGAGTCGCTGCCCATCTTTCATCAGGCTGAAAACTCACCTCTTCAAGAAGTACTACCCAGAGCCTTCCACTTAGCACTTAATTAGCATTTATTGTATTCATACTCGTTTGTTGCACTTATTGCATTCGTTTGTTTCTGCACTGTTGCAGAAACAAACTCCATTTGACCATCCTGTACTTAAGGTTATAGTTACATTTGCTCTCATCCTACAAAGCCTTTACTAATAAGACAACCAGTAGTTTTATATAAAAAATATAAAGTATGTGTTACTGCAAGTTAATAAACATGTGTTGCTGCTGTTATTAATGATAACTGTCTTGATTGATTTCCTCTGCCTTAGGATTGCAATATATGTATATGTAAATATATATGTATGTGTGAATGAAATATAATAAAGTTATTGATAAATACATTGTTTTAATTACAAGAACTCTAACTGATTGAAAATTAGTTATTTAACATAGTAACTGATTTAATTAACTGATTATTAATTTAGAAAAAAAATATTATGAAAAATAACTGTTCATTAATTATTGAATATATGATAAAAAAAACTGATGAAAACACTAAACTAAAACCTTTAAAGTATATATACTGAAAAGGTTTTAGTGTATTTAATGTATTTATGTGTATATATACATATATTTATAATACTGTTGAGCAGGGATTATAAATATAGATACACTTTAAATAGTATATATATATATATATATATATATATAATATATATATATATATATAGCGTAGGCCGTCTCATTTCGGAGACCGCACGGTCTAGCCTTCGCGGTCCTCCGAAGGATGCAGCCCCTGAATTGAGACACAGCTCGTGAAGAGGGCCTGCTCCTTATGAAGGGCTCATTCTAAGCTAGCGAACAACAAATTTCGAAACCAGAAACAATTCTTAGTTTCTGGTGATTATACCCCAATGACAAAATAGTCATGATTAATATATTCCATTTCTGCTAACAGGTCCCCCTAAATCCTACACACTGTACCTTTAATCATAGACCAAAAGCGTGTCGGCCACCCTTAGAAAACGGAGAAGAAAACAGGATTAGCAGGAAGGCAGCATTTTTATTTTTCATGATTTAGTCACTACAATAAAGGCTTTTAAATAATTATTTCCTTGTTGTTACCGAGATTTTGGAGTCCCTGGATCGTCTTCCTGTTTATCCTGTTGATTGTGCTGTTTGGCCCTCTGCTAGGATCCAATGAAGCATCATGTGATTTTGCCTCATTTCAGGAGCTTGGTATTTGCGTGTGAAGATGTTTCTTGTGTTCTCTTTGTAGAGATGTACCAGAAGACCAAAATAGCAGAATGTTATTAGAATTGATTATTAGCGTCATTAGCTCCCAGCTTTGTGTCCAGGGAATCTTGAAGCCTCACCACTAAGTTCCACTGGAGCCTCTCTGAGATGAAACATTGTTTAATTTTAGTCTGTAAGATGTGCCACACTGTAATCATGATGATGTTCTGCAGTCCCGTTAAAAGGAAGAGTAAGCTGTTGTTCACTCACACGGCAGATATAACGCTGTATTAAATCGTGCCAAATTAAAATCCCAACAGAAATCTTCTTACAGGTACGGACAATCTAATCAAATAGCAGTTACAGGGGCTGTGAACCCATGTAGATTTATTTCAAATAACACTATTATTCTTGATGGTTTCATTTCATAATTATTAATTTTATGTACATTGTGGTGACCAGATGTTGGGATCTCTTAGGAAAATCTCTGGATGTGTTAACCCTTTATAGGCAGCGGTAATATTAGTATTGTTTAACCGGTGATTTATTAATTTTTTTACCAGAAACATTATTGTCATATTGCACAAAACAACTGCAGCATATTAGCGTATTACTGGAGCTTTATGTAATCTGTGTTATCGTCTGCCTGTCTTAAATCATTGTGTGTGCGGAGCATGTGGTGGGTTTTGAAACGGATGGGGGTTCACTGAAAGGACACTGTTCCCAAACCACGTTTTGTTACAGGGTACCCTAAAAAACATAATGTCACTACAGTGCAAACCAATGCTGCATCTCCAACTGCACTCAAATTCAATTGTCACATCCATACACTGTATATAAGAAGTGGAGTCAGGGCCTGCAATCCATTAGCAGCTAACGCGAGCGGAGCTAGTTGTCTAGCTTGGATAGCTTGGTGCATCTGTAATTTACATAAACTGTGAAAATCTGGAAGCCAATTTTGACAAGCAAAAGAAACAGCTTGTACTGGAAAAAATGTACAGCCAACTCCTTAAAGTGTCTTTTAGTTTCATCAAACGCTGAACAATTCTGTGGTAACGACTTGACAATCACAAGGTAGCCATGGCCAAAAGCATACCCTGCTTTTTACTCTAAACTAGAGTGTAATTTACGAAATCATGCTGTATTGAAGAAGATGTGAAACTACAGATTGAGATCATACACTCATGTTTACAATGTTTACTGAGGGAATAAATCAAGTGAGAAGTAGATATTTTTTCATAGACTTCTATACAATCTGACTTATTTTTGCAAACGGAGGAGTCGCCGCCTGATGGCCATGAGAGAGAATGCAAGTTGCTGCTCATCTAAGTAGACATGTATTAATGGTAATCTAATAATTTTGCATGATTTGGATGCCTGCCTATCACTCTCTTACCTGGGCAGGTGGTACGTTCAGGTTAGGTGAGTGTGAGAAGGTCAAATCCCTTTCACCTGAGTAAGAGAAGAAAGAGGAATCGGCAGCTTTCTTTTGGTTGGTGTTCCATTTGCTTAGTTTTATTGCAATTCCACCATCTTCACAGCTTCTACTGCAATGCTTGCAGACACATTCACATTCCGTTATTGGAGCCCACCCTCATTGGGGTGGACAAAATAATAGACACACCTGTCAGTACAATGCAATACAAATCGACAGCACCACGAACTGCAGCCGCGAAGATAACCAAACACTTGAATCAACATCTAAAACAGTTTTCACACAAATGGAAACATTATAGAAGGGAGGATTTATCGCAGGGCTTTTGTATTACAATGCATTAGTGTTTAGCTAAGGACTTTATGAACTGGCAACTGAGTGTATATCAATTTACCATGGTGTTTTATCTATATTTGTATGTCATAATAACGTATTGTAGGGGACGACCAAATTCACGGGGCCCCTTTAAGGAAAGGGGCGTAACCCTGGTGACAGGGGGGGTTAAAGGGTGGCAGGAAGTGAATGTGTGTATGTTTTGTATGGATGGAAATAAACGGCCACAAGGTGCAGCCAAAGGGAATACTCGCCTCCTTGTTTGTTTCCACGCACCTACATTGGTGACCCTGACGCTCCTGGACGTTTCCAGAAGTTAAGATGTCGATGCACACAGTTTCGCTGAAACTACCGGAGTTCTGGGAGACGCAAGCGGCGGTGTGGTTTGCCCAAACTGAGGCACAGTTTGCCCTCAGAGACATTTCAGCGGACGCGACAAAATGTTATTATGTCGTGGCGGCTCTCGGCAGTTCGACAGCAGGCAGAGTGGGATAAGTACTATACCCTGAAAGACCGGCTGTTGAACATTTTCGGGCTTTCCGACTCTGAGCGGGCTTGCCGGTTGCTTGCTCTGAATGGCCTCGGCGACAGCAAGCCGTCGGAGCTAATGGACAAAATGTTAGCTCTGCTAGGTAAACACGAGCCGGAGTTCCTGTTTACGGAACTTTTTCTGCAGCAGCTCCCGCTGCAGGTGCAGGCCGCTTTAGCCAACATCAGGATTACCGATTGTCGGGAGTTGGCCGAGGAGGCCGATAACTTCTTCCTGGCGGGCCAACAAAGCTACACGGCCGCGTTGAGGCCGGCCCAAGCCACGGCGTGCCCGGGGGAGACAACGATCGTCGCCGCAGCGGCAGCAGCAGCAGCAACCCAACGGCGGGGAGCTACCGGCCTGTGCTACTACCACGCAAGGTTTGGGCCACGGGCTACAAGGTGCCGTTCACCATGCAGTTTCGGCAGGACGGGAAATGCCAGGGCCGGCGCTCAGTGACTGCCATGAGCGTCGGTTGGGAAGGCAGGCTGCTGTTCATCCAGGACGACGTTTCCGGGCGACGCTTTCTCTGCGACACGGGGGCGCAGAGGAGCGTTGTGCCTGCATCGCGGGTGGACATGCTGACAAACGGGAAGGGCCCCCCGCTGGAAGCCGCGAACGGTACCCTCATATGCACTTTTGGGACACGGTGCCTGGAGCTGTGTTTTATGGGGCAGCGTTTCAGCTGGGACTTTGTTACTGCCAAAATTGCCATTCCCCTGCTTGGCGCAGATTTCCTATGCACTTATGGACTATTGGTGGACGTCAAGGGCCGCCGCCTGATAAATGCTGTGACTTTCTGCTCTTACCCATGTATACTAAGGGGGGCGGGCTCTACCAGGTTGACTAACATGCTTGCAGCGGCTGATGAGTTTCTGCGTCTGCTGGCCGAGTTCCCAGACCTCTCGCAGCCCACCTTCTCCTCCTCCACGGTCAAGCATGGGGTGGAACATCACATCTCTACCACCGGTAGATGCCCGGGCCCGGCGCCTAGATCCAGCAAAGTTCACCATCGCCAAGATAGAGTTTGAAAACATGGAGCGCCTGGGCATCATTCGCCGCTCCGACAGTCCATGGGCTTCACCCCCGCACATGGCCCTGAAGCCTGGGGGCGGGTGGCGCCCGTGTGGAGATTATCGCCTGCTCAACGATGCAACAATCCCGGACCGCTATCCGGTTCCACATATTCAAGACTTTTCTACCCACTTGTCGGATAGTGTGGTGTTTTCGAAAGTGGACCTGGTACGAGGTTACCATCAAGTGCCCGTTCACCCGCTGGACATTCCCAAGACTGCGCTGATCACTCCATTCGGCCTGTTTGAGTTCTTGAGGATGCCGTTTGGCCTAAAAAATGCAGCGCAGACGTTCCAGCGTCTAATGGACACGGTGCTGAGGGACCTGTCTTTCCTGTTCGTCTACCTGGATGACATCCTGGTGGCCAGTTCATCAAGAGCGGAGCATAGGTCTCACCTCCGGACTCTATTTGAGTGACTCAGCCAGCACGGGTTGATCATCAACCCGGCTAAGTGCCAGTTTGGGTTGACCACCATTGACTTTCTGGGACACCGCATCACAAAGGACGGGGCGCTCCCCCTCCCGGCAAAGGTGGAGGCAGTGACTAACTTTACACGCCCACTCACGGTGAGGGCCCTGCAAGAGTTTTTAGGCATGGTGAACTTTTACCATCGCTTTATTCCCCGAGCAGCGCAAGTGATGCGGCCCCTGTATGAAGCCCTGAAAGGCAAGGCTATCAAACAGCTTGTGGACTGGACTGAGGAGAGGGAACTTGCGTTTGTTGATGCGAAAACAGCTCTGGCAAACGCAACAATGCTGGCACACCCGTCACCGAAGGCTCCGATTGCCATCACCACGGACGCTTCGGACTATGCGGTGGGCGCGGTGCACGAGCAGTGGGTGAAAGGGGCGTGGCAACCGCTGGCTTTCTTCAGTCGACAGTTGCGGCCTAATGAGCGGAAATACAGCACTTTTGATCGGGAGCTCCTCTGCCTCTTTCTGGCCATTAGGCATTTCCGGTTCCTGCTGGAGGCTCGGCCATTCACTGCGTTTGTGGATCACAAGCCACTGACGTTTGCCATGAGTAAGAGCACCGAACCATGGTCTGCACGCCAGCAGCGGCAGCTCTCCTTCATATCAGAGTTTACCACGGATCTACAGCATGTAGTGGGCAAGGAAAACCTGGTCGCAGACTGTCTCTCCAGGGCTGTCACCGGGGCTGTCCAGTTAGGCTTGGACTATAACAAGATGGCAGAGGATCAAGTTACAGACCTGGGCGTCCAGGAGTTGAGGACGGCAGTTACGGGACTGCGGTTGGAGGAGGTCCCGTTTGGCGAAACTGGCGTTACGCTCCTGTGTGACGTCTCCACAGGCCAGCCGCGGCCGGTTGTTCCCGACGAATGGAGACAGCAGGTTTTTGATGCTATTCATGGACTGTCACACCCTGGCAAGAGGGTGTCGCAGAAGTTGGTCTCAGCAAAGTTGGTCTGGCATGGGCTGATAAAGGATATACGGAAGTGGGCCGGGACTTGTGTGGTGTGCCAGCGCTCCAAGGTGCACCGTCACATAAAGACCCCTTTAGCACAGTTCTCGGTTCCAGAAAGGAGGTTCGATCACGTGAATGTGGACTTGGTAGGACCTTTGCCCCCATCCCGTGGTTTCACACATCTCCTCACAATGGTAGACCGAACCACTCGTTGGCCAGAAGCTATCCCGTTGTCAACAACAGCGGATGAGGTGGCTCGGGTGTTTATTCAGGCTTGGGTCGCCAGGTTCGGAGCCCCAGCTGACGTTTCCTCGGACCGAGGCCCACAGTTTACATCAGAGCTGTGGAATGCAGTGGCAGGAAGCCTAGGGGTGAAGCTCCATCGCACTACCGCCTACCACCTGCAGGCTAATGGATTGTGTGAGCGGTTCCACCGGTCAATGAAAGCTGCTCTCCATGCCAGCCTCAAAGACAGCAGTTGGGTGGACAGGCTTCCGTGGGTCATGTTGGGGCTTAGGACAGCCCCCAAAGACGATCTGCAAGCTTCATCGGCTGAGCTGGTTTGTGGACAGCCACTGCGGGTCCCGGGGGAGTTTATCCCCAAAGTCACAGACCCTTGGTCTGCAACCCAGCAGTGGGAAACGCTCCTGGAAAAAGCTAGACTGTTCAAACCAGTGCCCACGTCGCAGCACGGCCTTCCAGAGTCATACGTCCCGTCCAGCCTCAGGTCAGCAGAGTATGTGTTCGTTCGCCACCGCGGACCCTTTCAACCCCCCTACGTCGGGCCGTTTCGGGTGCTGGAGACCGGAGACAAAACCTGCAAGGTCGACATGGGCGGCAAGCTGGAATACGTGTCGGTTGACCGCCTTAAACCAGCACATCTGGACCTGGACCAACCGGTACGGTTGGCTGAACCCCCACGGCGGGAACGGCCTCGGGCCTTCCCACCTCGGCACGACAAGACCCGGAGGGGGCCTTCAACGGTGGTCCTGCCTCCGGCCCCAGAGACACGGAGTCGGGCTGGTCGGTTGATCCGGGCCCCGAGACATTAATGGTTGGGACTAATCTCGGGAGTTAGTGAATTCTGGGGGGGCGCATGTAGGGGACGACCGAATTCACGGGGCCCCTTTAAGGAAAGGGGCGTAACCCTGGTGACAGGGGGGGTTAAAGGGTGGCAGGAAGTGAATGTGTGTATGTTTTGTATGGATGGAAATAAACGGCCACAAGGTGCAGCCAAAGGGAATACTCGCCTCCTTGTTTGTTTCCACGCACCTACAGTATAATCCTTATTTATTTCAAAGACTATAAATGATATTGTATGTGGATTATTGGCCTGTTCAATTCATACTCTTTATACTCTCCTCAAAAACTCCTACAATGGAACAAAACATGTAGAGTCCATGAGATGCACTACTTTCTGCTAACAATCCCACAATGCAATGGCTTGGTATTTATAGATGAAAGATTATAGGTGAAAATGAGCGCTATGAGACACTACATTTGTCAGTGATCACACAAAATGATGACGATTGATAAAATGCACTTTTCACTACAGAGTACACGAAGGAGCAGTGAATGACTTTAGCTTGGACTCTGTCTGTGGTGCTGATCCATGGCCTCCCTCCACGGACCATCAGACCCAACATCATCCATACTGGGCTCACGTGGGCCCTTTCAATACCTACTGCTCTTTCAATGGTGCTGAAAAAAAGGCTACATGGATCGCCTCAATGTCGTTGGGTTGTCCTTTAAAACAAAGAGTCTTTTAAAGGTGCAACATTCGAAATTTAAAGGATATCTTTGATTTAGGGATTGCCTCCACGCGGCTCTCAACATGGCGACGTATACAATTATATAAATATAAAATTTAACAGCGACTCCCATCTTATTCTTTCTTAAATTGGCATGAACTGCCATGAGACATGAAAAAAAGAGCTACATTTTTAACTAAATTTCGAAATGGTGATGGTGCGGAGTCCTCTGGCATTTCTTTGTAAACCACCTTCAGGGTGTAACTTGGGTTTAGGCCTACAATAGTAAAGCCTCTGCTGTCCCAGCCACAGTACAAGTAATGCTTTAATTTTCCACCATTATTGCAAATCAGTCGTACTGTTCTGCCACAAAAATTCGAATTTACAAAATTTGATATAGAATGTTCTGCACCAAAGACAATGAAAACCAATACAGAAATATTGCAAGAAATTAAGGCTATCATTAAGAAAAATCACAAGTATCAAAATCTGCGATGATCATTGACATTCATAAAACATTGAAGAACGTCTTTCATTGACCATCTGCTCCTTCAGAGGACTGTTAAAAGAAGGCACATGTCAGATTAGGAATGGCGCACGTATTTTCCCCCCTTTAAAAAAAAATCCGATCCCATGTCTCCGAGGGTGACATAGAAAGAAATCTGATGATGGCATTATATAATATTATTGAATTATATCATGCGTTGTGTTCGTGACCTGCCCATCCTGTCTGCGTGTGTGTGTGTGTGTGGGGGGGGGGGGGCTGCTGACGCGAGCTGACAAGCAGCGGACATAAAAGGTGGACGGAGTCCCCCGTCTCATCCAAACCACGCGCCGACCGACTTCTGCCGCAGACTTCTAAGTGGAACAGGCGGGAAAGTGACATCAAAGGTAAGCGGCTTCTTCACTTTCTTCTTTCTGATCTCCCGAAAAGTTCGCTCGCGTCGACCACAAACGTGCGCTAGAGAGGGAGAAAGTTGCTCTGAATGTTCCTCGGTGACGTGCCTCTCGGCAGTAAACCTTTATAAATACTGTTCTGTTGATGATGACATATGTATTTTTATTTTTGTCTCTTTCTCAGATGCAGAGGTGCTTTGGGATTTTTTGCGTGTCGCTCATCTTTTGCGCAACTCTCTCTGAGACCATCGGGTTGGTCATTGCGGTAAGTGAGCTGTTCAGATTCCACATTTTAGAACGCTTTGTTGTTATCGTGTGTGTGTGTATGTTGCATTTCCAGTCAGATGCCTAATTATTCGGAGATGCAAAAATATAATTCAAAATACCAGCATAAAGGAGACAAATGGTCGCTATAGAATAACAATGTAAAACACATAAATATATAATATTAAATAATGTAAAAGTTTGGCAATTTATAATAAGGAATTTGACAAGGGAGGCAGAGAGAAATACCATGAGATATATATACATATCAAAATGCTCTACAGGTTGGTTGTATAGGGGATTGTACAGTAAACTGTTGGGGTGTCTCATATAAGTAAAGCCACTGTGACGGTTTGTTACACCTTTGGGCCCTTTAAAGTATAATAACAATATATAACGATATATAGCACGTTTTCTAGTGGTGCAATAAATGACAAGGCTATTTAATTAAAATAACCACATGAAGCCTATTTTGTTTATACTCCTGTTTGAATTAAATACTTGATAAATGAATGGTTTTCTCATTTAAACAAGAACTTTAATGCAAAATGAACAGAAAAAAGTATATATATTTATATATATCTACAGCTGTACATGTTTACATGCACATAAATACAGAGTAATCACATCAAACATTAAATAAATATTTTTTGTAATAGATAATTAAGTTTTGATCAGCTTTTTGGAGAAATTTGTGTTAGCGTGTGCTGGTTATTATCAATTTAGGCGACATAATTGTGTATTCACCATGACACCAGAGCTTTTTGAGAATTTCTTTTATTTAGGTTCACTGGTGCAGAGATGTGTCAGAAATAGACAAAATAATACACCGAAGCCTAAGACAATAACAGCAGCTCCAATGTAAATGTATTTGTCAGTGAGTATAGTTAATATGGGAGTTTGAATTGATATGATAATACACAAAACGTGGGAAAGACGTATGGGGTTCATTTATTAATTTAATAATTCATCTTCAAATGCATTACATGAATATGAACATATTTTATATTTTAAGACACATTTGAGGATCTGATTATTGTGTTTCTGGTGACCCTGCAGGCGAAGGAGAAACGGGGCTGGACACTGAACAGTGCTGGCTACCTGTTGGGTCCCCGTAAGTACCAACTGCACACACACACACACACACACACACACACACACGCACACACACACACACACACACACACACACACACACACACACACACACACACACACACAGCCTGCTGTTACACTGCATCAGTAACAGGCTGTCATCCAAAAGCTCACTTTCAACACATCTGGAGACATAGTTTGGGAGAATGCGTTCCCACAGCAACCACCATCTGCTTCTAACATTGTGGGAAACATTTCTCTGTCATATTCTAAGAGTCTGTATGAGACGCACCAGTCTTTCAACTAACGGCAATGCAAACCCATCCACATCATTATTTGATGGGCAGAGAAAGTGACATAAAAAGAGTGAGGAAATCTTTGAGGTTGGATGGGTCAAACAAAGGTGGACTTTCACCCAGGAGACCACTGTTTCTGTCCTGTGGGAAATCAACGTTGACTTATTTAACGTTTAGTTAACAAACGTCCGTACTTTGCTAACGGCAGTTATGTAACAAATGCAGTTATTTTACGTAACACTTATTTAAACCCAAACCACAATGTTTTCCTAAAGCTAACCAAGTACTTTTGTTGCCTTAACCATTAAATATTTTTACTGTAGTTTTGCTGCGTAACTTCCGTACTTAACAAGCGGAATTATTTTACGTAACATACTCATTTTAATCCAAACCACGACTTTTTCTTAAACCTAACAAAGTACTTTTGTCGCCTAAAACGTTGAATTATTTTACTGTACTTTTGATAACCTCCCTACTTTATTAACGCCAGTTGCATTATCAAGTTGAATTATTTTAACCACAATTAAGATCTTTTAATCCTAACCAAGTACACTTCTGTAAGTACATCTAAAAAAACAGTTAAACCTACGATGAGAATTGATTTGGAAAAGAGACTGTGTGCATGTAACGCGTGGAATCTCTGCGTTTCCTGTGAACACAGAAGTTTATTTTGAAAAGTCGCAATGCATTTATCGAGCGGAAAACATGTCATCCAAAAACTGACACGAGAGGGTTACCTAGAGGGTAATAGCTTTAAGCGTGGGGCCACTGACCAAGCATTAGTCTCGATGAGCAGGGAGTGAGAACGTGTCGCTTGAACAGTGTTTTGTACTAAATTACACTTCCAGAACTGCTGAAATGTGAACATTTTAACTACAAAAAAAAACTAACCCCATCACCGGTTTTTCAACACTCACTTCCATGCCTATGCTGCTGTCAGACTGTAATCTTTGTATCTCTGCTTCATCCTGCCTCTGTGTGCTTAGACGGCATCTGGTTTGTCTTGTCGAGGCTTTTAGATTTTTTTCAAACACAAAATCAATCACATGAATTAAAATCCATGCCCTGGTCGAGTGTCAGTAGCTAACAGTGTTTGGCAGCTAAATATCTAAACCTGTTTAGTTTACATTAATCAGTGGATGGAAAAATGGTTTTACGATGAATCAAATGATCCAACGATTTCACCACATTTCTGGGTTGAAATAATGAACGTCCTTAAGGCTGAACCAAGAGGGATGCACTCGCCAAATATAATAAAGTAACATACAATCAAATGTTTTTAGGCTGAAAAATGTAGAAACTCTATAAAAGTGATGCATTGGCAACATTTTGAGGCGAGCCAATACACATGTGGACAACAGAACCCTAACACAATATTTACATATAAGAAAAGTGTAAAAACAACACGATGAAACAACTTAGATGTAAGCGAACGTGTTAAGCTTCAGAGGTGCTGGTAGGTGGATTTATTTACATTTGGACAAACCCACTGCAAGCTGTTTGCCCTGTTTCCACTCTTTATGGTAAGCTAACCAAACCGACCACTGGCTGTAGCTTTATATCTAATGGGGTGGTATCAATCTTCTCATCTAGCCATATCTCTAAGCTTCAACCAAAAGTTGTTGGTGGAAAAGAGATTTAGTTCCAGATCGTGGCTGTTCACTGTTCAACCTCTTAAGCCCTAGGGTCCCCTTATAAGGGGACACTAGTCACGTGGTCATTTGTGTCATACTTGGACCAGTGAACACATATTAATTAATAATGATGTCGCATACCCCGTGAAACGTCAGAAACCTGGGATAAAATCGTATAAAAGACATTTGAACATACTCCAAACACAACTCAGTACTCAAACTTAGCATAACTACAATATCATATTCATATTTCGCCAGGAGTGTACACACTCGGGACATTTCCGGACTTAGCAATCATAGCTTGATGCTAACAAACAAAGCGAGATAGCAGAAAGAACGCCACGAACACAACGGTTACGGTCATAACCGTAACATTTCTCTCCGTCATACTATCGCTGAGATATGAGCCCAACAGACACCAGCAACACAAATCACATTATCGCTTTATGATCATAAATATGACTCACTTTTGACGATTTGAAGCCGAAAAATTGAATATCCCCGCATTTTTTCTCCGGAAAAGGTTCAATGGACTTCCTGTCTAGCAACAGAGACACGCCTTTCCTTCGGAGGGGGTCATTTCACCCCACAGGGGAAGGCGTAACATGCTGTGTCCCCCAGAGCGTGCAAGTCACTATTTTCGGAGACTTGATGATTTTGACTGGCTAACAGTGCTGTCACTAATTTTCAAGTGATTAGCTCAATTCTATTGGAGCTAACGAATACAGAGAGGTATGTACCATGGAGGTCGGCCAATGGGAGCCAGAGTTATTGTTCTGCGTAAGTATAAAACCAAGGAGCACGCTGCCAGCTGCTTTTACGCATAGCTGAGCTGAGCTGATTACGCTGAGCTGATTACAGCTTGAGCTTGGTTTCAGATAGATGATAGATGAGGTTTCGGCTGCCTTTTCACCGTTCGTTCATTTTTAGGATTACCGGTAATTAGTAAGATGTCGAAACAGAAGACTTACAAATATAATATAAAATAATATAATGTAAAATATAATATAAAAAAAATATATATATATATATTTTTTTTTTTTCAAAAAAAGCCAGAAATTGCTGCATTTGGATGTATTTAACACCATTAGTAATTTATAAGTGAAATATGTAGTTTAGTACATGAGGAAATTCAAATGGCACACATGGCACACATGGTGCCCAAATGCACATTTTGGAAATCTCGCCTAAATTTTCTGTACTAACACTTCTCTCATTTTGTTCTGCTTCACTTTATCAAAGTAAAACTTTGCAGAGAGACTGTTCACATATATGTGCTATGATTTGGGAGATGTTTTAGGCTGGGGGCTGCATCATTTCAATGAAATAATAACAATGAAGGGGCTTTTTTTTCAGGCGAACCTGAAACTTTTCAATTTGAGCTGTGTGCCATGTTCATTTACTCTTAACCAGTAACTTATACACTGATATTTACACATCTGAACAAATCTCACAAGTGTTCCTTTATTACAACACACCAATTATTCAAATAGACCTTGTGCTTGCAAAGATGCACTCTTTTGAGTATGGGTATGCAATTTTCGAGCAGAGGCCTAAAAATAAGGCTAGGGGTGCAATGTGTAAAATCTGGTCATAATTTTAGATTAAAGTATTCAAAAAATTAACAAACTTTATCAAACGAACAGGAAGAGGTTACAGTGTTGACGTCACGTCAAAAGCATCTATGTTATTGTGTTGCGGAGATATCTACCGAAATTAGCATGCTAACCAGCTAGCCCCGGCCTGTCCTGTCTTGTAATACTACTTGTACCTGGAGAGGCGATAGTGAGCCACTATAGCGTCCCATCTGTCCTCAGTCAAACATGAGAGGAAGTAGAAATAGAGCTGGTATATATATATATATATGTCTCGCAGAGTTTCAGCAGTTTGGTCGAATTGTCTTTTTAGAATTGTTTAATAACTGATGACTGTACATTTAGATTGTATGAACCCAGTAGTAGTGGTGAAATGCTGCCCCCTACGTGTTGGGAGCATGTCGGCAGATCTTACACATTGCACATGGTTTATGCATGACATAAACCATCCATAAACAGTCAACATCAGCTCCTGAGCTCACTGGTATTGTTTGAAAATGTTGCCTATGTAACACGACTCGCAACACTAAAAAGGTCGAGCCCATCTCCTGTGAATCAATGGTGTTCTGTGTCTTTGTCCCTGTCCATTGTCTCCACCGTGTCAGCTAATTTAGCATAATTCAAAGATGGCCTCATTACTGTGAACACTGGCTATATCCAGATACGTGTGTGTGTGTGTGTGTGTGTGTGTGTGTGTGTGTGTGTGTGTGTGTGTGTGTTCTTACCAATTTGTCCAAATAACTCTATGACAGGAAATCTGGAAAATGTTGTTTGTGTGTGTGTGTGAGTGTGTGTGTGTATAGCCCAGGTAAAGGTTGCTCCTGCCTCATCCTGTGTTTCAGGTCGTATTGATCACCTAATTCAGATAAAGGATTCTCCCAGTGTCCGAGGCAGAGACGAGCTGGTCACTCAATGTAAGATAGAAACATTCGGCCGCTGCAGGGCTTTGGTGTTGGCCCGGGAATTGCTCCGTACAAACATCCCGCCTCCCTAGCTGCCGCTGTCACTCATCTGGGGAGGACGTCCGTCCCCCCGCTGCTGTCTGTGCTTACGCATCCAAACATCGCATTTCTCTCTGTGCTTGAAGCAAAGGAGTTCATGTTGAGTTCATGTACTGTAAGAACGGGAGGAACAGAAAAACCTCTTGTGAGCATTATTCTAAAGCGGCCCCACCCATTACCAGCCAAGACGAGATCAAGCTGCCTTCATTAGTTGTAGCGGTTAGTTACTAAATATGAACAAAGTGTTGTTAGCTGAGGCGATTGTGTCAATGTTACTCATATGTTATGTACATATATGTTATGGATTTCATTTGAATGAAACTGCCAGTGCAGGTCACTTTGCAGCCATTTTACACAGATTGTCAACACTTCTGTAGTTCTTTCTGCCAAGTCGCAAAAGAACTACAGAATTCTGATATCTCCGGCAAATGTGAGCGGTTTACGATATCGGGTTGCTTGTAATGTTATGTACTGTGAGATATGACATCAACACAGATACATCTGATCTTGCTGTGTTTTGAACATTGACATTGACAAGTATTGTTTTCAAAACCTTTAAATCACTACAATTGAAATAAGAAGACACTTTACATTTTTAAGGTAAATGCACTACATACTATAGGCATACTACATAATACATTTTCTATATAAAAACACAGGGCTAACATTGCAGGATATATAATATTAAATGTAATGACCAAAACACCCACAGAGACAGGAGGAGCAGTTTGTACTTGAAACACAAAACCATTAAAGTACATAATTTCCCCTCCTTCTGGTCACTCCGATGTCACGTATTTTAATTGGACCTGTAGTTTAACACGCACACAAACAGCACAGGGCGGAGCAGCTCGAGCTGAGCCAATGAGGAAGCTAAGTTGAGGCAAACACCTCCAGCCACTTAACGTCCCTCCTCTTCAACCCCACGCTCTTAATGTGAACTTAAAATGTGATAAACATACTTGAAAAAGTCTGGTGAGTAATGCTGCAAAGTCAAAGAGAATAGATAAAGGTAGATATTTTCTCTAGTTTAGTGTATATACATTTTCATCAACTTAATCATCAGCAAACAGACACACCTCAAGGTTCTATATGAGGTCCAGTTTGTATTATTACTAAGATTATTACAGAGCTTTTTTCCACCCACATGGTAAGAAGATTCTAAACAGACCTTCAGAACAGCAGTAAGTGTTGACCTCTAGATATTTTATGGAAAACGGAAGCTTAGCTCTGTGAGCCGAACATGGTGGGAAAACATGAAGGCACAAATGAGAGGCTGTGGTTGTAGAAGCCGTTAGCCTTGAGCAGCTCCTCTGGGTGCAGTGCTTCTGTGCTCATGGAGGGGGTGCCAGGCTCCAGCACAACTCGGAACTATTGTATTTGGTGTGTAGCATGCTAGCTAAGAAGATACAACTTGTGGACATTGAAGTTTCTTTCAAGCATGTTTTCCCCTTTTCACAGGGAAAAGCTAGTGCTAAGCTAGGCTAAAGGCCCATTTGGGACCGTCTCATCCGTGTGAAGAGTCGCTTTTACGAGAGAACTGAGGTTACATTCACAACAAATCCGGCGTTGCTTCAGCAAAACCGGCAGTTCTCCGATTCATTTTATGCTACGTGACCAGAACAACCCGGCCATGAGAGAACAAGAAGGCGCTGGTATCTCTGTATGACCTCTACTGGACATACACAGATGACTGGAAGCAAGCCTTCTCAACTAAGGCGCTTCTAAACTAATGCATTTCTAAACTAATGCATTTCTAAACTAATGCACTTCTAAACTAATGTTCTTTTTAAAATGTGGTGTTTGGTACATTTGTAAATGTTGGGATGAGGACTTTGAACTCTGTCAAAAGACACCTCTCTGCGATCTGTAGGAATACACTGAGAGCTAACAATGCATCACCATGGCATCTCCATTATTTATTTTCATCATCATCATTATTCTAATGCATTTCATCGTCTGCCATCCATCTCATTTCAGACGTGTGCTTCTTTTTATTTATTTTTTTTTACCGCAATTCCATGAGCCAAGCCCTGCAGGTGGTCTGTACAAGTTTGGAAATTGAACCAAACAATTACAAACCAAACACCATGCTGAAATAACCAAGTGTACAACAATTGCCTTTAGATTTCAAGAGCAGCTGGAAATGAAAGCTTCAACTGAATAGCTGTACTACTTTAATCAAGTTAAACTGTTTGTTTGACTGTATCGATTGTGATCACTCCTCATTGTCCAGATGGAATAGATGGACACAGGACACTAGGAGACAAGGCGGGTCTGGCTGGCAAGAGGGACATGGGCCAGGAGGAGGACTTCAGAACAGGTCTGTCTCTCACACACAGAGGGATCTTCCTTTATCTACTGCTAAAAGACAAACTCTGTGATTTTGTTGTGCAACCCCTTACTGACACCCTCGCAACCTTCGCAATGATCGCAAGCCATTTTCAGAAACCTTCACGTTTCATTCTGCTTAAAGGAATACTCTTAACTCACCGCGTGTTACCTTGAATTCTTGAAGAAAACCTTCATGCCGCCACGGTGAGCGAAGAATCAAAGTTATTTCTTGATGAATTGAAGTACATGGAGGCCAGGTTTGACTTGATCAAAATTAGACAAACCCTCACACAACTCATACAGTATCCAAGTATAATCCAGTCGTATACTCACTACTTCGGCATCATTTTACTATTTAAAACACTTCCGCCACATCCTTCTCGTTTTGGTACGGTAGTGGCGAAAGTGTTTTTAATAAACAAAGATTTCTTTAAGAATCAAGGCAACAAAACGCTCATTTGTTGGTGAAATACGCTGATTTACTTTGTATAATTTATACGTAATATTCCTATTATTCCAAATATGACAAGAGGCATTTTTTGTATCGGAGGAACATTTTCAAAGTTCTAAGAACCTCCATTTTTATTGTGGCCGCACCTCAAACAAAGACAACTGTAGTTCTTAGAACACAGTTTTGAGACTTTTTTCGCCCTTATTTCAGAGTAGGTACTCGCCCATCACAAGAGGAACCATGGGTGACATAAGTGTCCGATGATTGGTATAACACACAAGCCACTGCAGCGCTGGCAACCACCAAATAGACCGACAATGAAGTCCAGTGAGCCAAAGAACGACTTAGAGGCACTGCAGCAAGCTAACACAGTAGCGCAAAGGCTAACACAGGGGTGTGTATTCTCATTTTAGTTAGCCATGTAAACAGCTTAATTGGACTATTGTCTGTTTGGGAACATTTTGTTCTCAACAGAGTGATTGTTTGGATCAGTTGTCTCTGTAGTGTTGGAATTTTTCAAGAATACTTCCTCCCTGTCTCAAGATATATCTGGAGATAGTGATTTCTCCATGTCTTTACCTGAGCTCCTGTCAAACCTTTCAGTGTGCTACCAGATTCAGATGACGTGACAGTTGGCTGCACTTTGTTGCTTTACCTCCACAGGTTCCCTGAGAATAGCAGATGGAGAGATCATCCACACTATCATTGACTTTCTGTCGTACCTGAAGCTCAAAGGTATGTTCATTTCTATTTGAATTAACCTCAAGGTGAGGATTAATGTCAGAAGTCTGTTCAAGACCAAAGCGTTTGCTGCAGAAAGCTACAGCATGTTGATAGGAAATCAAACTCTAAATAAAGACAACAAGCAGAGATGGATGTTGTGGGAATAATGTGTAGAAAGTTGTACTTTGCATTAAGTCTGAGTAGAGGACTTTCTTTTACACTTTCAACAGCATTACAACATGTTCTATCCCCACCACCAAATAAAACGGTAAAAACTAAAGAAACACATACTTCACCATCAGGTTTAGACGTATTAATGGTGTCAATCGCTAATATGAAATGATATTCAATTTACAAAAATACCCAGCCCAGTCTCCTGGAAAGAATGTTTGCATCGTGCATTTCTTCAAACCACAGATTCGTTGAATGTTTTTGACATTCAGTCAGAGCAGATGACATATTGAGCGTCCGTTAGTAAAGGTTACGTGGTTTTATAAGCAGGAAAGCCCATTGAGGTTGAAAGGAAGTGGTGGATGGGTCAAATAAACAGTACTTTTACACCAGAGACCGCTGTTCCTGTACAGTGTGAAACCAAAACCAACTTTGACTCACAGCAACGTTGTTACACTTGTTACGTAATGTTGTGTAAGAAAGGCCACTAAGGGCTGTTATTTATTCACGCTAGTAATGTTGCTACGGCTCTTATGTTACGTTATGGTACGTTGTAATGCCACGCCGTTACGTCACGCCGTTACATTACGCCGTTACGTTGTTACGTCGCTACGTTACATTGTTATGTTTTTATGTTATTATTTTAAGACAAACTACAATGTTTTTGGGGGCCTCAACCAAATATTTTTGTTGCCATAACCTGAGGAATTGTTTCAAAACTCAAAACATGTAACATGTTTCATCTTTGCCAGCATATACGAGGTCACAAGGTTACAAGGTTAATTTATAGTAATTTTATCTCGGAGTCGATATTAAATGTATTTATGAAACGTATTTTTGGTCCAAAAACGTCGACATTCTACGTATTACGTTGTTTGCAGAAACCTACAATGCCAACATTTTGGAATACTTTTAAGTTAACTGTGTTAAGATGAGGATCCTTGAATGTGGGATGAATGTGAGCCCATATACAGTGTACATACATGAAGCAATATACTGATACCAGTGTTATATGGAATAACATACTGACATATAGTGATGTTCTCTGAACCCTAACACATCCGTGTGTGTGTGTGTGTGTGTGTGCTTACAGAGATGGGAGCCTTGGACAGCCTGCCTTCCTCTGTGACATCAGACGAACTGGACAATCCCTAATGTGTGTGTGCCCCTCTTCAGATCATCTCCATCTACTTAAGTCTATGTTCCTGCTGTCTGGACTCCACTTACTGTCCATCCATTCACACTCTGATGCTGGATGTGTTCTGGTACCAGAGGTCTGATTATTTTACTCTTTCAGATGGATTGTCCCCCAAGGCAAATCGTACAGATCTTTCTGTTCCTGTGTAAATACAACACTTTGTATGGGGGACCTCTGTTCAGAAAGCAACACTGTGTTATCATATTCATATACTATCATCTGATTTACGACAATGGGGTCAAATAAATAAACAAATGGCACTGGACTCTTGAATTTCTTTCTTTCCGTCAGTCACAACATGTACCAGTTCGATTCCAGCGGTAATACATGCGTCACCTTGTTGATTATTAACAAACTCAGATTATCTTTGCTTATCCATTAACGGAGATATACAACATTTGTTTGAAAACATGAAACACGAAACCTTATGTTTCTATATCAACTGTAATTTAATGTTATGTTGATGTTTAATTTTTGTAATGTGTTTGAAATGGCTGTAAATTCTCTCCACACTTTGGGTTCAACATCAGGTGAGCAATATTATCTTGACCATCAAGTCTATTGCATCAGGTCTATTGCTGTCAATCACTGGCTGTCCAAATCCAAATGTCACACCAGGCAGCACTGATCAAATATGAATTAAGATTCTGTAACTGCTTATTTCTCGTTTTGAATTTGTTCAAAAACATAATTCAGCCGGGTCACAAACTTGTAAATGTCATTGGGAGCACTAACAGGAGCTGGAGGAACCTGATGTTGAAGCAGATAATCTGCCTCATGTACTACTGTCAGAATATAGTGACAGTTTGTGCAAATACCAGGAAAAAGCTATTACTATTACATTTACCAACTGCAGCTGTAAAGCGTGTTATAATCAGCTGTATCAATGTCATGTATGAGGTCTAAAAGGGAAAATGTCTCGTTATTAGGTGTCATTTCCGAGTTCCCAGTTACAAATTTCAACCAGAACACCACCTGATTACAGAGCCACTGACCCCAACCTCAAGATCCAAGATACAAGAGCTGATAGATTCAAACACGTTCTCCGTTATCATTGTTAAAGACTTCACTAGAAGATCACAGAGCAGTTGGATTCTAGAAATTGGAACAATGGAGACATCTGATTGGCTGGCTGTCCTCTAAAATTGGAACAATTCAGCTCTCTTAATAGAAGCCAAAAGGTTTTTTGTCTGATGTGGAGCAGGTCAGCGGTTCGATCCCCGATGGAGACGAGCTTTAGGAGTGTGAGTCAGCTAAAATACAGAACAGTGTGGGGTCGAGGTAGATGTAGTGGTGATTAATGTAGAGCAGTAAAAGTAATATATGTATTATGATTAAATATGCAGGATGTCGTATGTACGTATGTACTTTCACAAAAACAATCAGACCAAAAGAACAAAATGCAGAAGAAGAAGTGATTTATTGACAAGTGTTTCAGGTAAATGTCATGTTTACATGTCAGAGGATGTAATGAATTATTAATAATCTGAAATAATAAAGACTCCAAACAAAGAGCAGATTGTACAAACTTTTATTTTGAAATGATAATACAGCATACAATACATAATAAAATATATTCGGATGGGATATAAGATATAGTACAAGGTGAAATGTTGGAATACACTATTAAATAGACATAGTATGAGATATATATATATATATATATATATATATATATATATATATATATATATATATATATATATATATATATATATATATATATATATATATATATATATATATATATATATATATATATATATATATATAGTGTGATACATATATTATAATACAAGTCAGTCCTAACGTCCACCTCTTCCTGCACAGATAAAACAAGTCAGCACAATTCTTACAGAAACACTTCCGGCGATGTCCTTCAAAATAAAGCGTCCGTTAAAAATATCCCCTCCCTTACTGTAGCTGTAGTTTTTGAAATTGCATCAAAGCATGTAACCACATTGATTCATAATGACTTTAACGTTAGTGCCAAGAAAACTAAAAACTCGGCTTAGAAACAGGACATTCTCTGACTCGGGACCTCTCCGGTGATAGAACCTGGTGATCTGTATATTGGAGGTGCAGGACGAGCACAAACTGTAGATTCATGTCTCCTTCATTGGACACGTTGACCATCATTTAAACAGCCTACGGTTATCACAACGACTAACAGTTGTTGGGATCAATAGGGGCTTGTGTTTGAGTTATCAGCTTTAAGAAACTGAATTCTTGACATCAATAGAATTATTAATGTGAATAACAATTATTCATGATTATTAATAATAACGGGGCACCACCCTGCGAACAGGGACCGATAACCAAACGATAAAACTAAGTCTCATAATTAGTAGTCACTCATCAGTGACAGTGAAGGTGTGAATCCGAGCGCAGGCTACTACATACAGATCATCACATACATATGCACCATTAATCACAGACGACTGCTCTTTAAAGTATAATAGAGTTTATTAAATTAGAATAATAAAAGATCAGATCAATTAATATCGCAATCAACAAACGCCATCATACAATTTTATGTACCTAATATCTAAAGAAATGAAATAAAAGGGGAGGAGGGTGTGTATATAAGTATGTGTGTATGTGTATGTGTGTGTGTGTGTGTATAAAAGGAAGGGGGGTGAGGGCCCTTAACACTCACAGTCAAAGACTACAAAGATGGCCGCTGGCCTACTAGCAGAAGGGGGGTGAGACTGTGGGTTAAAAGGGGGGAGGTCTTAAGGTATTACCGCTGAACACCACCAGATGGCGTAGTCGAGGGACTTAGACAAACTGGGGGGGGGGGGGTGAACCTTAAGATGCTACCGTGACCCACCACTAGATGGCCTAGTCGAGTGACTTGGGCAAACTGGCGAAAGAGAGGGGGGGGGGGGGGTCGCTGTGTGTGAGCACGTGTGAGAGAGAGAGGGTCAGAGAGAGAGGGGGTCACCTCCTGCTGTGTTGGCAGGAGGGTGAGCCAAGAAAAGGTGGAGAGAAATCGTAAGTCAACATAAATCAAACTTCTGCTGCGATATCCTGAGGAGCATAAGTACGTTATTCTCTCATGCATAAGCATACCGTTGTCGTCTTGAACTGTCGGCAGCTTACGCAGTGATGAACACGGCCCTCCGCTCACTCACAGAGTCGAGTTAATGAAGAGAGAAATATCACACAAAGTTGAATACAAATGAATGAAAATAATCCCAAAGAAAACAGTCAATGCAGTTAATACACAATACAAACGGAACTTCTCTGGTCCGTGAGGTTTGTGTATTTACCTCCGTATACTGCGACGGTGTCTTTAACGCGAACAGAATACGGGCAATGCACAGTGGAGCGGAGCTGGGGCCCGCTGAGTGTTGCGCAATACCTTGATATTACGCAATAGTAACGAAACACACAAGAACACAGGAATATCAACATATACATGAATTAACTTGAATGAACTTTAAGTTAATTTAAGCTAAGCTAGCCCAGATGCACAATGAACGCTTACTGTTTGAAGCTCGTTGCAGCGGGGAGAGAGTCCGTGCAGGATCGTGCCTTCTTTGTCCAGAAGGGAAGGGGTGGGGGCGGCTTGCTGGGGGCACGGCATTTGCCGGCCAGGTCCGTTGTGGCTCGGCTCGCTTTGGAGCGGGCGCTGGACGTGATCAATCCTGGCTGCAGAGAGGATGATTTTAACATCGGATTGAGACGCTGTGGTCCGTACGTCTCATCGGAAATCTTCGGGAAGGAGCGAGTTTTTCAGCTGCTGCTTCGCCGGAATGTGCACAAAAAGAAAACACGGGGAGGAATCGCGGAAGAGATTCGTCCCGGTGGAGTGAGAGGGCCTTGACTCAAAAAGACAACACGGCTACTTCGGCCAGCGAAGATAGCATAAGACCTGTCAGGGTTTGGTGAGGGTTCGAGGCTTTCGTCGACAGCGCGATGCTGGGGGGGGAGAAAGCTGATGCGTCTCCTTGCGTCCCAGGGACGGATGTCCAGGGTGAAGAACGTTTGGATGCTCCCTTGCTCGACGGAGGTCGAAGGGAAAAAGCGTGGAGGTGTCGGTTGCAGTTAGTTTTGTTGAACAGTGGCTGAACCACAGGGGTCCTGGTGCTGTCTTGGCTCTCGGCCAATGAGGTTGCAGCGGTGCTCTCAGGTGACTTCAGGAACCCATAGTTCTTGGGGGGGGGGAAATTCACACCCTAATGTGAAATTCCTTCAGAGGGGGTTTGGTGCCCATCAAACCACAATCAGGATGAAACCTTTGCTTGCAAAAGGGAAAGCCTGATTTTCTTTGTTCACAGCACATGTGCAGCCATATGCTCAGACCCCAACATCCCCCCTTTGCTCTGAAGAGCGGGATGCAGGTTACGGTCTTTAGAGTAAACCCAGGGCTGGCACGTGCATCCATGTGTTGGGGAAACCTGAAGAGGTGAGACAGTCCAAGTATTCCTGAGACCAAAAGCAGTGGTTAAAACAGGCAGTGTTCATTGTTCATAGAGTTCAAGGTTCATTGCGCTCAAGTTCATGGTGTTCATGTTCAGAGTTCATTGTTCAGAGTTCATTGGCATCTGGGCAGATGACTAAGGTGGCATCTGGGCAGATGACTTTAACTACTTTTACCTACATCTACTATCATACACAATTCAAATCATAGGTGAGCAACACATTATTCCCAAATAATTCAATCGCTATTATGATGTTGTGATACTCTAGCATTGCGGCATAGTGTCAAAGAAATAACCCAAATAAAACAAAACAAAACACAAAAGAGATAGAAGGAAAGAATAGAAAGACAAGAAGCAGGTGAGGGGAATGCAGTGGTTACTGGTTCAACTCCTAGACAGGACTGGAGTCCGTCGGCGGAGCAGTCGTAGGTTGGCTACGTGGTGTTATGAATAGGAGGGAATCAGTTTAGTCTGTCTTCTGGATCTATTAGTACATGATGTGTGCGTCTATCTCTCTCTAATCGGTAGATTTAGAGCGAGTCCTGTGTCTAAGTTTTAGAAACTATCGATGTTGGAGTTGCGTTGCTGAGACTATAGGCCAGGGGTACCTGTGAAGGTTGCATAACAGTAGTGGTAGCAGATTTACAGATTTTGATAACACGGCTAGTGTGACCAGCTAGGCTGGGGTTTTCGCTGCTCGAGCTGTTGACAGCTGAGCCTTCTCGGATGAGGTTCTGGGATAAATCTGACTGCTACGGCCTGGGTTATGTCTTCTTTGGTTACTTCTGGTAGAGTCTATAAAGCATGCAACGGGTTGTTATGAGAGTGGAGCATCAGGTTACAGTCACAATGAACGTTTTTCAGGTCATGCAACTGTTCTGGTTCAAGTTGGATGTGTTAGCAGTTAGTGCATGTCTACAGGGCGAGTTGAGGCATGCAGCTAAATGTTAGTAGTCAATAAGTAAGCCGCCATTCGGCCGGTTGGTTTCGACACTGGCAAGATTAGAGTGTACTTCCTGTGAAGGGCATCTCTCTAAGTTTCTGTTGACAGAGCCCACCCCCCTCGTGCTGTTCAAGTGGCGAGGGTGCATACCCCCCAGGTTACCGCCAGCACTCAGGGAAACGTCGCGAACAGTTTCACTCTGGAGTGTGTCATGGCAGGCTGGTGATATTTCCCTCCCCCCACCCTCCTAATTAAAGATGGAGACAGGGCTGGTGCGCAAGTCAAGTTCAGTTACCTACGACACTGGCTACTTGACAGGCCCGGGCGATGACTCGGCTGAAAGAAGGCGGTGGCTTCGTTGAAGAAGCTGGAGGTGGATCGTGCTGATAGAGCAGGAGAACAAGGCTTAGTTGACAAAAGATTTTACGAGCGAGGGTGCTCGAAAAGGGCCTCTAAGGGTGTGACACCCTAGAGGTGTATGCGAAAAGATGGGGGAACACATGAGGCTCGTTTCTGACCCGGAGTCGGGTAGAGCAAGAGTGTTATGACCCCCCAGTAAGACTGAAGAATATGTATAGATATATACATAACGGGCATTGCCTTTGCGGACAAGGTCGCCCAAGAAGGTTGAAGAACGAGGTGCGAAATTGGGAGTGGTCGTTTCCGGAAGTGGGCTGAGTTCTCTTCCCCCCCCTCTACCACGTCGACTTGGCAGCAGGGGGAGAGATCACTCGGCTTAGTCAGGTGGGCTGCGAGTCAGTGTTACCTGAAGTTGCCCTTGAGGGCGTCTTTCACCGTCCCGTGGGTCCTTCGACCGCCACGGTCGTTTGTTCCTCGGAGGTGACCAGGGCTCGCTAGGCCAAGGCCTCTCGTCGTCTTCCAACGCTAGGTCGGGGTCGCTCGACTGTTTGATGCTCAAAACTATGTCGGTGTCATCGTGCTGATTCATCGGCCGACCGCGTGTCTCCCATGCAAGTTGCGCGTATTTCCTAATCTCTGGCATGGTGAGGTTACTCGTTCTGCAGTGCATGGTAACGTCGTATCTCACATGGTCGTGGAGATTGTGCAGAAATAGCGACTTAAAGGCATGGTCTTCTTCTAGCCCTGGGGCGTTACGTCCCTGGAAGTATGCAGATCTCAAGCGCCTGAAGTAGTCTCTCGGGGACTCTAGCTTTCTCTGGGAAATGGCGAAGGCGCTGAGGGTGGCAGAAGCTGGGTCGGTGTACAGGGAGTACTCCGCCCTAAGGGCGTGACAAAGGGATGAATAGCGGTCGCGGATGTTCGGCTGGAGCGTTTCCATGAAAACGTGGACGTTTCGAGTCGTGGTTTTCCACACTAGTTTGAGTTTTTCGCGCGCTGAGGGGCGTGATAAATCGAGGAGGCAGCGATCGATCTCCCTTAGGTAGTCATCGATGCTCGAGTCGTGATTATCGGGATTGAAGCGCTCTACGTCTTTTGCAAGAGACTCAATCTGCCGGGTACGCAGGCCTCCAAGGTTGATGGGGCCTGGGCCGTCCGAGTCGTCTGAGTCTCCATACTCGCGATGGTGGTAACGACGGTCATCCTCCCTCCCTGAGGGGGATGAGGTCAGTTCTGGTCGCGCGCATGAACTGCGTGGAGGATTGTGTTCGCCTGAGGTGGGTTTGAAGCTACCTAGGCTGGCTAGGACCTGGTGTTGGTCCTCTCTACTCCTAGTTGGGGAACGCGGTTCGTCGAGACGCAGGATGGGTCGGCTGTCGGGGAATGAGGGACCTGAGAACAAGAAATGACTGGGCTGAGGGGCTCGATAGGGGGTAGCGGTACCTACCGGGGCTGCTGGAGCACCTTGAAGCGCTTTCAGTGTGTCATTACTCTCTAACGCTTTAGATAGTTCTAGGTTGACCTCTCTGAGGTCACTGCGCAAGCTACTATTTTCTGACTGTAGGGTTCTACAGTCGCGTGACAACTCCTGAACCTCTGTTCGGAGTGTCCAGATCTCGCGTTGCTGCTCGTCGCTCTGTGCCCGGGTGCGGGCAGCTTGCAGCTGCATTTTCTGATGATAGATGAGCAGTATTTCGCCGATTACTTCCTGAATCAGGCGCTCTCGCTTACCTGATGGGTTATTTACATAAGCCACCAGCTGCTCTAACTGCTCGTCACATAGGACAGCAGTGTATTTCGCAAAGTACTCTCTTTCGCTTGCTGAGAGTCTGAGGACATCAGCCACCGCATCTCGCAATGCGGTGTCTTCTGGAGCTTTAGCTCCAGGAATGGGGGATTGCTCGTCGGTCATTCTCTCTAATGAGCGCGGCTCCCAATGGTTGTTAATTCCCTAGTGTTAGAACGGAAACTGTTAGTGTTTACGGTTCTCAGTGAAATGTCTAGTTCTGTGTTGAACCGATTTCTACTGTTAGGTGTTAGTTGTTGTTAGTGTACTGTTCATGCAGGCGCACAGTGAAATGTGTAGCTCTCTGACTTCCGTTTCTACTGCTGCTGCTCTGAGGTATCACTACTGCTTTGCAGCCAAAGGTGCGAAAATGCTAATGTGGTTTAGCACTTTGGGCCTGTGACAGCTGTGTGTACTGCTTTGAGGGGATTTAAGAAAAACAAGCAAAGGATTGGTATTACAAAATAAACGATCAAATCTACTACACAGCTGGCTGTTAGTTTACGAAATGAAACGAATAATTAAACCTGGAAAGGAAATTAAAGTTCAATTAAAATTAAGATTAAAAATCAACAATTACAATCAAAAATTAACTTACAAGAAGAAAAGATTTTGAAGATCAAAGCCTACCTATTTTGGGAAATAAGTTTCAGGACTGTGGATCATTCAAAAGAAGGAAAAAAAATAATTTTCCAAAAAAAAAATATATTTTTTTTTGAAAATTAATATTTCAAAATTATGGATTAATGTACATATGTATCGTAATAACTGTAATAACGTAGCCTCACACGGGGCACCACTTTGTTGGGACCAATAGGGGCTTGTGTTTGAGTTATCAGCTTTAAGAAACTGAATTCTTGACATCAATAGAATTATTAATGTGAATAACAATTATTAATGATTATTAATAATAACGGGGCACCACCCTGCGAACAGGGACCGATAACCAAACGATAAAACTAAGTCTCATAATTAGTAGTCACTCATCAGTGACAGTGAAGGTGTGAATCCGAGCGCAGGCTACTACATACAGATCATCACATACATATGCACCATTAATCACAGACGACTGCTCTTTAAAGTATAATAGAGTTTATTAAATTAGAATAATAAAAGATCAGATCAATTAATATCGCAATCAACAAACGCCATCATACAATTTTATGTACCTAATATCTAAAGAAATGAAATAAAAGGAGAGGAGGGTGTGTATATAAGTATGTGTGTATGTGTATGTGTGTGTGTGTGTATATAAAAGGAAGGGGGGTGAGGGCCCTTAACACTTACAGTCAAAGACTACAAAGATGGCCGCTGGCCTACTAGCAGAAGGGGGGTGAGACTGTGGGTTAAAAGGGGGGAGGTCTTAAGGTATTACCGCTGAACACCACCAGATGGCGTAGTCGAGGGACTTAGACAAACTGGGGGGGGGGGGGTGAACCTTAAGATGCTACCGTGACCCACCACTAGATGGCCTAGTCGAGTGACTTGGGCAAACTGGCGGAGGAGAGGGGGGGGTCGCTGTGTGTGAGCACGTGTGAGAGAGAGAGGGTCAGAGAGAGAGGGGGTCACCTCCTGCTGTGTTGGCAGGAGGGTGAGCCAAGAAAAGGTGGAGAGAAATCGTAAGTCAACATAAATCAAACTTCTGCTGCGATATCCTGAGGAGCATAAGTACGTTATTCTCTCATGCATAAGCATACCGTTGTCGTCTTGAACTGTCGGCAGCTTACGCAGTGATGAACACGGCCCTCCGCTCACTCACAGAGTCGAGTTAATGAAGAGAGAAATATCACACAAAGTTGAATACAAATGAATGAAAATAATCCCAAAGAAAACAGTCAATGCAGTTAATACACAATACAAACGGAACTTCTCTGGTCCGTGAGGTTTGTGTATTTACCTCCGTATACTGCGACGGTGTCTTTAACGCGAACAGAATACGGGGAATGCACAGTGGAGCGGAGCTGGGGCCCGCTGAGTGTTGCGCAATACCTTGATATTACGCAATAGTAACGAAACACACAAGAACACAGGAATATGAACATATACATGAATTAACTTGAATGAACTTTAAGTTAATTTAAGCTAAGCTAGCCCAGATGCACAATGAACGCTTACTGTTTGAAGCTCGTTGCAGCGGGCAGAGAGTCCGTGCAGGATCGTGCCTTCTTTGTCCAGAAGGGAAGGGGTGGGGGCGGCTTGCTGGGGGCACGGCATTTGCCGGCCAGGTCCGTTGTGGCTCGGCTCGCTTTGGAGCGGGCGCTGGACGTGATCAATCCTGGCTGCAGAGAGGATGATTTTAACATCGGATTGAGACGCTGTGGTCCGTACGTCTCATCGGAAATCTTCGGGAAGGAGCGAGTTTTTCAGCTGCTGCTTCTCCGGAATGTGCACAAAAAGAAAACACGGGGAGGAATCGCGGAAGAGATTCGTCCCGGTGGAGTGAGAGGGCCTTGACTCAAAAAGACAACACGGCTACTTCGGCCAGCGAAGATAGCATAAGACCTGTCAGGGTTTGGTGAGGGTTCGAGGCTTTCGTCGACAGCGCGATGCTGGGGGGGGAGAAAGCTGATGCGTCTCCTTGCGTCCCAGGGACGGATGTCCAGGGTGAAGAACGTTTGGATGCTCCCTTGCTCGACGGAGGTCGAAGGGAAAAAGCGTGGAGGTGTCGGTTGCAGTTAGTTTTGTTGAACAGTGGCTGAACCACAGGGGTCCTGGTGCTGTCTTGGCTCTCGGCCAATAAGGTTGCAGCGGTGCTCTCAGGTGACTTCAGGAACCCATAGTTCTTGGGGGGGGGGAAATTCACACCCTAATGTGAAATTCCTTCAGAGGGGGTTTGGTGCTCATCAAACCACAATCAGGATGAAACCTTTGCTTGCAAAAGGGAAAGCCTGATTTTCTTTGTTCACAGCACATGTGCAGCCATATGCTCAGACCCCAACACAGTGAATCCACTTCGGCACACTTTTGTACAGGTATTTAAAAGCACATTAGGTGTTATGATACAGTAGTCTACTACAGAGTCAAATAATATGAATAAACTTTACGGCTGTAGTTATGATTTTGGACAGTAAACATTACTCAATGAGAAAATAAATATATATATATATATATATATATATATATATATATAAAAAATCAATGTATTAAACTACATGAGTTTACACCACTGTCAAAGCTCAGTCCTTTCATAATATTCACTCTCTGTCCGACTGGTTCTCTCCAAAATAAAACAGGGATACACACAAACTGTCATCAAACCGCCAGGAAGTATAAAAAACCCAATGTTTACAGAGAAAAAAGTTAGACTACAGAGACAGTCTCTAGCGTTAATACAAACAGTCAGTGAGGAAAACAACATCACGTCCTGATTGAGTCCAGATGTGATGCTTTGTTCTAGATAGAAGGATCACAGCAAGGTTCTTTCGAGCCAAATGATCGGAGGTTTCTCTTAGAAACACTGGCGGTTTTCTAGCGAAAATAAAACACATTGTTCGGGTCCTCTTGGCGGCTCTAACGGAAGATTTTAAAGTTTTTTAGACTATATCTAAGCGATGAAAGGGGGAAATGAGGCGGCAATGAACTCAGCAGCGTTACACCAAACTCTCGCGATGTTTTGTAAACAACATTTGAGATCGGACGTGACAAAATAAACAAGTTTAAGCGTTAAGTTAACCTCTGAAAACAGAGTTCGAGTCCTTCTTTAGGCTTCTTTTCTCAGTCATTGAGTGAAAAAAGGTTTTGGACCCACACCCGAAGACAGTGAAGCCACGAACGCGCCGATTTGAGCAGGTTTTGTGGTCGTTTTTTTTTTTGTTTAAAATGTGTTTAAAACCGTGTTTAACAGAGTGAAAGACACTTCTGCTGCTTCCCGCTCTGTGCTGCAGTAGCGCCAGCAGCCGTAGTGGCGCTGTTTTGCCCAAATAGCAAAGAAATACTTGTCATCAATCATAAAAAATAGGATTTGTATGAAAATTGAGAACGCCTCACAAGTTTGCGTGTCATCCTTGCGCAGGGGCCATGCTAATCTTCTCTGTATCGTTCCAATTTTAGCTGAACTAACACAACAGCACTATGATCCTGGGGGGTATTTATAGGGGTCTTACACAGTCAAACTCCTGTACACGGTAGGAGATAACAAGGCTGTAAGGGGCAAAAAATGGCTTTAGCTTGCTTTATCTAGACAGAGAATACAGGTTTACAGAGGTGTGGGCGCTGTGCTGTGAGCCCTGTATGTATCGTGACCCACAAGAACCCGGTCTGACCCACTTCAGGTCCTGTCTGCCTCACCGAGGCACTCACCAGGCTGATGGGAATTTTATGCAATGAGCCTTTACGTCACACGGACAGGATTTGTGCGCTGAGGGGCGAGAGAACAAAAGACCTACTCACGGCTCCTCCCATTGCATTCCTCCCAGAGGCACTCTGACCCCCCAGAAACCCCCAGCTGGGCTCCGGGAGCTGAGTGACAGACAGAGGGACAGAGGGAGACAGAGGAGGGAGGGAAGACACAGAGACACATGCTGCAATAAGTGATCTGTTCTTTCACCGGGATGTTCAACCTACTCGGCTCAGCGCGACAGTTGAATTGCAGCACGCACTCCTGTTCGACTGCCGATTGTCGGTTTGTGCAGTTAACTCAAACCTGAGCAGAAGGAGAGACGCATTGCAGGATTCACGATAAGAAACAAACTGGCAAACAGAAGGAGCAGCAGAAGGAGGAAACAAGGAGGTGTTTACTGCTGAAGCTTTGTGTGCACTTCATCAGCAGCTAAACTCTTTGAGTGTTTGTAAAACAACCAGGACTTCTTTGTTATTCAAGTAAATAAACTCTGTTCTTTATTTTCACATTATGTGGTTTCTTCCTGCTTCCTACTTCCTGTTTTCGCTCAAAACAATTATAATGCAGTTTCACAAACTCACCACCAGGTGTCAGCCTTTGACCAGTCTATGGAGAGACTGCGGTCTCGCTGCAGAACCAACATACAAAATAAACATTAGTCACAACTGGATTCATTTATACAACTGTATGCATCCTTGAAGGTGAATTGTTATATTGTTTAACAATAATCAGCCACGAAAACACACTCTCGTTATCGTATGAGTGGAAATGGACAAACAATATTCAATTGATGAAATCTCTAACTTTACTTTTGTTTTGCTTTTCCACAAAGAGTTCTCACTCCCACAAACATGAATTATGAGTTTTTTACTTTGGGAGTTTAAACTAGGAGATTAGGCATACAACTAACACACCAATGAGCTCTTATTTCAATTACATTGTAACTTCTAGAATCGTTACTGACGCAGTTAAAACTCAAAACAGTGACAGTGAGTGTAAACACAATACAAGTTGTAATTATACAGGAATAAAGTGTCTCTTTGATGATTCAGTATCCTACCGTAGACACAGCAGGCGTTACCTCCAGCAAGACGTGAAGCTTCGACAATGACTTTACCGAAGCGTGTTGATGGCTGGAAATCGCCCATCGCCCCATCTAAAGAGCGACCAGCCAATCACATCCGCTCATTAAGAAACTGACAGTCTTCATTAAGATGGATACTAAATTCAGGGAGGCAAAATCATAATAATGGATACAGATGATTATCTTGAGCCGTGGCATCCTGTTAGAGCAGTCGGAGCTTTAAAATCGCAACATGCAACATCCTTCTAACGTCCTAAAAGTCAATGAGAAGTTTTAGCACACTCGACACCTGGCTTCTGTTTACAAGTTTGACAATTTAGCTTCAAGCTTCCGAAGGAGAGCTGCAAACGTGTTTTATTCCAGAAGTCGTGGCACATTGCATTCTGGGTAGTGGGCGCCATGGTTTAGCAGGGTTGTTTACTTGCAGTTTTTGCAAACACAGACAACGAAACTGTTGCTTGTACATTTTCACGTTAATGACAATACAACTATAAGAAGTGATGGTGTGACGTATAAACTGAGCCGAAGGGCCAGATATTAGCCACCATGCCAACATCATTGATAACTAACGCAAGTCATTAGCAAACGGCTTCTTGTAGGTTGTCACGTTACTGAAATGACATTCATTAGAAGTTAATATATGAAGTGTAGACGCTGAGGGCTAAAGTTAGCTAGCTGTCTTTACAATGCTGCCAGCTTAGCTCAGCTCCTGTAATTCACGAGGCAGTTAGGAAACAATAACTAGCTCATTAATGATAACATTTTGACTTGGTGGATACATTTGTATCATGGTAAAATCATTTCCCATCCCTCTTTTGTTTCCCTGCCTGTCTGACTGTGGCTTCCTACCTTGGCCATGACGTTGCACGATGCCTCTTCTACTCTGAACTTGCGTCTTCGTCTCCGGCTGCTTCTCTGGCAGTGACAGGTGCTGCCAGGCTCTTCCATCCTCCCTCCTTGCCCTGCTGCTGTTCCCAACTTGAATGTTGAATTCTGACTGCTGCCCACTGGACGAGGGAGATAGATAGGTAGGTACTGTAGCTGCACTGATCCAACAATAATGGCGACGCTTCGTACTGATGTCTTGATGAACTTTATTTGCCGTTCTCGCTCTTCCTCTCTGACACCATAGACACCGTGAAAACTACAAACAAACCATAAACATTTGTACGTAAATTGCGAGCTCTTGTAGTCTCTAGCACACGTTGTTAGCACATATTGGCACATTAATGACATAAACTACAATCTCAAAAAATGCAACACATTTAAACGTAGAGGCAAGTCAACAACAATACACACACATAACGTTATATGTACAAATGAACACTTTACCGTGTGCACCTCTTGGATCACATGCAGAATCAGTTTACCCTGGTCGTTTACTCCTCTTCTGCGCGAGCTAACGACCCACAATGCCACGGTCATATGCCCACGCCCACTCTGGGTGTGGCCTGTTACTTAGCAACGTACATGACGAAATATGATACATTGAGGCACCACATACGGTACCATATAAACTCAAAAGAATAAACAATTGCACATGTCTCCTTGACAGTTACAGGTACTTTATTCATCCCCAGGGGGACATTTGTAAAAGCTGCTGCAACAGGCTGCCGCTGTCACGGCGCCATCTTGCAATGTGAGAAACTTCTCAAAGGGAGACCATCTTCCTGTCTCTTCAGGCCGGAGAGGAGGAAGCTTGAGCGGGACTCTTCGGTTAGTTATCAGTAAGAGGATGGTTCGTTAATGCAAGACAACTCAAGTTCTAAAGTGGCTCAGTGTAGTTGTTTAAGACCTTTATAAATAAAAAACAGACACACAAAACCACTACCATTGCACCCACACGTTTAGCTACATAAAGCTAACAACCCTCATCAAAAACGAAAACTACAAAATGCTAAAATGCAGTTTTGTGACTGCCAGCAACGAAATCCACAAGTCGTTGCTCCTCATTTTACAGTTTTTGCTCGCTTCCCTTAGTAGGTTCTGTAATATCGGACCTTCTGATAGTACTTGAAGGCACCAGTTTGTTACTTCTTCATAGCAACAGTGACGGGGCTCAGATGTATTTGTCCATAAAGGGACGTGCATAAAAGTAAGTTAGCGGGTCATGCGTAAATGTTTTAGTTTTTAGACTTCTGACAGAAGTTGTCACTGCTACGTCCTGTTATTTTGCATGCGTACCAAAAACGAGCGCGGCATAACTCGAAAAGGCGAAACCGCAGATATAAGGTAGACCGGTAACCACGTAGTGTTACTCTGGTAACGTGTTATCTTTCATGTTAGCTAGGCTATACCAGCTAGTGTTATCAGTTACGTAGGTTAACTGTAGACAGCATACACGTTGCTACTTATAACGTAAATTGCGTCTGCCACACAGTTCAAGTGAATACATTTGAATTGATTCAGTAACTCAACATACAAGACTTGTCAGCTGTGAAAATTGGCTAACATCAATACTTTTGTTAGCTAACGTTAACGTAATTAATAGCGCAATGCTAACTAGCTTGCTAGCTAATGGGCGACGTGAAGAAAAATATCACAATATTTGGAAAATAAATAAACCTAAGTGATGCAGGTCTAATTATACGCAGCGCTAGGTAACAGGGGATAATCGTCTAACAATGAGTGATGTGGAGGATCAGGAATCACAGTATAACTTATGTTTCACGAGTAAGGCAAAAGGGAAGAACAAGTTACAATAAGGTAACATTGCATGCTGTGGGCTTTCATTATTTTAGGAACCAAGAAAGGTGTCTTCCATTGAAGTCAATACAAGACTAACATCTTCATTTAACTAATGTGCAATTCAACAGGTGACGGGATGAATAGGTTCATGGCAGAGCTGGACACAGCAGCGGGGTCCCCGTCACGTGTCAGTGTGCCTGAGATACTTCATCCTCACCACAATACTATTCAGCTAGGAATGGTGGAGCCATTAAGCCGTTCTTTAAGGTAGAATTACTCAACAGTTGTTAAATTCACAACCAAAATGTCGCTCGTTGAGTACTGTTGTATGTATTGTTTCACATGCTTTTACAGTGTGAACACAAATCACAACGGTGGATGTAAGTTAGTTTTACGTGGACTAAGATGAAGGACTTGATTGCAGGTCCCATTGTCTCTGTCAGTCCCCTCATTGTCTGCTGACTTACCCAGACTACCTCCTGGAGCCCCAATCAAGTCAGTATCACCTCCTCACTGGGTAAGTCCGCATTTACTCTCCAGTCCCGTTTTAACTGACTAATTCACACCAAATGGCAGGTACCAGTCAGCATATCGTCTCCAACTAACTATATAATGTGCCAATCGGCAGCTTTTGAACCACATCTTTGCTTCTGCTCCCTCTGGTGGCGGTATGAAGCATGACACAGAGGCACTGAAATGACTGGCTGAAAGTGTTATAGAAACGCACCACTTTTCACTGGGATTCTTTCATAGTCCCTTTTAATTTGGATAACTTCCATAAACTAGAATGATACCAGTGTTGCAGGGGCAGCAGCAATGCCAGATGTGATGACGTGGAGGTGCCTGAGGATGTAGACTGGTAATGTGATTTGAGGCAGTTTTGGTCTCCTCAGCCCTGTACCTGGTCCACTAGACAGCAGCCAATACAGCTCCGTTTCTGCTCCTTGGTTCACCAATGAACCCATTCCCTCCAACATGATGCTGGTGAGTATTCAGGATCATTTAAACGTCTTCATGGATTAAAACAGAATCCATACATGGCTTATTTTTTTCTTTGTGTGTGTTTTAGGCAGACTTGCGTGCCCCTTTAGCCAGCATCTGTGTACCGCAGCCAGTGGACCATCAGCAGCTTCAGGAGGGACTGACTGAATTTACGTCCCACATCACGCAGCCTGTGAGTTCTGCTGTCACCATGGATTTTCATTTTAATCCATTCAACAGGAAAAAGAATGGATCTTATGAAGTTTAGTTATATTCAGTATCCAATTTCTTTTTCTACAAGGAAATATAATTTATGCCTGTCTCCTAGAATGTGATCTAGACCAGGGGTTCTTAACCTTTTTGACCTCGGGGCCGTAATGGCTGTGCGTAATGGCTGTGCGTAATGGCTGCGACCGAGCGCATGATCGAGTATGAGAATAGCTCAGTTACGCAAACGTTGGTTGACTGCTTATATAAGAGGAAGATACGGTTTGTACTATAAGTACTAGCGTTTTCTGAAGCCAGTAGCTCCATGGTAACATCCGCTAGCACGTTGTCGGGTCTGTAATGTGTCTTTTTCCGTCGAAATGCTGCAAGATATGACTTGCAGCAGTTATGGCGACTTTGGACAGTGTGTGTGTGGGCTCCTTTTGTGGAGAAACCATAAGAAATGAAAGACAATCGATGATTTATTTGCAAAGATGAGGATTTTGGGCATGCTGGGATACCAAACACGGACATGTTTTGTGACGTATTTGCGCAAACAAGCCGTAGGAACGGAAGGGGAGGGGGTCGAGGATGCCGATGTCCTCGCGGAGGTGAACAGGCAAAACCCTTGTTAAATAAATGAGATGATATAATGTGATGATCACAACGACATTTATTATCATGTGTATGTAAACCTGCATACACAACAAGAAGCCCAACAGGTGATAAGGCCTGCGCTTTTATTGTGAAAAGATGTATACGGTAGATATTTAGCAGTAACATCTATAAAATACTAGAAAAGTAATACACACCAAGGGTTGTGGTGAGGTGCTGATCACTGGAAGTAGACTTGAAAGGAAGGAAAAAGTGTGGCACACTGTGACATGACAATAGGAGAGAAATATAAATGCATTTGGACCCATTAAACTGTGACATCTAACCTGTTTGAGTCTTGTCAGGATACTTTCTACGTCAATGCCGTAGTATGTTTTACAATCGTCATATTGCACACTAATAGTACTACTGTATGTAAGGTATAAAGCTCAGCAAGCCTTAAGGTTACCAAAATATCATGTATTGTCATTATGAGTTAATTTTTAATCTTAATTTTTAAAGTTTAATCTGTAAAAGGTCAGAAATGAGTGAAATACAATTTCCCAATGTCCAAGGTGACCTTTCCAAATGTCTTGTTTGGTCCAACCGACAGTCCAAAGCCCAAAGACGTGTTTTCTATCGAACATAAGACCAAGAAACTGCAAATTCTCACATTTGAAAAGCTGTGACCAGAATGTTTGGTATTTCTGCTTGAGTTAATCTTAACAGTCGATCTATCATCAAAAATAGCTGCCGATCCATTTCCAGATGAACTTGTCAACTAATCGACGGTCGCCCTTCTTCGCCCCATCATGCATGTAGGTGGTGTGTAACGTTGGAGGGGATGGTGAGGTGGTGCTGGGTTACCCCTGTGAGCAAGGACCTGTGTTCCTCACCCAGACATCCGCTCAAGGGAACGGTGAGGACAAGTTTACGTATGTGACGGGTTGATGTCATTTAGTTATGTGCCATCAACGAGCCGGTAACTAAGCAGTAAAGGACCATGGTTTTGTGTCTCGTCCCTTAACGGAAGCCTCCCTTTTCAACCCTGATGAGTTTACATGCCTGAGATCGGCCACAGTGCTACCTGGTAGCCAAAATAAACATAGAAATCTCTTTGCAGCATATTCAATTATCTGTAACCTTTTTACATTCGACAGCAGTGAAGTCAAACGCTGCAGTGCTCACTGTGTGTGTGTGTGTGTGTGAGTGTGTGTGTGTGTGTGTGTGTGTGTGTGTGTGTGCCTGTGTGCCTGCATGTGTGTGTGCCCATCCTGCCCCAGAAAGTAACGGTTTAAGAAGCCTCCTTGTTAAAGTAACGCCAGTGACAATTTGGTCAGATTAGAGCTAATTGACCAACAACCCAGATAATGTCTGCAGTCATATTCATGTGTTGTGAGAACATAGCTGTGGCTCATGTTTTACTCATTTGTTCATTATATTGGGCTTCCCGTAGTAATCCTCTTTTCCTTTGTCTTTACCAGATGTGAGTGTGTTGGGGACTCTCAGCCAGGTAGGAAAATAAACTTCTATTTTTATGCCCAGATGTCGACTTTCTTTGTGGTACATTGGTGGTCTTCAGTTCTTTGACCCTCGGCTCTATAGTGACCATAGATTTCATCAACTGATAGATTGTTATTGATGCATTCAGTCGTTCACTTATACATAGCTACCCCAGCACCACCAGGCAACATGTTCCCCGTGTGAGCCCAGAGACATGCAGCCTCAAGCCCCTCCAGCACGGTAAGAACCGTGAGCAGGTTGCAAATATGAAGTCAACTTTGAAACAAATCGCATTAACTCAAGTATAGGAGACGTCTGATTACTGAATCCATGTACAGTTTGTATTATTACATTTGAATTAAGTTCCATCTTCTCTCATCTATTGTCCATTACTTTTCCGGATGTATTAGGTGTTGTTTCAGTATTGGTAGTTTAAAGAGAGAATGTCTTCAGTAGTATGTCGTATATTCAGAGTATCAACATGTCAGAAGCTGATTTCTGTTCCTAATAATGAGTTATTAGTTAATGCTGGTTAGCAAGTTTGGTTGGCTTATTTTCTCTTTAATAATGACTGACCATGTACAGTCCCTCGCTCTCAGGTGTTGGGAAGTTAACATTTACTAACAGCAGAGAGGACGGCCGGCGAGTTGGATAGCTAGCTTGTCCATCTTCAGGGCTGGGTTATTAGCTGGCATGCTAGTCTCAAGAGCTCCCGCCTGCTTTCCTCCCGGCCAGGTTGGTCTCTTAGCAGCGAGGAGTGAGGCGGAGGGACCGTTGGACCCAGCGGACGATGGCCACCAGCTCGTTTTCTGTGGCCAGTGTAATGTTAGCATGGAAGCATGGGGCAATAAGGACGCTGGCTATCTAACTAGCCAGTCGCTAAATTACTCAAATTGAACATGCTGTTGTCACAGTGTAGGAAAGCACACATTGCTATCGCCACATTAATAATCAACTTTGTTTGGATTGTTTTGTGTGACCACAGTTGAAGCATGGTAGTAAGCAGCCGTCCAGAGGTTCCCGCAGTGGACCAACTCTTCATCTCTCTCTAAAAGTTCAGCCTGCTAGCAACATTTCTCTCCATCTCTCTAATAGTTAAGGGGACTGTGACGGCTGAGGAGGTTAGCAGAAGGCTAAGCTAAACTATTAGCAACACGTTCTCTCCATCTCTGAAACACCGAGCCGATATTATAGCGTACTAGAGCCTCGATTCACAGTTAATCATCTCAAATGTATGCGCTATTGATTCTGGCACCCAACAACACAGCAAGGGGACATTTTCGATGTGTAGCTTTAGCCCACTGAGATCATTCATGTTTGCATTCTTTCCTTTGTTTTGCCTACAGCAACACTGTGATGTTGGCTGTAAAAGGGTCTATACATTGAGCTTTGATTATTTCATGCTCTCTCCTTTTGTCCCTGCAGAACCGCTGGAACTTTGTGTGAATTAAAGTCTCGTAAACCCTGCCGCTGCTCCAGATCCCAGTGCCTCAAACTGTGAGTAGGCCATCTTATCATCACTTTCTAGCAGGATGCATTGTCTTCTGAGATGTCGTGCTAATTCTCTGTGATGTTGCACCTCATTTGTATTTAACACTGTAAAAACGATCATGAAACAGCTGCACAACTGAAAACTATCAGCTAAGGATTTGCAACCATTTTCACGAAACAGTCAGATTGCCTTTGTCCTCGTTAGGTGATCACCAAGGTTTTGTGGCTCTAGAATAGAAGTAAAGAGGCACCGCTAATAGTTGTGTAGTTTGTTTGAGACAGCATGCATTTTAAGCTGGTTCAGCAAGAAATGTCTTTCTCAATACTGTGTTAAATGGAGAAGTTGCAATAAGGCAAAGTGGAATGCCCTTAACTGTCTCTGATGTAGTTTAACGTGTATTTGTTGTTGATCTCTTTCAGCTACTGCGAGTGTTTTGCTAACGGAATGATGTGCAGCAACTGTGACTGCTCCAACTGCCACAACAATGCAGAGCATGAAGTGAAGCGCCTCGCGGCGGTTAAGGTTTGCAATGCACGTCAGTTTACTGAAGTGCTTCAATGAAAGCCTTAGAAACATTTAGAAATTATCTAAATAGAATAAATGAAGCCTCTAATGAAACCGAAGAGTATGCATGAACTAGAAAAAGCATTTCCTGCTGAAAATGCGTTGGAATGCTGAAAACTGAAATTAATCGCAAAAACATTGCTGAAAATAGATATCCAATTCAAAAACAAATTGCAAAAAGCTTAATAATTCAAAAAGTTTAAAGATTACAATATGAAAAGTCATATCACACCTCTCCTGAAAGAGCTGAACATTTTGATATTTGAACAGTTTCTGTGGCTTAAAAAAATTCATCAGTGGTGATATTTGTAGTAGTAGAAGTTGTAGTAGAAGTATTATTAGTAGAAGTATTAGTAGCATTAGAATAACTACTAGTAGTAGTAGTAGTAGTGATATTTGTAGTAGTAGTAGAAGTTGTAGTTGTAGTAGAAGTATTATTAGTAGAAGTATTAGTAGCATTAGAATAACTACTAGTAGTAGTAGTAGAAGTTGTAGTAGAAGCATTAGTAATTAGAAGAAGTAGTCGAAGATGTACTATCAGTAGTCATAGTAATAGCTGTAGTATTGGTCGTAGTATTTAATATCACAGTAGTAGTAGTAATAGTAATAGTAATGGCAGTAGAAGATGTAGCAGTAGTAGTAGTAGTACTAGTAGCAGTCGTACTAATAGCTGTAGTAGTATTACTACTTTTAGTAGCATGAATAGCAGTTGTCGTATAAGTAATCGTGGTAGTAATAGCAGTAGTGGTAGTAATAATATTGATGGTAGCAGTAATAGCAGTAGCAGTAGTAGTAATAGTAGCAACAGCAAAAGTTATAGTAGAAGTAGTAGTAGTAGTAATACTATATTAGCAGCAGCAGTAGTAGTTAGAGCATTCATTTTTTTAACAAAAAAGCCAAATTTTGAGCTTGTTTAAACACAGTTAATCCATGGGGCTTTTATTTTGAAAGGGTGGGGCTGGGTGGGGGAGGGAGGGGGAGTGGAGACATAATCATAATGTTTGACACACATAAACAGAGGTTATTAAATGACAGGCACACAAGCAGTTCAGTTAGAATTCACTCTCTGGGGCTTTTATTTTGAAATGGGGTGTGGGGTGTGGGGGAGAGGAGACAGAATCATAATGTTAGATAAACACAAACCGGTTATTAAATGACAGGCTCATCACAAGCATTTCAGTTAGGATTCATTCTGTGGGGCTTTTATTTTAAAATTGTGTGTGTGGGGGGGGGGGGACCTGAATGACTGTATGAGAGAGAGACACACAGTGAGATAGAGGGAGAGGAGTGTATGTGCGTGTGAGTCTGTGTCTTTGTCAACATCACTAATTACTGGCTCAATCGTTCTCCATAGAGATCCCATTGAAAATAAAAAGCTTAATCATTCAAAAAGTTTAGAAATATGAAAAGTGAGGCAGAGAGAGAGGCTCTGATATCTCTGGCAAACTTTCTCATTTGGAGATTGTACTATGTTTTATCTTTTACAGCTTAGATGACTATTGTCCTGCTCTGCCATGTCTTTCCTCGTCTCTCCCTCTTGTGTCGCGGTGTGTGTAAATGTCACTCGAATCAGGAAACTTATCAGAATCCTCATATCAGAGAGAGAGAGAGAGAGAGAGAGAGAGAGAGAGAGAGAGAGAGAGAGAGAGAGAGAGAGAGAGAGAGAGAGAGAGAGAGAGAGAGAGAGAGAGAGAGAGAGAGAGAGAGAGAGAGAGAGAGAGAGAGAGAGAGAGAGAGAGAGAGAGAGAGAAAAAATCGGGAGCACATCGAGTCAAGGTGAAAAAAGAGCCACCTGAACACCAAGCATGTCAGTGCAAGTCAAAAGCCGCTTACATTTTTATATCGAAATTGGAGGAGTTACAAAACAGCCAAAAACAACTGCAGTCTCATTCATGTTGGGTCTATAAATGACGCACTACGGGCTTCATATCTGGTCAGAAAGGGGCTACCGCACACAATCGCCAAAGACGTGTGCTTGCCAGCTGCCAGAGAGATGGTGGAATGTATGATTGGGGAGAAAGAAGCAAAAGAAAGTTGGACGTGTTCCCGGTGTCCAACAACACTGTCGCGCCGCATCGAGAGGAGTGTATGTGCGCGTCTGTGTTTATAAATATCACTAATTGGCTCAATCGCGAACACCTGTGTGCCTGAAGCCATTTGAAAATATTCTCCATAGAGATCCCATTGAAAATATAAACCTTAATAATTCAAAAAGTTTAAAGGTTAGAAATATGAAAAGTCATAGCACCCCTCTGGTGAAAGAGCTGAACATTTTAATAGTTGAACGGTTTCTGTAGCTTAAAAAATGAAGGACAAGAAGTGTTGCGACGGAAGAAATAGAAGTTGAATAAAGATTCGAAGAACAATAGTTGGAATGCTTAACAGCATTCCAACAATAAAGATTTGAAGAACAATAGTTGGAATGCTTAACAGCATTCCAACAATAATACAGCAAGCGGAAAAGCTAATATATAAGATGACCAATCACAACATTGGAAATTAGGGCTGACTCAGATCTTTCAAAACTCTTAATCCGAGTCTGACATTAACCATGGCCTGTGGCCACCAAGTATCTCCCATAGGATTATCAGGTCTCTCTCAATAAAATAAATAAAGGTCAAATATAAGTTTAAAAAGAGTTCTCAGTCACGTAACGTAGCAGTGCAGCATGTGTGTAGTCTGTGGGTGAATAAATGCAACAACTCCTCAGCACCTAAGCTAAGTTCTCATGTCTGAAGGTAAACTGACCTTTTAAGGTGGACTAGCTTTTCTCATTGTAGTGACATTCTATAAAAGTATTTTCATTTATTGCAGTCGCAGTTAAGGCAGGCTTGTGTTAAGTTGTGTTGTATTGCCTTTTCTGTGTTGTTTTTTTTACATAAGTTTACATTTACCACCAACAATGTACTGTGGCCTGCCAACTAAGGAGATGGCTTCTATCCCTGCCTCTGTAAAGCTTGTTTTATGTAAATGTAAATATCTGGCACTCTTTCCAGTTTAGAGAAAAAGAGCTAAGCATGTCCATTATTAGGACCAGACAATGTAGTACACCTATATCATTGAAAAAGACAAAAGGGAATAGTCCATTAAATTGCTTAGTGAGCGATATCGTGTGGGCTGGTACAGGACGATGGATTGTCGTGTCAACACGGAGACGTGGCGAGCATCGATGGAGTGTAATTGGTGTTTGAGCGAGGACCGGGTGTGATTGATCAGCGCTGTTACAGCAGACATGCTCCCTCTCACTCTCCGCTGGGCCTCAGACACATGCTGGTGTTTTCTTGCCACTGCTGAGGACAGTGTGTCGACACTCGTTAACTTCATAGAGAACTAACCATAGCAACAACATGACAAAACATAGCTTTCATCTAACCTAACCTCAACAGAATTCTGAACCCAAAAATCAATGATTAACTTACATTTAATAATACTTGTGTATTCTTATGCACACTGTTTGAAGTCTCAGTAAAAACCTTTAAGGTCTATTTTCCAATAGACTTTCCATTTTAGCCCGATCTGAGCTTTTGTGAGCTTGTCACAAATAGTTCACCCATAAAAGCACAATTTCCATTTGAAAGACCGTCAATTCTTTTTTAGGTGCTTTAGAAACATGAGTCTCAAAAACATCTAGATTTGAGTATATATTTTAAAAGCTAAATCACGTTGTTTACAGGATATTCAACCTTCTTTTCTTTATAATGCAGGTAGTACCCCTCCTTCTTTACAGGGCTTGTCTAAAGGCAATAAAGTAGTCTATGAGATATGAGTTTACACAAAATTACAATCCCTTCTCGGCGTTGTAGGGGTTGGTTTGTGCCGTTTACACTCGCTGTCTTTTTGCTTCTTCACTGTTCATTTTGTTTGTTCGCCCTCCGGTGTTTTGGGGAATAATGCAACAAACAGCGCTTCGAGCTACGAGCGCACACATGAGCGCTCGTAGCTCGTAACTCGTAGCTCTGCACCAGCTGACCAGTAGAGACACAGGTTCAGGGTGGGGGAGTTGATTTTACCCACTAACATGATATCATAATCTCACTGCCTTGGGGTTGTCTGCTCAGCCTGTTTACCTGTCAAATGCAGATGTAAACTAACCTTTTACCATATCACAAGTAAACAAAATCCATTCACTTGCCAAATTAAATTCATTCATTCATTTGTCAAATACATACATTGTGAAATGTGCCATGTGGTGAGTTAGCAAGCTAACTAATTGGGAAAGGCACTTCTAAAATTGGAGACGACAATGTGAGCCGTGTGTTTTATAAACAGTGTTTTACAGCAAAGAATGAATTCACATAGCGAGCAAAATAACTAGCAGACTTCTCTGACCCTTTGCTGATGTTGGGGTCACATGGTTTCACATCTGCGTGCCTCAGCCCAGTTCAGGAATCATCAACCGGACAAAGTCCGTCTGAGCACAATCAGAAAAACTTAACATTTACATTACAGATATTTCTGCCTGTATTTGAGTTCCTTAACTATTAAATAAGCAACTCCTGAATGGTAATCATTTTCAAAATACACAAATAAAAGAAAGTTGTTTTCTGCATTTCCATTGTTTTCATGCCCGAACCGTGACCCAGAATCCGTGGTATGTACCGGACCGTTACACCCCTACAAGACTGTGTTTGAAACAATTCTGCTTCTGTATGTGATGTTTGACACGCTACATGCATGTATATGCCTGGTCAATGTCGTCATTACTGGTGTTGTCATGGTGTAGTTGTGTTTAGGTCGGAACCCAGCGGCCTTCAGTTCTAAGATTTCCGGTGGGATGAGTGAGAGGTCAAAAGGTTGGCACAACAAAGGCTGCAACTGCAAACGCTCCGGCTGCCTGAAGAACTACTGCGAGTGCTATGAGGTGAATCATATAGAGGCATATTTTTGTAGACTACTTATTCGTCATCCTTATCCATTTCATTTCTGTTTTATATCTCCTGGGAAGGTGACCAGGTGTTTATTTACTGCAAATAAAAAGACACATGATTGTATTTACACATGTAAGGTCAAAATAGATTCTAATGAATGAATGAATACTAATGAGTGAGCTATACGTTTGTGTCTGTGCGCAGGCCAACATCATGTGCTCCATCAGTTGTAAGTGTGTTGGCTGCAGGAACTACGACAGTGCCTCAGGCGTGGGCCTCAAAGAGAAGACCAACGATGTCATCAGCATGTGAGTCAGTCTGCTTTGGTACCACAGTCCACCTGACAGCTGTTAATGTAAGACGTATACTGCCATATCTGAGGTAGAAACAATGGGCCTCATGTCTGCTTGTTCAGGAAGAAGGGTCATTTACACGATACAGAATGAACAACATTACAGAGTGAGAACACATTCAATGCACATGACAGAACCACGGCAGGAGGCAAGACCAGGGTCCAGGTATCACCAGGATACAACCTGCGAGGCGAGAATCAACAATTCTATAAACAACTTTGTGGATTGCAGGAAGACTCTGGATTAGTCTATGTGAGAGGTATTCAATTAATATTCAATGAGGTCCAGTTAGAGTCTCCTCATCCAGAGGTGCTGAACATCACAATAATGTCCAACTGGCCTTATGAGTTAGTGCCATATATATCGAAGTAGCCAACAGTTGTATTAACTTCTGTATGTCGTCAACAACTGTCAAATCAAATAAAGAAAGTTTAGTTGAATAATATCTCAACAATATTTATTGTCAGATTTCAAATTGAACTGGATGAATT
>CM051698.1:2098231-2128231 GCA_028022725.1 Lycodopsis pacificus
TGCAGTAAGACCAGTTCATTAAGACATTAGGAGTGGATGGTGAAGGCTGCGGACTCGGACTGTTTGTGAAGATGAGCAGTGATGCTCAAGCTGTAAGCTTTCAGAAATCAGGTCAATTCCTGATACTGGGAAACCTCTAATGGAACCAGAAACAGCAGCAACGTGAAATATTTCTGTGTTCCTCACCAGGACAACAGCTCACACACACAAACACAAAGCCCAGCACTCGTGGGCATCACACAGCAGGGCCGTGCTATTGATGTTCCTCTCTGCAGATCACGCTCGTGACGTCAGCCTGTGTTTTTGTGCTGTTTTTTTCAACCTCCAGTAAACAGGAGTCCCGCCAGGCCTCACAGGGAGCAGGATCGAACCTGTGACTGCTGCTGATGGGGGATATAAGCAGCCCGGAACACTGGTCTGAGCCACACACGCTGCTCCCACTGCAGCAGATATGGTAAGTGGAGACAACTTTACAATCACTTTAATGTGTTTCTTCTTTAAAAACAGTGCAGGTGCAGTTCTGTCTGCTTCCTCTGAACTTTAATGTAGTTTTGTAAAAGTATCTTTTATGGTATCGTTTAACAATCTACATTTGAAATGTGTTCTGTTGAACCTGTCCAATTACATTTGTGTAAAATTGCTTTGCTGTAGAAAATTATGAATTGATTTTTCTTTCATTATTAATAGTCGAATCTCCTCCTGTTGATGACACAGTCATTACAGTTAGGATCATGCATTTGTGTACTACTCAGTGTATTGAAGTAATACTCCCAGTAAACCGTCAGCATGTAAACAGTGAACATGGCTAAAACATGGAGACATCCTGTGTGTATGAATTGTATCACGGATGTTGTGTTTGAGTGTGTTTTGTGTGTGAACCCACATGCTTTGTGCTGTTTGCATGTTCTTGTTCCAGAAGATCAAAGCCACAGTTGTGTGGACTTGTGCGTTCGTCGTCTCCCTGTTCGTTGAGTCCTGTCACGCTCAGAAGGTAAAGCTCACCAGCTGCTCTACTTTCCCTTTGGCTTCCTGCATCGCACTGAAGCAAACTGTTCTCTCCCCTCAGCTGCACATCCACTGGGGTCCTCAGTCCATGATGTACTTGAAGGGCAAACGTGAGTTTAACCACCAAGCAGACGCTCTGCTGTCACTTTGATTCACAGCTGAAGTGAACTGTCAGGGGACAAAGCCACCGCTTTTGAGCCGAGTTTGCTTCCACGCTGAATGAACTGTGTGTTAACATCACATTCACAGTGTATTTTAAATGCGCTTGTTTCAACTCTTGCAGATTTGTTCAAGCTCATCGATGCTCGTGAGATATCTGTCCGCTGTGTTGGCATTTGCTGTAGCTCGTCTTGTCATTTTATAAACATTTCTCCAACAGTCGGCCTCACATATTTTGTACATTTCTAAACTTTGGAGTCTGCACAAGGAGCTTAAGAAGGGTTGCAGAGATTAAATGTGATATATAATCAAACAGCTGATACCAGCTAATGTAATTGTTTATTTGAAAAGACTACGTGGTCAGACATGATGATGAGTTCATGACTGTTTGGTTCTGCATTAGCTGTTCCTGTTGTTTACCATCAGACTATTGTAGGTAAAAATATAAGTGAACAAATGTTATTCTCTGAGATTATTCTTTTTTTCTTTCAAATCTATGATTTATAATCTTGAGTTTTTTTCTGGTGAATTCATTACTTTAATCTCTTAAATTCTCTGGTTTGCCCTCTGAATATTACTCTCTGGCTCTTTGTTGTTATTTTCTTTTGACCTGCAGTGGCTTTAATACGCTGCGTCGGCATGATGTCATTATGTCAGACAGTCCACAAAGCAGATGTTCAGATCTGGAAGAGAGTTTTTGTGCCATGTTTTATCACCATCACACAAATGTAAATATTTGGACAGAAATGACAGCACCCCCATCTGGCCAGTTGGGGCAATATTTCTTTCTTTCTTATTCATTTGTAATTCTGCAACAGTCTGTCCTCAAAGGAGCAGTGTGATAGAACGAGTGGTATCTAGAGGCGAGGTTATGAATGTTATATTCCATTCCTGCCAATAAATCCCCCTTAATCCTCCACATTGCTCCTTTAAACCCTTGATAAATGTGCAACTCGTTAAATTCACTTTGAATTTGTCGTTAAAAACCGGAAGAAGTTATCAGTTGTACCACAGATCTGTAATAAATCATCAGTCAGATGTGAACAAGCAGCAACACGTCAGGGTCACTCTGTGTTCTGCTGCTGATTCCAGATGGCAGGAGGTTGGTGTCGGAGGAGGACAACAGTGTCCAGGGTCTGCAGGGCTGGTACGCCGTGCTCAGAGGTACGAGCACTTCTCCTCAGTCTGTCAGCGCACACGCACTGGATTATATCCTTAAAAGCTACACTATTTGGTTGTTCATATTACCAATGAATGAAATGACTCGTGACACATGTAGTAAGAAGAGAGAGCAGACAGACACAGCTGGAGACCAGCTGCTGTGACAGATGTTCCACCGTTCATCAACTCCAGATGAATGATAATGTGTCTGTGTTTGCTAAATACTGGTGTGTGTGTGTCTGCCTGCTTGTTTTGAAGTTATTGCGCCCCCTACTGGACAAAGATGAATTAATGCGGCTTTAACAACAGCTTAATGAATACGGGAACCCTGTTCACTCAGTGCCACTTCAGAGGCATCATCGCCATCAGACATAACAGGCTATCTACTGATTTCACCTGATCAGTGATGCTGCATCAGTAGATCTCACTGACTTCAGTTACACGTTTAATTCTTCTGGGAGCTATTTGCTTTGAAGTCTGGGTAAATTGACCTTTTTAAAACCATAAAACCGCTCTGCTCCGTTTCCTCCAGCAGGAAGTGTTTGACTGCTGGGGGAAGTCAATAGTTCCGAGGATATTTTAGTGTGTAAATATAAGTCAATGCAGTGCATGCAACGAGCTGCTGTGGCTTCTGCTAACTCCCATCAGACGGGTTCAGGATAAGTTAGAATCTGATGATATGATATATTGCTCCATATATGCACTGCTGTACGTTTCAGGTTAGCGCTCTCTCTAAACTCTTTCTCTTCTCGTTCCTCGCCCCACAATATTGTCGGCAAGTAAGCAGTTTTGTCGATGTTTACGTGTGTGCTAAGGAGCCATGTGTTCCTTTGTGTCACTGATTGTTACCATGGAGACGTGGCTCTTCTGGAGGCTAACTCATCTCAGTTAAACCGGCCTCATATATCTGTTTTTTGAACAGTGTATTCCAGGGAAGTGTGTGCTGGCATGGAGAGGTGGCTCCTAACGAGGTTAGCTTAGCATCAGTTCCACCAGAACTGGAGAGTTTCTTCACTGAAAGAAGAACAAAGACCGACAATGAAGGCTTTTCTCCATCATGAAGATGTTTGATTGACAGGTTCATCCAATCACCTTCCAAGTACTTGACTTCTTCTTTCGGGGTTGTACAAAGGCAATAAAGTAGTCCATGATGATGAGGTATGAGTTTACAAATCCTTAAAATATCTGGCTGGTTTATGGCTTTTTGCCGGTTACACCTGCAGTCTATGGGCGTATCTCTGAGTTACACTCTGTCTTTCGGATTCTTCGGTGTTTGGGAGAATAATGCAGCGCACAGAGTGTAAACGCCTCCGGTTATGCTCGGAGCTTGCTCTCGTAAAAGCAAAGCCTGAACCGTTTGGAGGAGACGCACCGGCCTTTCTAGTAATATGCATGTAAACCCACCCGTATCAATATTAGACGGTCAGAGCAAGTGTTCACCTCGTATAGAAGACGTTGCCACTGGGAAGTTTCACTTTCGCTTGACAAACGTAGTCATTTTTACCAAAACCGCCATTTTTGTGCCTAAACCTAAACAAGTGGTTTTGTTGCTTAAACCCAAGCAAGTTATTTTGTTTGAATTCACAACGTCAACATGTGTGTCCTGCAACCACAGTGGAGCGTCATAGTTTTGACGCGCTGGGCTACCCAGTGTGTTATAGAGCGACACCATGGGGGCGTGGCCAAGCGTCACTATGTGATGAGTCGGGAATGAGAACGGTTATCAGAACATCTGGTTCCAGCCCCGGTAGCCTGACCATGAACCTCAAAGTGCAGTTTGAGTCGTACTGAACCATAGCTGCGTGTCATCTCTCTCTCCCGTCATCAGTGGCGGCTGGTCAAGAGAGGGCCATGGGGCATGGCCCCACCATGAGCCACACGAAAAAATAAAGAAATAAAAAAATTATAATAATCATAAATTATACAAATTGTCAATATTTGTGTTTTTTAACTATGGAATGTACCCAGTAATGTGTGTACAATATGATATCTGCGCAAAATATATGCTTTTCCTGCTCGTCCTCTCCCCCTGTGTGCTCGTCTGCTCGTGCTCTCTGCCTGTGTGCACGACACGTCTGAGAACGCGCAGCGAGGGGGGCTTGATCGTTTTGGCCCAAAAAAGACGGGTCTATGAAGCAGTTTAGCCAGTTGCTGATTCAAGATATAAATGAGTGACATACAATTTAGCCAATCAGCGCCCTCAAATAGATTCAGCTGTGGGCCAGAACGATCAGGCCCCCCTAGCTGCGCGTTCTCGTCAGGAGAAGTCTCTACAGGCGAGCACTCCTCCTCCAAGACCCGGTTGACGGTTTTGGCGGAGATTCTGCAGCCAAAGAGCTGATATCAGATCAGCCTGACCTCACAATCAGACAGCAGACTACATGCGAAGCTTCACTACTTCGTACAAGTCAGTCAATCAACTTCCTTTCTTCCGAAAAGTACGCTGATTACTTCGACATACCATACGTATCCACAGGCAGGGGCGGACTGGCCATCGGGGATACCGAGGGAATCCCCGGTAGGCCGACGGGACTATATTATATGCTTCACAGAACACGTTCAATTTACTCTAATACCGAAAGTCAATAATCAGTGAAAACTGTATCAACAGTATAAACTGACATTATACTACTCCTCGCGATCCGAGGACGCGATAGCACGGCTGGACACTACGGTGCTTTTAAAAACGTTTCTCCATAACCGCGGTCTGCGCCGTGCGGTCGTGCCGAGCGTCTGTCGGGGCGGGGCCGGCGGAGGTGCGAATGGCCGCCGTAGACCGGCGAAATACATGCCGTGTATTGAGTGGGCAGCGCGCCGTGTATTGAGTGGGCCGGTCTGACAGTAACTCCCGGGCCACTTTTTCCCCCCAGTCCGCCCCTGTCCACAGGTTATCCACAACTTAATCCACGTAGATCGTTCCATTTAACACGTTTCATAACACATTTCCTAACACGGTCGGAAAACTGTGCGGCTCCATACTGCCTCAGATATTACTCACCACTGTCAGTAACTGTCACAGTGTCCTTAAAGTGACAGTTGTCTGTCACTTACATGTATTTCTTACTATAACAAATTACAACGACATCCTTGTAACATTCAAAGTAGAAACAGAAGTGATTACAGTTAAACATGTAAATACAAGTGAATATTTAACAGCACATTGAATTTGGCTCCTAGATGTTAAATTAACAGTGAAAAGTCATCATAGCTTAATTTAACATTCATAATTACACTTCATGTTTACTTCTCCTGATCTTTACCTCCTATAACAAGGTCCACAGGGGCATCTCAATAAATAAACATGTTATATTGTATTATATTATATAAGTGTTATTTGCTGTTTTTTTTCATGTTGGAATAAATGTTAAATATTTAACTGCCAAGTAATAATGCGTGTTTGATGCAAAAATGTTTTTGCATAAAATCCTACTGGGATGTTTGCTGAAATTGATAGGATGGCCCTCCCTAGAAAATTTTCCACCAGCCGCCACTGCCCATCATCTCTTCTCCCCTACTGTCTAATAAAATATATTTATATCTTTAAATACTCGGAAGAGGCTCCTCAGATGCAAAATACAGCCCAATTTATTACTTACCCCAAAAATGTAAAAGGTTTTGGTTTTAGGATCATCGTTAAAACAACTTACAGAGTGTTAGCCAATCAGCAGGAGCGATGAAGGTGTTTTCCATGAACTCCACAGATTATTGAGTGACAGGTATTTACAGCTTGAAAGTACAGATCAAACAGAAACATCTTTCCTTTGTCGTGGTCTCTTAGTGATTGTTTGCGTCTCTTCGTCTATTTGCAGCTGTTTTGCATCTATTTGTAGTTTTTTTGTGTCTCTTTCTGGTTAGTATGTTTCTTTGAGTGACATTTTGTAGGTTACCCACCCTAGCTTCAGGTTGTACAAATGAATATTTGCAAGCCACAAATGTTTATTTTGAAAGGATGTTTCAGCCGAGAAGATCTTCATCTAGGAGAACATCTTTGACCCTGTAGTTCAAAAAGAATGCATCAATCCAAACCTTTGGGAGCTTACAAAGTTCAGTGTTCATCATTTTATCTGAATAGAGTAAAGCGATGGACATAATAATGTCAGGTTTGTGCTTTATCTTTTATCTGAAACCGCCTCTTGTGTGTGTGTGTGTGTGTGTGTGTGTGTGTGGGTGTATGCAGGCATCCAAAAGCGGGACTTTAGTAAACCCAGACACATCGTGAGCTCAGAGAAAGTCCTCATCCACTACCTCCAGGAGAGATGAGACACGCCGAGTCGGACTGTCTACACGTGGGAACCGAGCTAACACTGAGAACATGTCCTCAACGACACGGTTCATCCCACAGCAGTCCAGCTTCTATTAAGCGCGACAGGCAGAGGCACAAGTGGTGCTAATACCCGACCGGACCATCGGCAGGTTATCATGAAAGCTCTGGTTTTGTTGTTACAGTATATGAATATTTCACAGTTTGCTCAGTGAACAGTCCCGTGTGTATTTCTCATGCCTGTGTGTACAGATGTCTGCTTGCTGTATATAAAGCAACAGGAAACTGCTAAATGCTCTGAATAAATGATGGCAGATTGTCTTTACATCTTTTCTGTCTTGGTCCTTCTGGCTGCAGTGTGTCCTTACGGCCACCAGAGGGCAGTATCTGACTGTAGAAGGCCTGATCGTCACACAGAAAGGCATTCACTCTCACTCCCTATGGGACCTACTGACGGGTCACATATGTTCTCCTTCTACTTCCCTTCATCTTATCTCGTCAGTGTACTAAATCATCAGATGAAGCCATTAACCAGATATGCGTGAATGTATACATGTATGCAAAATATGTTCAATGAAACTAGCGTTGGAAGTATAGAATTAAACTTCGAGATATTAGTTCTGTCGTGTGAATACTTTCTTCTGTGTTTGAGTAGCCGGTCGTGATGGGAGTGAAGCGTCTTTACAGCCACTAGTTGAGCTGTCTGGCTCTGTCGGCACTAACTGAACGAGCCCTGATAACATGAACGCTATTATCACACGATTAAAGTAAACACTAAAATCATGGTCATTTAGCAAAGAAAGACTTTTCACATCTCTCGGGGGGGGGGGGGGGGGGGGGTCCATAGTGTGAAAGGTGTTCGCTGACGGTGCTCTCGTGCTCTTGAAGCTGGGATGGATTCCGTGTCTGTTAAAAGAAAAGAGACGTGCGTCTTCAGAACAAGTCCAATTATCAATAATCACAACGTTCTGTGAGATTCAGGCTGATTGAAGCAGGTGCTGGCTGAAATGTTGCATGAGTGGTGCAATAAGTCATGTGTTGTTCAATAAATAAAATCATTTCTTGGTTGAAATGTAAGTAAGGAGAGTTTATGTTTTCTCTGTGTTTATGGGGAGGAAATGCTGATTATAGTTCATATTCGGGCTGTGACTCAGTCCTCTTTAGGCAGTGGTAACGCCAGTGATCGCCAGTAGGTGTCAGTGTTGCTACATGAGCAGTGTATGTAACGGGAAGTCGAGGGGAAGTCTCGCGTGAATCAGCGAGATCAACAGAATCTCTGTGTAAAAGATTGGAGCATACAACGCTTTGTCGCGAATATACACCTAAAGTGATATTTTTGCATTTTGCAGGTAAGCTGGTGATGTTTTTAGGTATCCCGGGCTAGTACAACGTGTACTGTACGTCTACTGTACTGTGTACTGTAGGCTACTGGCACTGTGTTAGGTTCTGTTAGTGCTTGCATGCGACTGTATTAGCTGTTTAGCTAATTAGCAGTAATTCAAGGTTCCCGGCCGCCATTAGCAGTAGTACGAGCGCAGGGCGGTAGCCTTGGAGCCTTTCTCAATAACAAGTACGGATTTGTGGACGAGAGGACGCAGTACAATCATGACCAGAAAAAGCATTTTTACAATTATATATACTGTATGTTTATATATATATATATATAAACATACAGTATATATAATTGTATATATGAGTGAATGTATTCACAGTCCCAAGGAACACTTTATATTAAGGCCACTGCATCCATGTTGTTATCTGTTAGGATTCCTCGATGAAGACCAAGCATCAAGCCTTTCACCAGACTTACTCACAGAACGCTCTAAATCAATACTCACTCACATCCAGTCTGCTGGAGCTGCTGCCGGGTTAAAGGCTCTCGTCAATGAGGGTCCGGGTTTCCTCAGTTGTCCCTTAATTACAATATTGCTTAATTGTTAGCCAGCATAACAAGCCTGTACAACATAGATAGAGACAAGCAAACAATTCGGTCAAAGGTACAAAGACAGCGCTCTTGTTCAACGTGAAATTAAAATTAAAATATGAAGTTATGAATCTTAGCTTTGCCCTCAGCCAAACGGATTTAATGTTACCTGTAAACAAACAATAGACTCTGACACCAAAAGATATCTCATGTTTAAACATGGCGGAGACATCAGAGCCAGTGGATCATTTCAAAAAGTCTTGCTGCACGAGAGGTTTGGGCTCCGGTGAAGCCCAGCGATACGGCTGGGTCTCCAGGAATCGTGGTGTTGGCTCCCCAGCGAGGAGAAGCTCTGCTCCTGGCCAGGAGGAGGAGACGCCGCTGCCGGCCGCTGAGCTCTCGTCCGGCCGCCGGCTCTTCCGACTGCAGGTCGAAGGCGGCAGCAAAGCCGGATCGCGGTCTGTCCAGGGGGGGCTGGATGCTGCCGGAGTTTCTGATTGACAATCTTCTCACTGATGTCTCGTCTACTTATGTACGTCATACAGTATTAATCTGAGAATGTTTCATAACCGGTGAAAAAGTTTCTCACAGTAACTTTAGACTTGAGCAAGAGAACCTCCATCTGAGCACTGTGACCTCCTGTTTCTCTCTCTCTGTCCTCTGCACAACCTCCTCCACTCCAAGCCCGTTTCCTTCAGCCATGTAAACAGCCTCTATTAGTCTTCACCTGAACAAACAGCAGCGGGGCTTGGTTGAGCTAATCCCGTAATGGACACCACCTCTGCTCAGACTGATCACATTTCTAGGACGGACCAACGCTGCTCGTTCCATCGCGCTGCTGCTGCTTCCACTTTAGACATTTCTTCCTCTTTTCTTTTTAGAAGGAAGGCTGGGAGAGAGCCAGGTGTCAACTTAACCCTACGTTCACCTTGAAGGAGGCCTGAGGTTGACTGTAGACCTTGAAGATGGGCGTGGTCCGAATCTTTTGAATCTTCGTATGACGTAGTCATCGTGACGTCACCCATCGGTTTGTGGACTGACGTTCTGAAGGCAAGGCAAGGCAAGTTTATTTGTATAGCACATTTCAACAACAAGGTAATTCAAAGTGCTTCACATAAAACCATTAAAAGCATCAAAACATAAGGCAAAAGAAAAGGAGATTTAAAAACAATTAAGAACATTCATTGCATTAAAACATTTTTAAAAAAAAACAGTGTAATGCTGCGTTCACACCGGACGCGTCGATTTTTTGACGCGCGTCGAGATTACATACAACGTCTATGCACAGACGTGATGAGACTGGCCCGCCGCGATTTTGCGTTGGACGCCGCAAAATCGGCAACACGCGAGTTGAAATTTTTCAACTTCTGCGAAAATAATCGCGTGACGCTGTGGCGCGATAGCCTATCAGCGTTGAGTTGCTCCCCCTGTCATCACTGACTTCCTGCCGTTGTTGAATCAGGAAATAAATACTGTAGCCGTCTGTGTTCACCCAGAGCTCTACGATACCTCATATCAATAGAGACCGGACAAAACTATGTGTATACATGTGTGTGTGTAAACCATACGGTACAAACAATGAATAGACGCTGCCGTATTTACGTCTACGTGACGTTATTGAGTGCTGGTGGAGCTGCTACGATGTTAGCATAGCCTAGCACCGATCCATCAGAGCTCCATTGAGAAGACAAGTAGCCTACAAATCTGTATCATTACGTAGTTATTTCGGAGTCCCTTTTTGTCGGAGAAGACAAGTACAAATCGGCATCATTACGTAGTTATTTCGGAGTCCTTTTTTTCGGTTTATTTTCCGTTAAATCACAGCCAAATCAGTTTATTTTGTGTTCCTACAGCTGTAGTAAACAGCGACCGGTGGCTTGCTAGACACAGTGAATACAGCTTGATACAATCCACAGAGCTCCTCTGAACAATATTATGAACCAGACATGACGGCGTTTGGCATTCCGACGTTTGAGGGACTTCCACAACACAGAGCAGCAATTGTCCTTATTCCTTTCATGGTTGATAGCGGAAAGAAATGACGGCCAGGTGAACGGCTTCCAGTCGATAAACCACGCCCCCTCTCCGGCGCTACGCGATTTTGCGGCGTTTGGTGTGAACACGACCGGCGGCGCGTTGGACGCGATTTTGCAGTGCGTCAAAAAATCGACGAGTCAGGTGTGAACGCAGCATCAGAAATAAAATACAGTAGTAAAATGCAGAAATGCAGGAAATTGATAAATATATTAATTGAATGTGGTTCCATTAAATGCAGCAGCAAACAGAAAAGTCTTCAGTCTTGATTTAAAGGAGCTGAGGGTCTCAGCAGACCTGCAGCTTTCTGGACTTTGTTCCAGATATGTGGAGCAGAAACACTGAACGCTGCTTCTCCATGTTTAGTTCCGACTCTGGGAACAGAAAGTAGACCGGTCCCAGACGACCTGAGGGGTCGGGATGGTTCATAAGGTAGCAGCAGATCAGAGATGTCTTTTGGTCCGAAACCATTCAGTGCTTTATAAACCAACAGCAGGATTTTAAAGTCAAGTCTTTGTTGGACAGGATGCCAGTGCAAAGACCTCAGAACTGGAGTGATGTGATCCACCCTCCTGGTCTTAGTGAGGACTCGAGCTGCAGCGTTCTGAATCAGCTGCAGCTTACTGACGGACTTTTTACAGAGACCTGTGAACACACCGTTACAGTAGTCCAGTCTGCTGAAGATAAATGCATGGACAAGTTTTTCCAAATCCTGTTGAGACATAAATCCTCTAATCCTTGATATGTTCTTCAGGTGATAGTAGGCTGATTTTGTAATTGTCTTGATGAGGCTGTTCAGGTTGAGGTCTGAATCCATAACTACACCTAGATTTCTGGCTTGGTTTGTGGGTTTTAACATCAGTGATTGAAGCTGAGCGGTGATTTTCAATTGTTCGTCCTTGGTACCAAAAACAATTGCTTCTGTTTTATCTTTGTTTAATTGAAGAAAATTGTGGCACATCCATTTGTTGATTTGTTCAATGCAGTTACCCAGCCCTTGTATGGGATTATAGTCCCCTGGTGACATAGTTATGTAGATTTGTGTGTCGTCTGCATAATTATGATAACACACTTTGTTGTTTTCCATAATCTGAGCTAGTGGAAGCATGTAGATGTTGAACAGAAGAGGCCCCAGTATTGAACCTTGGGGAACACCACATGTAATTTTAGTCAGCTCTGATGTGTAATCAGCTACAGACACAAAGTATTCTCGGTCCTTCAAGTAGGATTCAAACCAGTTAAGTGCTGTGCCAGAAAGTCCCACCCAGATGTTTAGTCTTTCTAGGAGTATGGCATGGTCGACCGTGTCGAATGCAGCACTGAGATCTAGTAACACTAAGACTGAACTTCTGTGTGGATGTCGTTGAAATCCTTAACAAGAGCAGTTTCAGTACTGTGGTGCCGTCGAAAGCCTGACTGGAAAACATCAAAGCAGTTATTTACGGCCAAGAAGTTGGTCAGCTGTTGGAAAACCGCTTTATCAATTATTTTACTAAAAAATGGGAGGTTTGATATTGGCCTATAATTTTTCATCGTTGCGGAGTCTAAACTAGCCTTCTTCAGGAGCGGTTTAATAACTGCAATTTTTAAGGCTTGTGGGAAGACACCTGAGAGAAGGGATGTGTTTACAATTTGCAAAAGATCAGTGGTCATGCGGTTTGAAATATTTTTGATAAAGTGTGTTGGTAGAATATCCAAGCAGCAGGAGGATGACTTCAGATGTTGTATAATGTCTTCTAGGCTTCTACGGTCGATTGAATGAAATTGAGTGAGTGAATTGACTGAAGCTTTGAGTTCAACAATTTTGCCGTCGCCATCTTGGCTTTTTTGCAACCGATGAACGGAAGTGACCATATTTGGAATGCGGAGGAGTGACGTAGTGACACCGGATACGTCTCTGGTAGCGGCAGCGACCTGTCAATCACAGTAAGCCCCGCCCTAAAGCATCCCCTGCTTTAAGGTCTATCTGACTCTAAATGGACCATAATGTACTAAATGAACATCATGCTGTATTGAAGAAGACTTGAAACTAGAGATTGAGACCATAAACTCATGTTTACACTGTTTACTGAGGTAATAAATCAAGAGAGAAGTAGAGTCATTTTCTCATAGACTTCTATACAACCAGAGGAGTCGCCCCCTGATGGACAACAGAGAGAATGCAAGTTTAGCAAGTTTAAGACACTTCCAACTTGGCGTCACTCGGCAGAACCGGAGGTTGCCACCTGGGTCCGACCAGGGTGCTGGCCTCTGGCCTGATTTGGTGTCGTGGCTGCTGTGCATATGTTATATCAGGCATGGGCAGACTACAGCCAGTTGGGCCTTTTCATCCAGCCCATCAGATATTGGTACAAAATTGACCAAACTATAATATAGACTCAGGCTGGGCAGTATACCGTTTTTTTTATTTCCGGTATGATATGAATTCTTCACACACCATTACACCGGTGCATAGCTGAAACAACTGCTGTCTGCTTTCAGCAGGCAGTTAAATGTACTACTTGCAGCTGTCAGCGCTAGTTGTCTTGTATGTATTGAGAGGGAACTCTAGTCATGGTCATAACTTTATAACACAACAATTAACAACCTACAACTAACGCTCTTTAACAGAGAAAAACACCAGAACACACAACAGTCTGTGACACATAAACAATTTGTAACACTAATAATTGTACATTTATAAAATTTCACCGCCGAACTGCATGCTGGGTACAGCTCGCTTGCGAGCCTGCTAGCACAACAGTCTGCTAACAGCTGGAAGAGGCTCCGTCGCTCCAGTAACGTTACATTAAAGAACAGAACAGAGCGATGCAGGATGAACAAAGACAGACCGGAGATGCACCGATAGAGTCTGACACATATGCAACGCTGATTACCGTAATATGCGTGGCATTTGTTATAAATGTACGTTGGTGCAAAGAGGGTGATATAACAAGCTGTACAGGGAGGGGCTTAGGACCCAGGGGAATGTAGGTGAAGGAAACGGGAAGTGACGGAAGACACGCCACACAAACAGCTGTTCACCGCTCGTCACGATCCTGCAGACCAGTGATTCTCAACTGGTGGTTCGTCGCGGACCCGTTTTCAGTGGGTCGCGGGCCTTTACTTTATGCAACGGAGTTATTCACGCTCCTTTCCAGCATTTGCGGCACTTTGTTCAGCTGTGCAGGAAAAACACCGACCAATGCGTTGTAAATCACGTCACGTGATGCAGTTTAACCAATAAAATAAGGTTATTCTGATACGTTTCCTGATGCCAGTGAGATGTACCCACACCGTGACGGGGGGGGGGGGGGGACAAGGAAAGACTTTACAGAGCAGAGCTCTGATCATGTTAGATGTGACAGTTAAATATTTGTATGATCCCTTCAAAGAATCAAACTGCTAAAAAGACCACAGTCATTAACCTTTACACTAAAAACTCTGTGTCAAAAATAACTGCTTAAATAAGTAAGTGCATGATAAAATATGCATTTATGCAACAAAAAAATACCGTGTAAGATCCCAGTTAACTGATGAACACCTCAGATCTGTTCTGAGAATTGCCACAACCAAACTGACACCAAACGTTGATGCACTGGTTAAAAAGGGTGACCAACAGCACTGTTCCCACTGAAATTAAATGCAAGTTACTTTTTAGGTCATGGCTTTTACTTGTAATTTATATTAGTTGACACAAACACTCCATTCATCTGCTACTGGCCGGCCTGTCTGTCAAATTTTAAAACTCAATGTGGCCCCCGAGCAAAAAAGTTTGCCCACCCCTGTGTTAAATTGTGATATTTTTGTAAACCTAACGAAGTAGGTTTGTTACCCAAACCTAAAAGAGTTTTCTGGCAGAAAGTCCTGAAGAAAAAAACTTTACTATTTACCATGTGCGGCTGGCGTGATTCAATCGCAAGATCGTCTCTCGAGTTTGTTTTAATTTTTTTTGTTTACAGGGTTTCAAGTCCCAAAGGAGCCCTTTTGAACTTGTGTTGAATTGTTATTAATTCCTGTGAGCGTACACAAGCTACAAACGTGAAACTTATTCCAATAACTGAAAAATTATGTGCAAGTGCCTCCCGAGAAATATGAGCACATGGCCACATGGTGGCGCACCGGGTGCAGATTTCTTTCCCCAGCTTACTTTTTATGTAACAACTGTCTTCATCATTCTGAAACAAACACAAGAACTGTTGAGGATGACGCATTATTACATTGTTATTATTTTAAAGTGACATAACACACATAGGTAGGGTAGGAATGTGAACAGCATGACTAATCTTGAAACCTATTGTTGTTCCACTGAGCTGGAGCAGAGTTCACAGAATGAACGACGAGCTGACAAATCTGCTACATTTGAATCCATACCATAATAATCTGCTGCTCTACACTAAGACAACAACTAATATATAACAATAAGAGATAACTAATAACTGGTTTTGGTATTGAGTTCATAATTAAATGAAACCATCACTTCATTCATTTAATTAATTTAAAAAACGAAGGCTTAGGCACTTATATTATATGACAATTTTTGTATCATTTTGATACAAAGAACAATGTCACGCGGTCGTGTAAGGTTTCTAATATGACAAGGAGCAGAAAGTATTCCAGGAGGCTTCCGTTGCTCAAGCCCCAAATCTTTAGTTATTGAACTGTCCTGACCTCTCATAGCTCAGTGATTAGAGCAGGCTGTCCAAGTAGCACCCTAACCCGTCAAGTGTCCTTGATCGGGACACTGAACCCCAAGTTGACAGCAGCCCCACTCCTCCTAAAAGCTTAGGATGAGTTGAAATGCAGAGGAAACTTCATGTATATGACGATAAAAAAAGACAAAACATTCAAGAATTCCAATTTCTGAACAGATGAACCGACCTTCATGACATTTGACTAATTGATACTTAGCCTCCCACCTCCTCTCCTCTCTCCTAAAGACAATGGAACCCGAAAGGAGTTGTGAGCAGATTTATAGATATACTTTTCATTGTTTTATTTTACCTCGAGGGTGTCCGGCTGACCGTGGTCCTGCTGTGATGTAGGTTTCCTCCGTTGTTGTGATGCTTTTTTTAAACACTGTTATTTTACTGGTCTACATCTTGTCTTTGGGCCATAGCTGTACAAATGTTGACCTTACACGTGTACACCCCGACGTCACACCTGTGCTCTTTGCTGATTTTTTTCACCAAATGTGGAAGTAGACACTTGATGTTTTTAATTGGATATGACGTTACTAATTGATCATGTGCTTATTGGTACAGACTATACTGTTGAAAAAGGTCATAAGAAGCCATATTCTGGTGTTGTAAGAAAGTCTAGAAAAAGTTAACATATAGTGAAAAAAACTAAAAAAGCCATGGATATGTCAAAAATATTATTTAAAAAAACAGTAAAGTATTTCCAAAAAACTAGAAAAGAAATATGTCAAAAAAGTAATTAAACAAACATGGTATAGTATGTTGATAAAAAGGGGGCAAGAACGAGGATGATAGGAAAGGAAAAAGAAGAAGAGAGAGAAGGAAAAAACTAAAAGATTTGCAGGAAAGAAAAATCAGAAAGGAAAAGAAACAAAGGGGATGACTTTACTTCAGTCATCTGAAAACAGAAAGGGACACACATAGGGCCTTTTAACAATACTTTATTTTTTGATAATCATTACATTTGATCTTCAAATGACATTCACAGTTTAGTTACAGACTCCTATAGAAACCAGCTGTGTGTTCATGTCCAGAAGAGGCTCGCTGTCCTCCGTCCTCCCACACGAGACGCTTACTCAGGTATCCTACTCAAGTATCCTCATTCAAATGTCCTCACTCAAGTATCCTGACACAAGTATCCTGACACAAGTATCCTCACTCAAGTATCCTCACTCAAGTATCCTCACTCAAGTATTCTCACTCAAGTATCCTCACTCAAGTATCCTCACTCAAGTATCCTCACTCAAGTATCCTCATTCAAATATCCTCACTCAAGTATCCTCACTCAAGTATCCTCACTCAAGTATCCTGACTCAAGTATCCTCACTCAAGTATCCTCACTCAAGTATCCTGACTCAAGTATCCTCACTCAAGTATCCTTACTCAAGTATCCTTACTCAAATATCCTGACACAAGTATCCTCACTCAAGTATCCTCACTCAAGTATCCTGACTCAAGTATCCTTACTCAGAAAGGCACTTCCTTAGTTCTCTAACAGCTTGTACAGTCCGGGGAGGACACCCTCACTTTTTGCTCGACCACACGACCATCCATAATCCTCCTCATCATCATCATCATCATTATCATCATCATCATCATCATCATCATCATAATGATGTAAACGGGCTGCAGACACAGTTAAGCAGTGATGTGACATTGAAGGGTTTGGCAACATGGACCATCACAAGCACAGACATCAGCGTGTAGTTTAGATGTCATGTTGGATCTTTCTCCCACAAGAGACACTTTGCATCGATCACACTCGGCCCTGTAGGTCAGCCTGGTCTCCTCACGATGACGCTCTCATACCACAAAGCTGCTTTGTCAAATACGTTCCGAGGGAAGCGGATTTTTTCCGGGATCACATTGATTTTGTCGCACCACAAAAAAGTTTAGAATTATAGTCCACGCAAGTCCGAATAGGAAGGAGGTCAGAGTGGAGGTGTGGGTCAACACAGGACCTTCACCCAGAGGACCACTGTTCAGACCAACAATGTCCATGTTGACCAATTTGAATTTATATCCGTAACTTAAATAACAAACTTATTTGAAGCAAAACCGTGATGTTTTACAAAACATAACCAAGTCCTTTTGTTGTGTTTGTTTAAATTTAAAACTTTAACTATTTATTTAAAACCGTAACCTGGGAGGAAGTACGTTTCCCTCAAAATGTAATTGAGGAAGCAGTTCAGCGATATGCACGTATTGTTTTAGGAGACAGGGTTGCACATTGTTAGCATGAGCTTGGTCCTTTATGGCCTTCATTTCTTTCTTTCTTTTATTTAAAAGGGACCATGTAGATGTCGAGTTCAGATGTAGAGTTTAAAACATAAATGTCACCATTTAAAGGAACAGTCTGATGTTCTGATATATTTGCTGATGCTCTTATTCAGAGTCAGATGCTCGTCCAGTACAGAGACATGGATATACAGAGGACATGTTTAGCCTAGCTTAGCACGAAGACTGGAAGTGGGGAGAAACCACTAGCCTAGCTCTGTCAAAAATGTAAATAATACACCATCTAAAAAACTCCATAACTGTCTGATTTAGGGCCTAAAGAATGTAAATAGTAGCTTGGAAGCTATTCACCAAGCCATTCATTTGTTAAGTGTTTAAACAACCCGTTCTCACTCCCAACTCTCCTCCGCACCGACACACTGTGGCAACCTTTAGTGTCTACGAGACGCACCAGGCGTTCAACTAACTCCAATGTAAACCCACTTGCGTCAGTATTAGACTGTCAGAGCAACTGATGTAAGTGTTAGACGGGCCAAACAAACACACCACTTTCACCCAGGAGACCAGTTTGTTTCCCGTGTGAAACCAAGTCAACGTTGACTTATTTTGCCTTCGTTTTGTTACAGAGATTACGTACTTAACGCACTTATTTTAACCAAAACCAATCTTTTCCTAAACCTAAGGAGTTTTGTTGCGCAAGTAAACCTACGTTGGAAGTTTATTTTGAAGACACAACAGGCACGTAACAAGTGGTAACTGTTCATTTCCTGTGAACACAGAATTTTATTTTGAAAAGACACTTTGCATGTAACGAGCGGAAACTGACCGTCCGTGACAAGTCTAAAAGTGACGATGGAGGGTTACATAGAGCGTCACAGTTTGAAGCTCAGAAGAGTTGGGAGTGAAGATGTGTCGGCTTTAACCAGGCGGCCCCTGCCACCAGGTGTTTCTGGGCAAACTACTGAACATTTAAATCCAGACTGCAGGGCTCAAAAAACCTCCAGGACACACATCCAGGTGTGTGATGAAGTGTTTCTGTACCGTAAAAAACCAAAACAAAAGTGACATTCAAACCAAATGGAAGTTGTGAAACGCAGTCACAGAGAGGTTCATGAGCGGTGGCGAGGGGTGACGGCGGCAGCAGGGATCTGATTGAGCCATTTATGGCAGGTCCGGGGTCAGTCCCCAATACATTAATGACATAGCTAACTGCTTCCCAATCAGAACCACACCATCTGCTATTACGCAAATCAAGCTGAAATGATGTCATGACGATGGTACATTTTACGTTCTTCTCGTACAAATATCACAATTATCGTGCAACTGGCAACACACGCCTATGATTGGTTAAGAAATAGCTCCAAACTGATGGCTCCTCAACAAAAACGTTTTTAGTTTTTTTTACAATCTTATTTTTATTCAGCAAAATAGAGGAGGAGCTAGGCTAGCTAGCTACGCTCCCATTATTTGTGCTAAGCTAAGATTAAGCGGTCCTGGATCTGATGCTTCTGATCTTTTCACCAGACTCTGGGCAACTGCTTCATTAATGCTGGAGTATACTCGTGGCCACCCTCCACCTCAAGTTAGCTCGAGATCATTTTACCAAACAGCTTAAATAAAGAACACACCCCATGTCAGCGCAACATCAGCTACATATTACAGGTAAAGGCCCCTGGTCAGTTCATGTGGTGCACTCTACTAAACAAATCTACCTTTAGTCCAATTGCTGTTGGTCTGGTCCAATTTGGCCAGTTAGTAATCCATTTATTATCATATTTGCCTTCAAAAGCTCAGCGCCATGATTTCAACCCTCATTGGAGGGACACAAGGATAAATGATGCATATAATGAATTTAGAAGCCATGATACGCACAAGTGAACCTCGGAATGACCAATAGTACTTAATTTTGGGTAATATTCCAGAGTTTTCATCATTAACATGGAACACTTAGGCATGCGTTCAGTACAAACCGACTTTAAGCTAAACTCAGAAATACCGAAAAAAAACATCCTTCATCTTATATTCATCCAGTGGAACCACACATGCTAAACTCAAAGAGAACGCTGTGTGCACGTCGACACGTTCAGCAACGACCTACCTACCACGCACGCACGCACACACACACACACACACACACACACACACACACACACACACACACACACACACACACACACACACACACACACACACACACACACACACACACACACACACACACGTCGTTCATCTCAGTCCACCGTCTCCTCTCATATACAATTTAAAAGTACAAGAATAAGAAAAATACTCTCCATATTTTACAGATATTATAAAATGTTCTCTTACATTAAAAATGTTTCCTTACATTAAAAACGTACTGAAGATCTCCTTTGTTTCATAATCTCACATTTACATTTCTATTTTACAGTAAATTACAGTTAAATAAACAAAATAAAAAAGGTTCTGTGTTTTCTGTGCGTGCAGTTGTTGACATCAGTGGAATTGGGACGATACATCATGCTTTCTTCTAAAGTCCTCTGTCTGCTTGCAGACATTAAAATGCATTTAACATTTGACCGACTGATCAAAGTGGAGTGAACTGGCTTCATGCTGCATTCACACGTAATCAGGCAAACAGTGAGCGACACCTTCTGGATGGCACAAGAAAAAAGGACCAAATAAGCCGATGGAATGGCGGAGTGGCACAGCGAAAACACGCGCGATGATACGTGTTGCTATGGTGATGTCGTATTGTTAAAAAAAGAGCTTTCTCTTAATATTCTGTTGCAAACTTTGAAAAGGTTTTCCTTGTCTGCGTCTGCGGTTCCCGTTGTGGGCGTCGCCTCACTGCTCAGTCCACCTTGTAATTGTAATTTGAACTGCAGCAAGAGACAGTTCACGGCTTTGCCGTACACACAGAGTAGTACTAGGGTTTAGGTATTTGTCCGCTACAGGAACATGCACTGGCCATTGGCCAACCAAACCTTTAATGTAACCTTTCAATGTAATTCTGTGTCACGTTATGGTTGAGCTGTGAAACACACGGAGTGACGATCAGGAATTCAACTCTATATGAACGAACGGGTCCAACGGGCTGAACGTGTTCACTAGACCGTGTTCATGTGTGAGGGGTTGGAGAGCAGGGCAAGCTTTGATGATACTTGAAAAGGTTGTGGATCACTTCATCTCTATAAACACGTACCAATGCAGAATCTGGAGGTAACGGGACAAGATTTTGGGATCAGAAGCGTTCTGGTTTCTGGTTGTAACATGAAACAATCTTTCAACTGAAACTCCAGTTTTGCGTCTGAAGTTGTTAATCGCTCTGTAAACAAGCAAGTCTTGGCCCTGATATCCCCGATACCACCAGGGGCTGAAATCGTCGTCATACCCATGGGCTCCGAAATTGGTGATCACTTTATCTGAAACAGGGTTTCCTCCCCCAGGGCACAAGGACTGTTCAGAGCAGGATTAGTCCAACTGTCAGACGACGCTAAACACAAGCACACTATAGCGCGCTATCATATTTCTTTTAGGGTGTTATGATTTTTATTTCTGATAAATAATAAACTCATCATCATCTGTCCATCTTCTGTTGCGCTTCATAAAGCCGAAATTATCTTGTAAAAAAAAAAAACGTGACATTGATTCGGTTAATTCGGTTAATTGGAAGCAGAACGCGAGACGGAGGAGGAAAGTAAAGAAAGAGTGCAGTGAGACTGCCAACATCTCGTAAGGCGATACCCCCAGAGCCCAGAACGACCCGGCCTCACACACACACACACACACACACACACACACACACACACACACACACACACACACACACACACGTGCACAAACACTGGTTTATATGGTCCAGATAGCAGTGACAGGAGTGTCCTTATTTTGACCCCTGCTCCCTGATGCTTATTAGTGTGTTTGTGTGCATAACGCATGAGTGAGTTGCTGCCCTTTAATTCTTAAATTTTGTGTGAAAATCATGAAATATAGTCACACAACACCCATTTTCCATTTCCTCCCAATCCTATTTTCAAAATAAATGTTGGTGAAATTATGATATATGTGATTCACAGTTAATGTGTTTCCATATTTGCAGGTAAAAGCTATATCTTAGCCTGACAATACCATAGAAGTGACCGCCCCTTTTAACCCATAGTTTCTCTTTATTTATACACATTTAAAAATCAAACCAATGAGATCACGATTATTGTTCGACAGATGATTTAGAGAAAACAAAAAAAAAATCTAAATTGAAAAAAAGGAAATTTGAAAAAAGTACTGCAAATATTATCGAATCCCTTTTGGGTCATTTTACTCTGTCTTGAATATATTTTGGTATGTTATGATTTCTAAAACATTTAGGGCAATACTCTAATGTTGCAAGTGCGACAACCAGTGCAAAGCTTTGTGACTATGTGGCTATTTTGGTGCAAACGGGTCAGCTGAAGTAGAATATAGATTAGAAGGTGTGGGGGACCAATAAATACACTCTCAGCCAATCACAGCCCTGCTCTCGCAGCTCTGAAACAGCTGCCTTCTGATTGGCCCTATTCAAATCTGAACAATCCACGTGTGTGTGTGTCCTGATGCCTTCAGGTGTCGGTACCTTTTCATACAGTATAAAACAGCCGTGAAGAACCACTCATATCCCTTTCTAGATAAATGCAGACAGATTACATTTTGCAATGCACATATTTCAAAAAAATAATAAATCCTGCAAGTATTAACTTTGCTTGTGTCCATTAATATCCCCATAATGTCAAACAGACGTGGGCAAAGTCAGGAAACTACCAAACCGTTGCAGTGCTGTTTGCACTGGTTGTTGTGCTGCCAAGAAACTAGAGCCCTGACATTTCACTTTGTACCGCTCTGTCACCGTCTTGTTGTGGTGAACAGGTCGTCAGTCCTCCAGCTAACAGTGATGTTTCTGATCGGTGCTGCTGGAGAAGAGGTGATTTTTCTCCAACGTGTTGACATCAAACTGACTTATGGCTTTGACAGGAGCTCGCTGCTCTCTAAAAGTCTCCACGGATTGGCTAATACATTATGGCATTGAATCATTTCCTTCCGTTGACTATAAATTATTGTTTTGAAGCTGATAAATCAGCTCTGTACATTACCTCAGCCACATGAGGCAGACCTATAGAAAGCGTTGTTATGCCGGGAGATTGTGAAAACACATGATCCGCCGAGGCTAGCTAGCGCTACGAAGCTAGCAGAACCTGCTGTCTCGTATCGCTGCGTTGCAGGAGCACAGCCATCTGTCGTTGTCCTGGTAACCGCACCGTGCGGGTGTAACATCTCAGAGTCCCAACTGTCACAGGTGGCCACGGCTACAGTGTGATTATGTTGCCGTCTTCTCTCATGCTCTCTTGACTGCTACTAGACGTGTGGGCGGGGTTTCCGTTGTGATTGGACAGCGCCGTCGAGCTGTCACTCAGGGACGCTCCGACGCTATTGGGCAACGAGGCGCTCTGTGGGAGGGGCCGAGCCGCCGCCGGGCTGTGCGGCCTGCCGCCGGCCGAGTCTCTGTTGAGGTTAGAGTTGTTGCTGTTGGTTACCAGGCGGGAGTCGTAGGGCGTCAGGCAGTCGTTCTCAAGAATGAGGTCGCCGTCGTCGTCGTCGTCGTCATCGCTGTCGCCCTCGGCAATGCTGTTGCTGTGGTAACAACAAACGACAGGGCAAATGATTATATGATGATTGTATGATTATACAACAGTTCCTACACCTGAATAATGCAAGTCCAATATTCTCTCTGTGTGTCTGCTGTTTGCTGCTGAGCAGGTAGTGTACAGTGGGTTGATCTGAGCTTTTAAACTGAAAACAGCTGCCTGCTGCTGCTGGAGACCAGGTTGATGAAAACAGTGAGACAAACCCAGAACAGTAAAGTTGTGAGAAACCAAAACAACGAGCTAAAAGACTCGGTAGAGCCGAGTGGAACTGCAGAGCTGAAGCTCATTCTCTGTGGGTTCTTCTGCTGCTTGACTTTGGACAATATGGGTATTTGAGTTAAAAAAAAACAACTCTCGATTTATAACGCAAATGAACACTGGAATAAAACATTTAAGAGGCAGTAGCTTGGCCTCTAGTTTGCAGAGTGCATATTAATAACCATAAGCAGCTGCGTTCATAAAGAATACGCACAGGGTCACAGTTACGTTTAGATGTCCTGAACCATGGAAGGTTTGTTAAAATGTTAGACAGCGTTTTTTGGCTCAGTAGCTTTGGTGCAAAAAGCAGGCCCTCCATCATGGCCACGTCTCACCTCGCAGTGATGGGGTTGCTCTGGGAGGCGGGGCTTGGTGAGTCATGTGACAGGGCGGAGTTGTTGGATCCAGCTGAGCCCACGGAACCAGAGTTGCCCATTGAGGTTTTGCTCCCGCGATGCACCACGTTGTTCCTCTGGTTAGCCGGCTTGACAGTCACAATGAGATTGTGACTGTTTGCCACCATCATGTCTGTAACCTGAAATGAGACTTTATTTACCATAATACAACACAAAACCTGTGAGAAAAGCCCACAATTAAAAATACGGTATTACTGTATACTATGCTGAATTGCTTTCACATTAAAATATCAGCTTTTGGTAACCTTGCATAACAGCAACAAAAACCCCTCTTAAATCCTTGGCAGGTCTCCATACACGGTTAATTTTGGACACTGAATTTACCTGATCCAACGATTTTCCTGCTACATCGATGCCGTTGACCTCGAGGATCTCGTCATTAACTCCCAGCAGCCCTGTGCTTTCTGCTAGCCCACCGCGGACCAGACGAGATATGAACACCCCTGGGACCTACAGGATGACAGAAGAGGAAAATTGTATGTTACATCTGGACATCCACACCAAATGTATGACGCACTCAGACATGTCCAAATATTTTTTAACAAGTTCAGAAATTAAGTTTTGACATTAGGGTCAGGGTATTATTCAAGACAGACAACCCCAAAATGTCTATGGTTTTTACTCCCATTAGAGCAATAAAATAAAGTGCCCTCAAAAGTTGAATCCTCCAGATTAAAATGTCATGTAATATTTCCAGAGATGAATGAAATGAAATAGCTGATCACACCTTCTCCACGCCCTGTGGTGTCACGCGCACGCTCACGCCGTCGCGGATGTAGAAGCCCAGTGGCTTGTGGGTGCCGTGCTTGTGGAGTCGCACGCGTCGGTGCGTCTCGGGTAAGATGTCCACGTCAATTATGGACGAGATCTGCCGGAAGTTCTGCGGCAGGCCAATCATGAGCCCCGGTCTGCTCTTTGAGTGGGTGGAGCCTGAGCCGCTGGTGCGCAGTCCGGTTAAGCCAAGCCCCTTTTTACGCCTCTGGAGGGAGTTGGTGGCAAAAACGACAGGTTCGCCCTCTAAGAGAAGACGCAGAGAAGGATGGAGGGGACAGTTAGTAATCTAAAGTGTTGCGCTTTAACAAAGAAACATAACATTTACAAAATTACATTTAATTCAAAGGAATATTTCAACAGTCTGGGAAACTTGCGATTGAAAAGTAAGTGATAGAAAAGTCAAAGAAACATAAAATCCTTGTGTGCCTGGTAGTTCATGGACCCAGCACTCTGTGCTAGCATACAGAACAGTACTGTATGATAGCCTAGAGCAGCGGTCACTAGTAGGCGGTCCGAATCCGGACCCGGACGTATAACTGATGGACAATTGAGCATTATACATTTTGGCGGCGCACTTCTATTTTAACCTGCACAGCTTTTCTAGCCTTTACGGCACCTGGTCAGCAGTCCGGGAAATACACCGACCAAATGCATGCATTGTAAATCATCTCACGTGACGCTACTCAGCCAATCGAATATCTGCAATCTGAGACTCATCGTGAGCCGAGTGAGATTTGCACACAGAATTAAGTCCGAGGAGCAGTTTCACACGGCGAGCTCTAACAAGAGAGAAGTGGACCACGAAAACAGAGCTTTAACAAAGAATGGACGGACTCTTATTTGTTCATTCTTCTTGCTGGTGCTAATAAACCACTCTGACTCATATGTTCAGATACCGTGGCCATTAATAAAAGCGCCAAACGCCACTACGAGACCAAACACACCGACTCCAGTCTGAACTGAGGGCAAGATGTTGAGATGTGTAGATTGTTTATTATAAAGTTGACTGAGACCGTTATGAAATGTGAAATGGATTCAACAAAAGAGAAGAAATAAGTTAACTCCAGCCAAACACTTTCATTTTTCATTTTCATTCATATTTCTAAAGTTAAACACTTTCTTTGAAGATGCAAGTTTTTAAAATAAATTTTATGTGTATTTGATTTTTAGATGGAGACATTATCTTACTTGAAATGAGAGAAGAACATTTATTATTATTATGTATTTCTATGTGTTATTTATAATCCATCCAGTTCAATTTGAAAACTGAGAATAATTGTTGAAATATAATTGATGTGTACTTTCTGTATTTGATTTGTTGTCGTAGTTGTTGACGACACAGAGACGTTACTACTACGAGGCTTCTTGAATATACATATATATATATATATATATATATATATATATACATATATACATATATATATACATATATACATATATATATATATATATATATATATATATACATATATACATATATATATATATATATATATATATATATATATATATATATATATATATATATATATATATATATATATATATATATACATATATACATATATATATATATATATATATATATATATATATATATATATACATACATATATATATATATATATATATATATATATATATATATATATAAATAATATATATATATATTATATATATATATATATATATATATATATATATATATATATATATGGCACTAAATAGTGCAAGTTAGATATTGTTGTAATGTTCCGGACCTTTGCGCGAGGATATTTTCTCAATCCTTTTGGAATTGGAATTGAATACCCATGGCCTAGAGCTACGCATTTGAATATCGCTCACAGCTGCTATATAAAAAATACGGTATTTGCTTTGATTGACAAATAAAGTTCAATAAATTCTAACCAATAACCATGAATGCAAAAAGAAACATAAGAAGTGGATGTAGTCACTGTGACATCACCCATTGGTTTGTGGACTACTATTTTGAAGCCTCAAATTCGATTTTTTGGAACCAGAAGTAAAGTTGTTAAGTGATGTTAAATGTACGTTTAGGTTTTGGTTTGTCCATCAACAAACACTGCGGCTCCTCAACACCCAAGGAATGACATACTTGCAGGTGATGAAACATGCAGGTATTGCTGTAATAATCAACTGAAAGAAACAGTGGCAGTCATCCACACAGAGGTGGACAGAGGAGGAGTGCAGAAGGACTGCTAAAGGGAAAGACGTGTGTATTCACCTACTCCAGAGCAGAGGTTCATCTCTATAATTAAATCAAGTGGAACAGTACATTCGAGCGGTTTTCCTCGCTTTTGTTTGGAGGACCATTAACACAATTCAGTGCAAAAATATTATTCTGAGTCAAATTTCATATCTGGATCCGCTACCCTGAGCGTATGTGGGAGGGACATATTTATACATTCACATAATTTTCTAATTTCACACTTTTTGGTGTGCACACATCACTTTCCTTTTTCTTTCCGTTTATTTTTCCATGCGCTGCTTCAGCGACGACGAGCTGACAGCATGACTTCACAAAATACATTAGATGACCAGTAAGATCGGATATTTGATAAGTTCATATTCCTGAATTCTTTCTCTATTGCTCCTGAAAACACTCGACCGGCTGCTTCTTAAATTTCATGAGTTCAGCTACACTTAACGCTTCTAGTACAAGAACACTTTTATGAACTACAACAAAAACTTAAAACTAGAAACACAAATACTTAAGTGCATTGACTGCAACTGATATTCATTGTTTCAAGATTAATCTATACATGATTTTTTTTAAATTAATGAACCTTTTTCTCTACTTACAGCTACATTTAAGGACAAATTTCCATCACCAATAACCACAACTCAAAGTGATACACCTTATATTCTAAGATATAAGCAGGTATTCAAATAACGGCTGATAAAATGAATAACTTGGAGTGGAATTGTCTGTTCGCTTATGTCTCATGTGGTACATTCAGTATATTTTCCACAGCAGTGATTCCCACAGTGCAACAGCATTCATGTCACACTCACCGCTCTGCTGCTCACACTTTCTGTCACTGATGCACAATACTTCCTTCTTAAATTATAAGCCACTGGAATGCTTTTGATGTTAAACATCTTAGTCAGATCCCAACAATCTGTACATGGTCAGTTTAATTGACAGTAGCTTAACAGCAATCTTTAAAAAAAGACAAAGTTGAAGTGACTGGATAATGAATTTTCTTTTTTTTTTTAAAGAGAAACTCAAAGCAGCAGATTGATTGATTAAACGGGTCAACATGGCAGTAGTGAGTTTACACCAACAGCAAATTACAGGAAGAGCAGGTGAGAAAACAAGTCTGACTGAAATGTGATTAAATTCTCCTTCTATGACACACTGAGCGACGGCCTTGGGAGCATCTTTAAGCACGGCTGTGTGCTGTATTGACAGGGATGATCGGGTCCAATTGAGAAGGTTTAAAGGGTTTATTCCATTCCAGATGTGACTCAAATGACAGCCAATTAACCAACTGGTTGGACACCTGAGACCTGACTTAGCCTTCAATTCAATGTATTTTTGTACAGCCCAAAATCACAAGTCTGCCTCAGAGGGCTTTACAATCTGTACACATACGACAGATCCCAGGACCCTCACACTTGTGACCAAAGACTTGAGACTAGACTTGGACTTACCCCTCAGATATTTGGACTGGACTAGGATTCTAGCGCAAAGACTTAATACTTGACTTGGATTTGCATTAAATTACTTGTGAGCATCTTTACCGGCTGCTGTCTGCAGCGTTCTTCCTTAATGCAGGACCAATTTCAAAAATTGTTTTCCCCATTAGTCACTTAAGAGGGGAAAATAAGGCCCAGGTTGAAAAATACCTGTTACCCTTAGCCTGAAAACTGACTGAAACCTATGACGACTGGACAAACCACACGGAAAGATATTTTCTTTTGTAGTCAGAAAGCAGCATAAACTTTACGACTTTTGCAACATGAAATACAGTAATATCTTGACAGACGTAGCATCCGATTCATTCCTATTCTATCCATTTCAATCATTTGTTTATTTATTTTACCTTTATTTAAGTCAATTGAGAACCAGTTCTCATTTACAATGACGCCTGGCCAAAAAGGCAGCAACAGGAGGTTGTTACAAATGAATAAAACATAGAAACATCTCAATCAATCTCATACAAAAATAACATAATATGTAAATATATAAAAAACAAACTAACAGTGTTCAGGCAGAAGCAAATTCAGAAACAGATGCAGTGACCAGAGAGACTATGGTTTGTAATGAGTTAGGAGGATAGGAGGGTACCGGAATGAGGGTGTGGAGTTTTAGCTCGGCTTGGAGCAGCAGACTGGACGAGAAGCGGCCGAAGGCGGTGCAGACTTTTAGAATGATCATGTTGATGAAGTTGCAAGAGCATAAATTACGGTTACTGTTGGAGATGATGGGTAGAGAGTTTTTATTGTACAATGAACTGTTAAACCCCACACCACCTAGTCTTAAAACAGGCCTCACAATGTCTTACTGACAGACATCTGTCTCTTGTTTACCTATGTTGCTATAACTCCTGAGCCAAACAAACCAACCTGCAAATGATTTGAATAAAATGTGCCAGCTGAGGGAAGAACACCTGCTGTGATGTCATTGATTGGGGTGTCACCAAAAGTGCAAGAGGCTTAGTTTGAGCTCATGAAGAGCACTGAAGGAGCTGTTTGCTGCTTCTTGTGAGTCCGTGTTCATTTAGCCTTTGAATGGAACGGCCAACGTCTGTCCCTCCAGACTCGCCTCTACATGATGTACTGTTTTTGAGCCGAGTACTGGCCAAAAGAAACACCATGGAGACAAAAAACTAAAGCAAGGGATAAAAGATGTTCTTTTCTTTTTGGAAGGAGTTTAACATAAGGAACAAAGACTTTATCCAAAAAAGAAAAACTATTACAACCAACACAACAATTCACAGATAAAAATCCCAGATCAGCTTAGCTCACGGTGGCAGAACTTGCTGTATGTGAATCAAAAGGTTTCACTCTTTGACCCCCACCACCAACAGTTAAACGGTTGGATCTTCATGGGAGACAACGGGAATGCCTAACTAATAGCCTGTTGTGTGCATGACGCTTAAACAGAGGGCTCTTAACTTCAGTATGTCAGCTATGTGGCAAGCTAAACTACATTCTATCATGTCATTTCATCATCTATTGTGTGATGATTACGTTTGCCTTGCAAGACATGTTTATACCTGATGTCGAAACAGGCAGACACCTACTATTTCAATTATGCTCATCAAAGGTCTTCATCAAGTCTATTGCAATGGCTTTTGTGTGCTGAGCTTCATGGTTTTCATTCAGTCTGCTTTTGGTCTTTATGTACCTTTTATTCTATCTGAGAGCTACTTTGTAAACGTTTGATAGCAGTACTATAAACTCA
>CM051698.1:2133231-2135731 GCA_028022725.1 Lycodopsis pacificus
ACTTTCAAAATAAAGGTGTATCTCAAAGATGATGATATCTATATATATTACTTGGCATTGGTGATAATGGATCGTTGATCCTTGAATCTATATGGACTTGTCTGCGGCGTTTGACACTGTGAACCACCAGATCCTCCTCTCCACCCTCGAGTCTCAGCGTCTCAGGCTCTGCACTCTCCCTGTTTGCATCCTGACAGGTCGATCCTACCAGGTGACATGGAGGGGGGCCGTGTCGGAACCACGCATGCTGACTACGGGGGTTCCACAAGGTTCAGATGGGCCCTCTTCTCTTCTCGCTACACAACATCTCTGGGTTCTGTTATTCGCTTGCATGACTTCTCTTATCATTGTTATGCCGATGACACCCAGCTGGTCTTGTCATTTCCCCCGGTGACACTAAAGTGGAGGCACGCATCGCTGCGTGCTTGGCTGACATCTCGAAGTGGATGGCGACACACCACCTCAAGCTCAACCTGGAAAAAACCAAGCTACGGTTTCTCCGGGGAAGGGTTGTCGGCACCGATTGACGATACCGTGGTTACACCAACTCGGACTGCGAGGAATCTGGGTGTGACCCTGGATGACTGGCTCGACAACATCAGGAGGATTCGCCCCTTCCTCACTGATGAGATGGCGCAGGTGCTCATCCATACTCTTGTCATCTCCCGCCTGGACTACTGCAACTCACTACTTGCCGGAGCCCCGGCGTCGGCCATCAGACCTCTGGAGCTTGTCTCCACCAGACAAGCTCCAGACAAATCGTGGTGGTCAATCGCCCCAAGTTCTCCCACACAACTTCCCTTCTCTACACTGGCTCCCTGTAAAAGCTCTCATCCAGTGTAAGACTCTGGTGCTAGCCTACAGGGCAGTGAAAGGAACAGCTCCTTCCTATCTCCAGGCCATGGTCAAGCCCTACACCCCCGCCCGACCACTTCGCTCTGCTGCCTCGGGGCGATTGGTTGCCCCGTCGCTCAGAGGTCCCTGCGGCCGATCGACCCGGCTGTTTTCTGTCCTGGCCCCTCAGTGGTGGAATGAACTCCCCACTGATGTCAGGACAGCAGAGTCGCTGCCCATCTTTCATCAGGCTGAAAACTCACCTCTTCAAGAAGTACTACCCAGAGCCTTCCACTCAGCACTTATTGTATTCATACTAGTTTGTTGCACTTGTTTGTTGCACTTGTATTCATATTAGTCTGTTGCACTTATTATATTTGTTTGTTTCTGCACTGTACTTTTGCTCTGGTTTATACTCTTAGATGCTTGTTATAAAAGGGGATGCACTTATGCCTTCTGGTGACTATAGTTCTCTTGAATACCTACGTTGAATACACTTATTGTAAGTCGCTTTGGATAAAAGCGTCTGCTAAATGACTGTAATGTAATGTAATATATCGATCTATCAAGCTGGTCCATGTGTGTTTTTTGTAAAACTGGATAGTGTATGTTTATGTACTACAATGCAATTAGATCAGATGTTCATACATCTGTGGAATTCTGTCTCCGTGAGAACCAATCACGAGTTTTATCCTTTTACCCCGGTCTTCGCATTTTCAAGCAGCGGCCGTGTTGATTGGTCGGATCTTCATAGTGAGGGTTAAAGTTATGAAGGTGTAGTTGTCAGATAGGTTTAGGGGGATAGCTAACGAATGCTAACAAAGAAGGGTACTCATATAGATACAAATATTTGGAGGTGTGCGTGTGTGTAGAGCCACATTTGGTTGTATATTTACGCACTGCAGACCCAAAAAGCTTGATAACATGTACGGATAATGTCAATAAAGATCTGTATTTCACAAGCTCGAAGAAAATTAAAGTAAACATAGTGAAATGCTTATATGTTCTAACTATTGGGGCTGAGTTTATTGATATGAAGGCCATTCATCCCGGCAGACGCTGAGAACAATAAATAAATACTGCTGCCTGGATGAAACACGGAGTGCTGGCTGATTCATCGACAGACTGTCTGACCTGTATCTGAAATGAGCTCATGTGATCTGCAGCTGCCATGAGCTTGTGTGTGTGTGTGTCAGAGCACGCTCACTCCGTAGTGCCCACCATCTGGAGCCCAATAGGCTGCCATATGGCTGAATCCAGTGCAGGTCTACAATGGGCGTGTGTACAACGGAGAGAGACAGAGGAGACACTTCATGCTGTGAGGGGCAAGGCATTAACCATTACCTCATATTCACCACAACAACAACAAAAACACTAGAAAATACAATGTCAGGCTTCCCTTTAAGACAAACTCGTTTTAGTTCATGGGACACGTGCAGCCAGATTTGGCATAATAACCTCCAAATGTTCCCTTTTGGAGGGTGTACTGAAGAAGTACAAGTAAGCCTCCATTCATGAAGAAGTTCACAGTTAATGAACAATCCGTTCACAAAACAGATGATGAACACTGATTTCTCGGCCACGACTAAAAACAGGTGTTGCCTCATACCTGCCAACAATTCAGTGATCTTCTCTGTTCACTCCGGCAAGTGGAGGAGAGCTCTGC
>CM051698.1:2820731-3050731 GCA_028022725.1 Lycodopsis pacificus
CAGCGTGTGCATGTGTGGGTCTGCGTGTGCATGTGTGGGTCTGCGTGTGCATGTGTGGGTCTGCGTGTGCATGTGTGGGTCTGCATGTGTGGGTCTGCGTGTGCATGTGTGGGTCTGCGTGTGCATGTGTGGGTCTGCATGTGTGGGTCTGCGTGTGCATGCGTGGGTCAGCGTGTGCATGCGTGGGTCAGCGTGTGCATGCGTGGGTCAGCGTGTGCATGCGTGGGTCAGCGTGTGCATGCGTGGGTCTGCGTGTGCATGCGTGGGTCTGCGTGTGCATGTGTGGGTCTGCGTGTGCATGTGCATGTGTGGGTCTGCGTGTGTATGTGTGGGTCTGCGTGTGCATGTGGGTCTGCGTGTGCATGTGTGGGTGTGCATGTGTGGGTCTGCGTGTGCATGCGTGGGTCAGCGTGTGCATGCGTGGGTCTGCGTGTGCATGTGTGGGTCTGCGTGTGCATGTGCATGTGTGGGTCTGCGTGTGTATGTGTGGGTCTGCGTGTGCATGTGTGGGTGTGCATGTGTGGGTCTGCGTGTGCATGTGTGGGTCTGCGTGTGCATGTGTGGGTGTGCATGTGTGGGTCTGCGTGTGCATGTGTGGGTCAGCGTGTGCATGTGTGGGTCTGTATGTGTGGGTCTGCGTGTGCATGTGTGGGTCTGCATGTGTGGGTCTGCGTGTGCATGTGTGGGTCTGCGTGTGCATGTGTGGGTCTGCGTGTGCATGTGTGGGTCTGCGTGTGCATGTGTGGGTCTGCGTGTGCGGGTCTGCGTGTGCATGTGTGGGTCTGCGTGTGCATGTGCATGTGTGGGTCTGCGTGTGTATGTGTGGGTCTGCGTGTGCATGTGGGTCTGCGTGTGCATGTGTGGGTCAGCGTGTGCGGGTCTGCGTGTGCATGTGTGGGTCTGCGTGTGCATGTGCATGTGTGGGTCTGCGTGTGTATGTGTGGGTCTGCGTGTGCATGTGGGTCTGCGTGTGCATGTGTGGGTCAGCGTGTGCATGTGTGGGTGTGCATGTGTGGGTGTGCATGTGTGGGTGTGCATGTGTGGGTGTGCATGTGTGGGTCAGCGTGTGCATGTGTGGGTGACAGGAAGTGATGCATCTGTTTGTAGTGATGCTGGACAGGTTGGTATGTGGAGTCTGTGGGATGTTTGGTGGAGAAAAACAAGACTGTGGTTTTGCTGTACTGGTAATAAATATATGCTGGAAGATGGAGATGAAAATCTGATCATACCATCACTATATACAATATAGTATAATGTACGCATTACTATTCAGCAACAAGTTATGATATCATTATTATATTGTCATTTTCTTTTTGACAGTTGCAAGTCGTCCTCTGAATGAGACGGGTGGACTCATCCAGGGACAGTCTTCTTCTACTGTTTCCAACAATGGAGTCTGGTAAAGATGACAATCACCCGGTAGTAAAGCCTGGGGGGATGTAATAGTTATGTTATGGCGCCGTAGCTCCCATGAATTTTCCTACATTTTTGTCTTTATTTGTTGTATTTTTCGTGTTTATCACTCATGACATATAAAATAACACATTCATCAACATCTGAAAAGGAAGCGTTGGATTAAGTTCAGCGGACTTTGAGATGATCACCGCTCACGGCCGACCAGCCAGCCAGAGGAGAACCGAGATGGAAGCTAAGCTAACCCAGCTAGGACATGAGGCTACTCCACTACCCAGCATGCTGCTCCGTCACAGACACCTGGATCCATCGTGGTCCAGGATCAAGCTGCACTTGACGGGTCAGGACAGAGGAGGAGGACTCTGTGTTCACATCATGATGCTTGGTGCTCAAACACAGTCACAGTTGATGGACGATGTTTTCCTCAGATGTATTGATATTATCTGATCAGAGAATTGTTTCTGTTGCTGCTGTTTACGTTTCTTATGATGAAAATTGCACGACAGGAATATTGGTTTTGTTTTCCGTTTGTCGTGTGTTTGTTGGGCTACAACTGGATTTCGTTGTGCATCCCAGTGTTGCATAATGACAATAAATGATCCTTGAATCCTTGATGTCAATACCAAAGTATCTAATGTTACAAGTGTGAAATGGAAGTTATGGTTTCTGTTCTGCAGAATCTTCTGAAAGTGGGAGAATGGTGGACAACTGAAGCTAGTGCTTCAATGAAGGAGACAGTGGGCATCCTTGATCGTGCCCCTTTAAAAGAATCCTTTTGGTTGAGGTACATTTTGTATATCTGATGCTAGCCTTTGATAGTATATGCCAAAAGTGCTCGTAGAATTCAGGAAGGAAGCCATCAGGTCCGGGGGATTGATTATTTGGCATCTGGAGAAGAGCTCTGTGGAGTTCATCTGAGGCCAAAGATGAGCCAAGGGTGTCCAGGATGTGTGTCTGACGGCTCAGGGGCTGGGTTGGGAGAATACAAATGACTAACATATCTCAGCAGTGTTCTCTGTTTCTTGTGGGTTTTGGGAGGTTTACCTGTTGGTTTTTATGGCTGGAATGAAGGCTCTTCCCTTTCTGTGTGGTGACACTAAAACTTCAGTTAAATGAAATGTTGTCTTACTGGATTTGGATTCCTGTTCTCCTCCTGCTGGTTGTGCTGAACCCCAGGAGGCTGCAGATGGTTGGGTCCTTGGACTTGTGCTCGCCCTCTGAAGGGAAACCAACCCACAGTGTGTCTGTGGAGGAGAAAATAGATAATCACTCCAGTTCTGAGGTCTTTGCACTGGCTTCCTGTCCAACAAAGAATTGACTTTAAAATCCTGCTGTTGGTTTACAAAGCACTGAATGGTTTTGGGCCAAAACACATCTCTGATCTGCTGCTACCTTATGAACCATCCGACCCCTCAGGTCGTCTGGGACCGGTCTACTTCCTGTTCCCTGATGAACCATCCGACCCCTCAGGTCGTCTGGGACCGGTCTACTTCCTGTTCCCTTATGAACCATCCCGACCCCTCAGGTCGTCTGGGATCAATGTTGCAATCAATGTTCTCAATTGTTTTTAAATCGCCTTTTCTTTTGCCTCATGTTTTGATGCTTTTAATGGTTTTATGTGAAGCACTTTGAATTACCTTGTTGTTGAAATGTGCGATACTAATAAACGTGCCTTGCCCAGGAACAAGGGGAAGAGAGTGGGGAAAAGGACTAAACAGCTTGGACCTGAGCTTATTCTACTACCTAGCGTTCTCCTAGCTAGTGTCCGGTTGCTGGAAAATAAGATGGAGGAAATAAGACTGAGAGAGACTCGGAGATCAGAGGCTGCTGTGCACACATCTTTACAGGAACCTGGCTATATCGTAACATCCCGGATCAGACTATTGCACCTGATGGGCGGACTGTACACCGCGCGGACTGTGTGTTCACATCAATGATGCCTGGTAAGTAAGGTTGAAAGCACCACAGTAGAGCGCTGTTAAATACTCAACACACAACAGTGCAGTGAAGCATGTCAGCAGAGTTTGGTAGTTGGACTTGTCAAAGTAGAACTCAATGGATTGAACTTACAGATACATGAGGAGGAGGGTGCTCATCACCAGCAGGAAGCGACTCAGGCTGGAGTTGAAGTACACAATGACGAGCAGAACGCTGAATCTTGCAGCAGAGTACAACCAGTCCAGCCAATCGCGCTCCACATCCTCCTCCTCGTCCATTACAGGCCCGCCCTGCGCGTTCATCCGCATGTTCTGGTTAGCCTCCCCAGGGTTGATGAAGGCGCCTTCCTGCGCTGGGTTCTGATTTGCTGGCAGGTTGTTGATGGGGTTCTGATTGGCTAAGGGGTCTGGAACAGGTACTTGATGAGCGGGAACAGGAGGGTACTGGCCAATGGTCATAGCTGGTGCAGAGGGGACAGTGCCAGCTGCCACCATCGCTGCATGGCTGTTGATGGGAAAACATCCATAGTATTACAAACTATTCATTCATGGCCATGTCGGACCACAAACACAGAGGAGGAGTATGACTAAAGACTCACTACTGCATGTAGTACTGTCTAGCATAGACATGCTGAAGCCACAGGAGCTGTTGAGGGCTGTACAGAGAGTAGGTGGGAAAGGCTGGTTGGGTCATCTGTGGGGCTCCAGGCCTGCAGAGAACAATGACACACTGTAGATATCTGTTCAACGCCGAAACCTTTATCCAATCAAATCTAAGGACAGAACAGATATTGTATCTTCTCTATTAGACGGGACTGCAAAGCTCTTTTTTAACACATCACATTTGGGTTCCTGCTTTTCTTTAGTTGAGACATCTTAAGTGATAACAAGTGGGTAACAGTAGTGGTTTGACACGCCCTCTTTCACTTCCCATTCATACTGATGGAGTGTCACATAAAGGGACAGTTCCCCACCATCATGTAAAGGTCCAATCAGTGCAAAAAGTGACACATTTCTCTATTTTTTTCCTTCCCCGTTTTTCATTATTAAATTTCACACAATGAACATGAACACAAACACAAAGCATCACAGTTTCAAATCCTGAACAATAAAGTTTCCAAAAACTCCACATGCGAACAAGTTTTTGCCTTTTATTTTTACAGTACAAGTTGGTCTCTCCAAAGATAAGCAGAACTCCAGTTCCACTTTTACTAATGTTCCAGTTGGAAGGTATTTCCATATTCTTCCACAATAGTGCAAATATCCCTCTGTCTTGTTCCAACTTCAATAAACAGTGACCGCTGCAGAGTTACAGCAAAGTGTTCAGGGCGTATCCCAGCACACAGTTTGGTTCGTAAAAACATTTCCCTTCCAGTTGTAAGGATTGTGCTTTCAACCACACTCCAGAATTGTTGTAACTTTGTACACATGGGGGGGGGGGGGGGGGGGATCTCTATTCAGCCAAGAACCCAGAACAGAACCACCAGGGCCCAATCATGGAGGGAGGCAACATTCCAGGTGGCTGCATCTTCATAACCAGGTAACGAGCATCACTACTGTACATGCCCCAGGTGTTTAACCATGACGAGGTGAACTACATGACCACCCTCCCAGCCTCAACTCGTTTACCCTGCTACCGTCTGGCAAGAGATACACAAGCTGCCCTACCACCCAACTTCACAACAGATTATTTCCTTTATTCATCCTCCACAGATGATGTGGTTTTTCTGTCGTTTTTTGCAGCATCGCAAAATGGAACTGCTGTCAGCATTTGCTTGTGCAACCCTAATTGCAACACATCATCAGTAGGGTAAAACTAACCTGTCTCACGACGGTCTAGCTTGAAAATAACCTTGTAGCTTGAATCTCTTCAATCCAAAATAAACAACCTGAAAATGAAGAAGATAGTCGGCCCGTGGTCGGAGCTACATTATGATTGGCTAGTTTGCGTTTGAGGGCCTGGACTACGGTAGGGCTGAACGTGACTGAACACATGTTTACCAGTCATGGCAACAATGTGATTTGAAATCAGAAAACAGCCTGGTTTTATTTAATAACAATGCATATTGACATTATTAAATGAGAATTCCTTCATCTTCCAAAAACATGAAATCACCCAAGATGGAGATCTCACAATGGTAATACGGGCAAGTGCAAAGTTGAAGCACTATTGACCTGCGTGTTTACATCTTATTTCTGTCAGTAATATGCTGAACACATTGGTACTTTTAAAATTGGACGTCTGTTTATGCCAATATAATTAAATACAGTTCAGAAAATACATGATTTATTCCAGTCGGACTTACATTTCAAATGCAGTTCCTGGTGGAGACTCCGGGGTTTGTGTGTGAGATGAAGCAGCAGCAGCTGAAGATGAAGAGGTCTGCCTCCTCTGCCTCAGCGTTGGTGATCTGGGAGTCTGAACTGTGGAGGAGGGGCTGCTGGGGTGGGGTAGAGCAGAGGCTGCCACGGGCCTCGGACTGGAGGGACGTGGCTGTTCCAGCTCTTTGGTCTGCAAAGGCAAGACAAGTTTGTAGAGATGAGTTATTTTGGTATTAAGGGAAGAGGTGAAGCTGTGATCGAGTAAGTCAAAAAACTAAACCTGCCTTTAAAGTTGATGTGACACAGGAGGCTCCTCTAAAATCCCACAAATGATTGTTGTTGAATCATTCAACTGAAAAATCACTGAAGCTTTTACCAGTTAGCAGCCGGTTTAGTTTATACGGATGTTAGCGCGCCACAACGGTCACAATGGGAACAATAGACGTAAAAATGGCTGCTGCTTCAACCATTTTGCTACTCTGATATTAATGGGAATGTCAGTTCAACTTCTATTTCATTTCTATGATGGTCCCAGTCTAATTTTTGTTTCACAGCTTTTCTAGTGAGCCAGTTTGCACAATTCCAGGGCCTAAATGGAAGAGGGTGATAATTAATGTCATAGATTACACTTGTTTACCCTGAAATGACAAAGGAGACCTTTACACCAGTTTAAACTTTCCGTCATTGGCAACCTTTCCATGTCAGATCAGACTTTAATATGAAATGGACACGCCTCTTCCTACCTGCCTGATCTCCTTGAACCTTATACTCTAATCAGGACTCTTGTCTGTTCCTTGAGTGGGCCTTTCGCTATCCCCTTGCTATGGAGTCACCTCCTTAAGGACATCAGTCAGACTCAAGGCTGGACTTCTAAACAAAAAAGACACTAGATGGCAGTATGATCAAATGTAAAGCTTTTTCATATTTTCCTATAGTTGCACCTAATGGAAACAATCTTTAAATCTTCTTTAACCTACTCTATTTTAAAATACTACTACTTCTGCAGGCTTTTGCTGGCAGACTTTATTGAAACTTTAAACCGGTCAAAAGGTAAATATACTTCTGTACATTTTCAGCTGAAGAAACAATTCAAATGTCAAACGTTATGCTCTTTTGGGAAATGTATTCAACTTCTGTCCCTTTTATGCCTTTATTATACAAATCATTTCTTCTTTCAGCCTTTTAAGTTAAGACATTTGAAATTCAAACATTTGACAGTATTACAGTTTAGCTTCCAGCTTTTCTCGCAATAAATTCAGTTCTGTGCGTAATGCAGTTCAGGAACCAATTCTTCCAGTTTTAGATTTGCATTTCAGTTCCCAGATCTGTCAGCAGAGCGACGTCTCTGTGCTTCAATACTTCTGTATTTCAGCAATGCTTTGCAGTTTCAGCTGTCAGCATTCACACACATTTTCTGCAGGAAATGCATGTTCTTGTTTGTATGTTAGTGGATGCATTTAGTTCACCCCTGTACACTAACCCTTTATTTTGTCTTTATACAAGTTTGCCTTTAGTCAGTGTGCCTGCTAGCTTGTTGAGTAACTCTCCTAACAGCAAGCCCAGGATATGGGATGTGCACCAGGCACACTCGCAAAAGCTCTTTAAAGTTTTCTAGTTCTAATTTATTTAATTTCTTCTTTAAAGTTACCAGTGCTGCTACTGGTTGCTGCAGCTGGGGGGAATTCTTATAAGAGAAGATAACATAGAAAAAGAGAATTCAACCACAAGTGGTTCAAACGGAAAACTTGGTTAACTGCATATATAAAAAAGCCCAGTTCTGCTTTCCATGTCTTCTTTTCGGAGGGGAAACTGTCTGGACAGCAAGTGGATTCAAAGACTTGAAGCATCTTTCTGAAAGGCTGCTAGAACACAGACATGGCATTGAACAATACAACCGTCAGACTGAAGGAACAGGTGTGTTCTTGGCAGAAACATAACCGGCATGAAAGCTTGTGGAATGTGTGATGTGACATTGCCTTGCGTGGACATGATGAGTCTGCCGGCTGGTTAAAGCCTGGCCTTATAAGATGCATATTTGAGACTACGTGCGAGGGAGACTCCAGACTAAGGAGCCATGACGATGCTCAACCCTATTTTAAGGCACTTCAGCCATTATTCAAAACCAACTGTTGGATTGCACGTGCAATGTTTACAAGGATGAGGCTGCTCAACAGATGACTAATGCAGCTTTGGTTTCTGATCATGAGTCAGCTATTTGATGTGGAGATATCGTGAACATTGTGTTTGGTGGTCCTATATGGTGGTATGGTGAGATATTGTGTGATATTAGACGGCATTATTCGGCTGAATGCTTCATCTCTGATGTTGGTGGTACATTGGTCACAGTGTCTCCCCTCTCGCACTCATGCAGTTTATGGTTGTGAGAGTATAGCTCATGTTATCTATGGTATGCTTGGATTGCGTCATCACAATTTCCATACCAAAATTGCCCCTGCACATAAGCATAGTGCGCTAGCTCAGCTAACAGCAAATTGTTACAAACAAGCTCAAACATGTAGTCTCAGTATTTATCTATGTTTACCACAGAGCAGCCCTTCCTCCCTCTACCAGCGGTACCTGCAGGCAGTGATTCACATCAGCGGCGGGAGGACAGAAGAGAAGAAGAAGAACTGATCCGACATCTGTGTTCTTCATTCTTTATTAAATTCACTCAGGAATAGATTTGTTCTTATTGACATTTACGACTGGTTTCCTGAGAGATATTATTGAGTTTGATTAGTTACATTACTGCTGCTGCTCCAGAAATAAATAATATATATATTTAAAAGAATGCATTTAGTGATGAAAAAGAACCAATAAGAGTATCAATAGCATCAACACAATCCTAATGAAGACCATCCCTGGTACTAAGTGCCTCATCATATGAGTTTGTTGATGATTTTGTTTTGGTTATTTGCTGTAACAGTCATACTGATAGAATAATTGTCCTGTTTGTTTCAGTTCTAGTTTTGGTGGTAGTGTTGGTCTTTGTGTTCAGTTCTATTCAGCTTATGTTAAGTTAGCATAGGCTGAGTTTAGTTCTGTTTATCCTGTACAGGGTCGCGGGGGGCTGGAGCCGATCCCAGCAGACATTGGGCGACGGCAGGGTTCACCCTGGACAGGACATGTATACATATTATGTATACATATACATATAACCCAGAGAGAACACACGCTACCACTGGGAAAACATGCAAACTCCACACAGAAGTCCTGTCCAGCCCGGGAATCAAACCCCCTTGCTGTGAGGAGACAGTGCTAGCCACCACACCACCATAGTTCTATTTAGTGTACACCTTTTGTTGGTCGATAACTTAAATGCTTATTTTGTAAATTGTTTGTTTTATTTTACGAGACCTGCCAGACCAAACCCCACCAAAGAGATGAAATGAGATGACAGAAGGTGACTCACCTCCACAGAGGTGGACATTGTGTTTTACATCAATTACATCTTTAAAGTTGACGCACAATGTTTCCCTAATGTCGAATATTCGATGCTTTGGTGGCGGCCATGTAATCTGCCCAGATAGTTTTTTCTGTACTGTTTGCATTTATTCTGATGCAAATTCAAAAATTGCAGCACAGGAACCTGTTGAGTTTTGTTTACATTGCGTTTGTGTTGCATGGCAAATGAGCCACAGCTGTATGTCATTGTGCATCCCTGTGTTGCATAAATGATCCTTGAATCCTTAAATAAAATCTGAAGATTATAGTATGCAGTTAGGGTGAAAAAAAAAACAAATGCAAGCTTTCCACAGCGATCAAAGACGAAGTTAGAAGAATGAACACATGGTCACATATAGTCCATCATCAAGGCAAGTCACTCTACAGGCTGGTGCTGTGAATAGAGATCCGCTAGTGAGCACTGACACCTCTTTGATACATGAGTTTGATGAACTGCAATATTGTATGAGAGTCACCTGAGACCTCCAGCTTGTAGCGTGATGAGAGGCCAACAGGCTGCGGTGGAGTTCCGCCTCATGACAGTAAGAAGTCAACAGGCAGCGGTCGCAGTAGAGCGGGAGAGTAATGAGGGAAGGCAACATCTCTTACCTTTGGTCGAGCTCCCAGGGGCCCTTGCGGTGGATTCCTAAAAGCACACACCAGGTGCAGTGTGGGAACAGAGTCAGTCTGAGAGAGTGGAGATGCCGGATTAGATCAAACACATCAATAGATTCAGGCCTTCACATTCAACAGAAGAATAAAGCCAGACCAAAGCAATGCAAGTGTCTGCCATTGTTAGGATGTGATCTGTGACATCTTTGTGAATTACACAGAAGGAGAATTAATAGTAATTTGCCTGATAATACAGTTACCTTGCTCTCCTTGATTGCTTTTTAAAATGACCACTTTTAAACATTGTAGTGTAAATATAACGATTGGCAACTATTGCCACTACAAAAGGTGGGCACTTCCTATTGATTGTAATAGCTGGATTATTCCACAAGGTGAAGCTATGTGGAGTGTAATTGTGGGTACATTTTACAGAAGTACAATATCTGTTTGTGGAAATCTGAGCTCAAATAGTTGACACTAACTCATACGTCCTCTGCGGCGATGGAGGAAACACCCGATCTGACACACGTAACAGTACAGAAGTATTGGCATCAAAAAATACTTTAAGTGAAAGTATGCCGATTATGCAGAATGGCCTATTTTAAATAACATATTTACAGTAGGCCTATATCCTTGGATTATGATTACAGATAATGTATCGCTCACTTTACCTACTTTATACACGTAATAATTGGGCTTAATAAAACATCATAGTTAGTTTATTTATATATCTTAATATGCAGGTAGTCTAACAAGTCATTTATACTGTCAAATAAATGCAGTGAAGAGAAAATCATTCCATATGATCATTCCCTCTCAAAATGTTGGTAAATAAATGGAAATGCTGACGTAAAGTACAAGTACCTTAAAATTGTACTTAAGTAAATATAAGTAGTTACATTGTATCACTGCTACAACAAGAGCACATTGTTTACAATAGCAAAACGTTCTTCATGGATCTAACCTCTAAACGTTGCTTTCAAAGTGCACCAGATTGATTTTAACTTGCCCAACGCTGAATAATACATTTATAATGTTATATGAACATCTTGATTGACATATTAAACTTCCATATACGGTACGTCTTCTCAATATCGCAGGCTTGTTCTGTTTCTTTTTAACTTCCTGTTTCTTAACTTGCTCTGCTCAGTTCTTAAAACACCGGCACTAAATACGTTGTCATGGCACACATGTCATCTATGGACTTAAGATGACGTGAGAGTGGACACGTTGGTCTCTCGTGATTGGTGAGCGGCGAGTGGAAGAGCACAACAACAACCCTTTTAAAGGCCATGGAAATCCTACTTATCATCAAAGAGGTTGGTCAGAGAAGAGAAGGCTAGATTCAGCCTCCCGAACCAGTTTTACAATTTGAGCTTTTTGTAGTATGTATTGAACATCACTGACATGAGTGTCTAAGAACATCTCACGTCAACATTATTTACAAAGCTCAATATTACAAATCTGCCTCAAAGGGCTTTATAATCTGTTCAGCATGTAACACCCTCTGTCCTCAGACCAGATAAATGGAGAGGGAAAAAGTCATACCACAGTAGTGTTTGTAAGCATAGTCATGAGCCCATACTGTCACAGTTACCTGTCTGAAGAGATCTTTAATGTGCAGATGATCGGGCAGCAGTTTACCACCATAGATCAGTCTCTGGTCACTCACAGCCTACAGAAAACAAAGAAGTAGGTTTCAATCAGTCAAAGCTTCTGGGATGAAGTAACTTTAGTGCCCAACAATGTATATCTGTGCACTGCCTGGATTTTGCCAATCTTTCTTCAGCTGTATTCTTTTATGAAACCATTCAAGTCATTCTTTCCTTAGGCCAGGGCATGACAAGAACAGCTGCTGAGCAGAACATGTGGCCCACATTTGTGCTGCGTTTCAAACGTTGTCTACGCTGGCTTTCATTCACCAAGTGACCACGAGCCAATCAAGACAAAACTATCAAGAGGGGTCCTCACTGGCTATTCAAATAAAGATGAACTGAATCTCTCTTTTTTTTTTAAAGGTTTCCCATTGTTATAATCTCTGGGTTTGATATATGCAATACAAATACATTGTATCGTTGTATTGTCTCAATTATGTCTAACAGTAGGTGATTCACTGTTTAAATATACTGCTGACTCAGCCTTGTGTCAGCTTAAGCACATGGCTGATTTTCCCAAGACATGACAGACTTGATCAGAAATCATTAACTTTACTCTGACACATGGCTCGTCACTTGGCCCAATATAATGCATCTATGGCTCTGCCTCATCCGTACACCTCCATCAGCAGTGAGGTAGATCCTCCTCTGCTCATCCGTACACCTCCATCAGCAGTGAGGTAGATCCTCCTCTGCTCATCCGTACACCTCCATCAGCAGTGAGGTAGATCCTCCTCTGCTCATCTGTAACTGTCCTCTCAGCAGCTGCCTGCCTGCACACTGTGCCCTTCAAGGCTGCAGTCCTCCAGGCACGATGACACCTGGCAGCCATATATGCTGAGGATTTTAGTTTCCTGTCTAAGTCTCTCTTAAAATTAGGTCATTCTACCATTTCACTTTTTCACCATCACCATCATCAGGCATCTGTATTGTGCTTCAGAATCCAAACCTCATGTTAGGAGTTGTTTATATAACAGGTTCCTTTCAAATACGTGCATCACAAATTAAGAGTTGAATGCTAAATCAACATTTTACAATAGATTAGAGAAAACTATTTAATCCCGAGCACACAGAAATATGTGCTTCATAAATGATAACAAACAATGATGACAAACTAGTGTAAATCACTGAGGTCCACCAGAACGCCTTCAAAAGTTCGCAATACTCGTGAAGGTGTGTGAGCACAAAGCTACATTAACATGAACAGTTCGTAGTACTCGTGAAGGTGTGTGAGCAGGATTGACATTAACAGGCTGACAGTCAGCTGGCTCGTGTCATAACATTCCAGGACATAGCCTCATAATAACTCACCGGTTTAGTTGTATAAAAAGTCGACAAATGTATTTTTAAGTCATTAATAGTCCAGTTCAGACAGACGCCTTCGACGGTTTCATCCTCATTAGCCTGATTGGGCGTTTTTATAAGAAGAGTTATTGTCTTTTGTTGAGAATCCCCCACATCCATCTTTTCTGTTTCACCGACGTAACGTTAAATTGTAGTCTCGTGCTTAGGATGATACTGTTTACGCCCTACAACTATAGTCATCAAAATACATATGTATTTATATATAGTCTTCCTGATACAATTAGCACATATAATCTGGTTGGAACGACGCAAATTGTCTTGTCAAAAGAGAAACTTGTGGAAGACGTGTCTCTCCGCTGGCTGTCTTACGGGACTTTGGGAGGAGGAGGTTTGTTTCCAAACACACTGTGGCCGCTCCTGATTGGTTACCGTGCGCTCGTGCTCAGACGTGGTCGAGTAGTAGTCGCTGCGGCCCGCGGGAAGGGGGAGCTGGACCTTCCAGCCCCGCCCATATCTGTTACGTAACCTGTGCTGCGTTTAGAACAAGTGGGAATTTTAACAGCTGTTCTATGTATTTAACTTCATGTATTTACAACTGCTCTGTTCTTTTTAATTTACACAAATGTTGTCGTGTCGAAAAAAAGTAGGCAATATTGCAAACTAATAAACAGACTACTGTTTTTGACTTAATTCATTTCTGTCCGCTATATATATATATATATATATATATATATATATATATATATATATATATATATATATATATATATATATATATATATATATATATATACATGAAGTGATATATATATATATATATATATATATATATATATATATGTTATATTATATGTATTATACAGAAATTACAGCTTTTTTTCGCTTACAATGAAGCCAAAGACAACACTAAACAAATTCTGTTAAAGCGGGAGAGGTACTTTTAGCAGGACAGACATGTGTCACTATGTTTAATTGATTGAATATGCTGTGCTTAAAATGAAAATCAGCTACGTTTTAAACGTTAACTTTTTTAACGCGCCTTTTTCCACTCTGCCAATCCGTGAAATGATCTCCAAAGTCGGGTGAAAACACCTCCATAAAGGGACGCTGTCTTAACCGAAAGAACCAGCTTCAACAGGCCTTTACGCACTACGTTTTATTTTAAGTGTCTTTTTTTTACCTGTGATGCAAGATGACAAAGTTTATGTCCATGAGACATAAACTTGGTCATCTTTTGCCCATTCTTGTTTGGCACTCCTCTCAGTCCTGCTGCTACCTGATGGAGGGCTTAATACTGTTATTTGTCCTGTCATCATAACTTGGGTACATATTCCTTTCCAATTTGCTGGTAATACTATTTTTACTTGTTCATCATCATCACTTAACCAGAACACGTCGACCAGTGGCATTGTAAGCATGTTATTTTGTAAGAACTATCTCCAACCACCTGTTGACATTTTACAGGTGGACAAATTCTCCTATCCTCACTCCATCCCCCGTATCCTGCTGCCATGTGTATCACTGCTGACACCCACTCTTCTCTCTCTCTCTCTGTATGAATTCATGTCCCATTAATGCTCATAGAGGGATCCTCCTCTGTTGCTCTCCCTAAGGTTTCTTCATTTCCTCCCTGTTAAAGGGTTTTTTGGGGAGTTTTTCCTGTACCAATGTGATGCCTGGGACAGAGGATATTGTATGTGTACAGATTGTAAAGCCCTCTGAGGCAAATTTGTAATTTTGGGCTGTACAAAATAAATTGAATCGCTTGTGAATGTTAGATAGTCCTGATGGGCAGGCGGCACCTTGCATGGTAGCCCCTCCATCAGTGTGTGAATGGGTGAATGAACATGTCGCGTTAAAGCGCTTTGAGTGGTCGTTAGAGAAAAGCACTATACAAGTACAGTCCATTTACCATTCACTGTTCTCTGCAGCTTTCTACGTGTGCGTTGTCTTGGATTGATTTACATTGTCATCATCTCAGCAGTTGTTGTTTCTTGAACAATTGAGTAGATCCATCACCACCTCTTTGGCTTTGTGTTGGGTTAGTTCTGGGTCTCTGCTGTATGAACGATCGCAAGGAAGTATACTGAGCGCTACCACACTGCATGTTAGTAAGTCTGTGATCACTACCCCTAGTCTCCTTAACGTTTCCCTCCTGCGTCTAGGACTGTGAGGGTCCTTCTGTGTGTTCGCTGGCTTTCTGCTCGGCTTGTGAGCTCATCTTCTGTGTCTGAATCACTACCATGTACCTCCTACTATTGATAAGGCTACTATGAAAGGCCCTATAGAGGGAAGACAAATATTCTTGTCTGGTTGAAAGTCTTTCTTTTCTTCTTTAAGAGATGGTACTCTTTGTCAGTCAAAGGAATATTACCTCTCAGCACGTTGAGGGCTATCTCACACGGAGCATTAATAAAGACGGAGTTTGCATTACTCACAATGACCCTCCTCACGCTAGGGGAAGATTTATACATCAACTCCAGCAGAGTCAAATTCTTCTGCAACCGTGACGACAACTCTTTTGCTTTTTAGCAATATACACAACCGGCTGCTCTGATAGCAAAGCTGTTCTGAGTCTTAATAACCAGGTGTCATGGCTTTATAATCTATGAAGAGATAGCCGGAGGTGGGGCTGGTTGCATCATTAACAAACATCTGTCTGGCCAATAGGGTAATCTGGTATTATCCCTGCATTGATATAAAACCTGAATTGAAGTAACTCACTCCTGTGCAATACATTTTTCTCATAATTGCTTATAATTGTACATCATTACAAATCATTTTGATTACCAATTACAATCAATAAGCGCTTCAGTTTAAAGTATATTCCATACAGTGGTTTACATTTGCAGGACTTCTTCATGTGTTCATCATTCATTTGTTGAATTAAAGGCCCAGAACATTGTAATTACAAGATACATGAATCAGACATTAATAACAGGATGAGATGATCAGCAGTCATCAAGGCATTGACATGTCTAAATCAAGATGAAATGTCATGTTGGTGAGTTCGTGAGTCAGTATCTGATTATTGGTCTCAAGGAGACATCTCATTGGCAGTAGAAGGTGAGGACATTTTCCTGGTTTCCTCGGACCAACAGGACTGGAGGTCTCAGATCATGTGACAAGAAGTCCAACCACGCCAGGTAGAGAGCATTGGGACACACTCCTCTCATCCCCACCGGCATGGTGCTGTCAGGAGACAAAGAAGGTTTAATGAGGGGAACAGTTTGTGTTGGACTACTATAAGTCCACATCCACAAGTGATTACTTTCACAGGCGAAGTGCTTGTATCTGGTCTATGTATGCCGACAGGCTTTAAAAGTCACAACCATGGTTCAAGAGCCATTCACTCAGAGTGGAATGATGCACTTAGCTTACATATCTATGATCTAACAAGAATAATTACTTTACTCACATCACAATCAGAGCAGCTTCTCTGGAGTAATCCTGCAGAACCTCATGGAGACGAATTTGACGGAGAGACTGAACCACACAGAGAAAGTTACACATTTAGTCAAGCAACAAAAAAGGTTTCCGATTGATTATGTCTTACTCCTAACTTCTATATTCACTGTATGGAGATGTGTGTGCTCGAGGTTTGATCAGTGTGTGTGTTTCTGTGTGTGTGTCAGACCTTGGCCTTGTTCCTCTCTAGATCCTGCTCAGTGATCATCCACTGCTCCTCCTGCTGTCCTGGTGGCCCAGAATCACAGTCCTGTTTGGGATCTGTATCCAGTCTGAAGCGACCCACCATGTTCTCAAACTGATGAACACTAAAGCATAAAAAGACAAACAGGGATCATGGGTAATACAATACGTAAGTAAATTAAGTATGGATGAATTCATTACTCTTTTACTATGATTCACTAGGTTTTCATCCGTTATTCCATGAAAGCATGTAAACATGCATGGCACTATGAACCAGCTGGCCCTGGGGCAAAAATGAGCTACTGACCCTCATTCTGGCCCAGGTGGTAAACCCAGCTTAACATGTGGATCACATGTGGAATTGCATGATGACAGATCATTTCCCCTGTTGTTTGGGCTTTGCTTCTTTCTAATAATAGCTTGCACAGAGCTTTGGCAGAGAGCCGCAGAAATGCGCAGCACAAAATGTGACGACGTGCCAGGCTCTGAAGATAACGCAGAAATTTGACTGGACATCAGAGGCGGGAGGCGGGATTTACGCACCTGTACCTCACATCAGTTACAAAAACCTTATTAACTTCCAGGCACAGGAGCTCCTCCTCATCATCCAACTATTCCATATTTTCTTTCTATTATTATTTAATAATGTTATTGTTATTATTACTATTGAATCACGTCTATCAAATAAATCAAAGACCGGCTGACAAAGAATTTGAAAAACGCAGATTCAAATCAAAAACAAATGACATGCTACGTGTCGGCCGCAGCAGTGCTGTGTATGCCTGGCGTGCACGAGAGGTGTGCACAGCAGCCATCACAGAACACAGTCACAGCACCGACGGACAGCAGTGTAACTCGGGTACCTTGCAGGCTGGGGGTTCTGGTAGATGTCAGGAAGCACTTCAACATCATGGAAACCAAGACGAAACTTCTTGATCAGTGCCAACACCCTGGAGAGAGAATGTGAATATATAATCTAACGTAAAGTTTGACATTTTCTTTCAGATTCACACACTTGTAAACCACAGCAATAATCTCTTAATAATCATATTTCTGAGCAGGAAAAGCTGCCGGATGGGTAAACAGATAATAGTCTGCTAGCATGTCAGCCATTTTAACTGTTGTTATAATAGCTGTTTCTGTCGCCACCATGTGGCCACAAAATGAGTTGTTACAGCTTTAACTGTATCCATGTTAATGTTTTTTCTCTATGTCCTGCTATGCTCTGCAATATTAGTCTTTGATTACTGGCTAGATAATTCATCCCATATGCAATTCTGCATTTCCTTCCATTTCATTTCATTCATGCAATTTATTCTGACACTTTTTTGGCAAATGTGCTGAAGAAATCAGACGAAGGTGCAAACAACCCACAGAAATCCGACAGACAATAATACCAGTAGTCTGAAGTGCTTACTCCTCTCTCTGCTCTTCCCTTTTGTCTGCATCTCCCCCCACAAACACGCGGACCTTACATCTGGCCCAGCGCTTCCTCCGAGTCAGCAGGTAGGGCAGCAGCAGGGTCAGACCTGGTAAACCACACACACACGATGAGGAAACCTGTGGTAACACTCTTCAGAGAAGAGAAGGTGAGACGGACAGAGAGATGATCAGACCTCCATCATCAGACAGCCAGTACACATCGATGGTTTTCTTTCCTTGTTTTTTCTGGAACAGCGTACTGTGCTGAGGCTCTGCTTCAACGGGCACCGAAGCTACAAACAATTTTGTAGACACAAAAAAAACGTTATCTTTTTACATTTTGATGACATCAATTTATTGCATTTCTGTTTATTGAAAGGACAAGGTGTGTAACATTTAGGGGGATTAATACGATTCATAACTATGTTTGAATCAGTGTACAATCACCTAAAACTAAGAATCTTTATGTTTTTGTTCGCTTAGAAAAAGCTGCGCTCTTCTGCTCTCTGTCGGACTGAACTCTCCATCTACACACACACACACACACACATACACACACACACACACACACACATACACAGCCGCAGTGGAGACTACAATACTCGAGCTGAGGACAAACTTTGCTTGTGACTGTATGTGCAATAAAATATTTGCGAGTAAAAAGCCAATACTTTATCAATACACCTATAATAAGCATAGAAATGTAAAGGAAAGCGAAACCCAATCTGCAATCTCTTATTCACCACCGCTACGTTACAGGCACAGCACAACAAGCGACACGTTACATTACACACATTCCTTGCTTCCTTCCAGTCTCGCTGAGTAGTTGATAAAGCTCACTTCCATCCTTCTTTCCTTCTCTGCTTCAGTAGCCTGGCAAAGGGTTCACATCTGGTCATTCTACTTTCATTTACACAAGCATTATATTCATTACAGAGGCATACATTTTCCTATGTTAACTACGCAATCTATGCTTTCATGGTCACGTGAACTGCATTATTATCGTTTTTTGTTTGTAATATTGTTTTTTGTTCATTGGTAAATGGCAAAGTTTACTCAAGATGTTTTCAAATTGCCAGAATACGTGAGGGATATGAATCCTGATGCTAGATGGACTTGTGTAGCGCTTTTCTAGTCTTCCGACCACTCAAAGCGCTTTAACACTACATGTCATCATTCACCCATTCACACCCATTCATACACTGATGACAGGGCTACCATGCAAGGTGCCAGCTGCCAATCAGGACTCGAACTAACTATTCATTCACACCCACTCACAGCCTGTGAGAGCAATTTACAGTGAAGTGTTTTGCCCAAGGACACATTGACATGTTCTAGTGGAGTGGGGTATCAAACCTGTGATCCTCTGATTGAAAGACAGCCTTGCTCTACCAGTGAGCCACAATACGTCCATGCATATACGTACATGTACTTGTTGTTTGTAAGCGGGAAGGGGCATAAACGGTGTTTATACTCTCCTCTCGTCCATCTAAACCTGGAATAACTGAAATAAAAACATAGGGATTTGCAATGTATATGGATTAATTTGTAGGCAGTAACTCAAATGATGATGCATGAATGTGCACATTGTTAACATCATTCTAGCTGCAGCAGCTCCGTGTGCTCCACTCTCATTTCAGATCAGGCTCTCACCATCTGATTGAGATGAACGAGAGACATCCTGTCCCTCCTTCAGTCTCAGTATGCACACGCCGTACTGCAGGTCGAATGCATCACTGAAATACATGGACAGCTTTATTGCAAAATATTAATATCAGTGCTTATAGAATGGTTCAACAGTACACAGACACACAGGATGAGGTTTATTAGTCCCCACTGTACTCACTGTAGTATTCCGATGTAGTTGTGTGCAGCCTGAGGTGTTCCACTGCAGCAGCCTTTCTTGAATCCCATCAGTAAAACATTTGGCTTCATACGACCCAAACCTGCCCCCTGGTGGACAGTTAACGACAGGCCAAGAAGAAGAGATGAGCCATCTCACAAAGTTCAACTGCCTCAGGCTCTCTGTGAGACATCGTCACAGAACCTAACATCGACATCCTGGATAACTGATCTCACTTGGCTGATGTAGTAATGCAGATGGTGGATTTATTTTCAGAAAAGTCAAATCTTAACATTCAATTCAATTCAATTTATTTTTGTATAGCCCAAAATCACAAATTACAAATTTGCCTCAGAGGGCTTAACATTCACTACTTCAAACTATCTGCAACAGAGGTTATGTGTTGACCATAGAAGCACACTGATGAGAGTGTACCGTGTAACAATGCCGCATTGTCTGTTCTAGTTGTCGCTTTCATGTGAATGCAACTTTTTGTCCATTCTAAACCCTTTTGCAGTTTAGGCCCCAAATCAGCTTAACAGCAGGAACACTTCCTTGTTCCCAGCTCACATATGACTGAGCTAACCAATCAGAAGCTGGGAGGACATCCACAGAGGTAGATTCAGCAGATTATTGTAACTGTTTTTTAGTCAGTGATGATTGTATTTACACCTGTAATATGTTAACAATTAACTGAGCAGTCTTAACTCACCATTAACTCAAATATATAAATTGACCTTAACACTGGCATGAGTTGTGCCCGGCCCAGGACAGGAGGGCTCTACAGCGGGGCGTTAAATCTACCCAGAACATCATTGAAGTGAGTTGAAATGTGTGCGAAGAGCCCAAAGAAAATGAAAAGGCGATACCCACACAGCCACAGGCTTCCACCCTCCACTATATAATGCTGTTATTGCTCTTTTTTCTTATGTAGGATATGTGACAACAAACTGCATTTCGTTGCACAACCCTGTGTTGTATGATAGCAATAAACAAACCCTGTAACCTTGTAAATCTGACCTGTAGCAGCATGTTGACGCCTGATCGCAGCTCTGTAGCCACCACACCTCTGTAGAATGACTTGACCCTCCGGTGGTTCAACCAGGTAACATGACTGTCGCTGCTCGCCTTTTCCACTGCTGATTGGGAGGAACCAGCCTGACAAATACAGGGTCAAACAAGTAATAATTTCAGTCATCAACTGTAGAAGTTGTCATTTTAGTAGTGTTTTAGTTAATCAAAAATATAAACTTCACTGGCTGGTGTGTATATCTGTGCATGTTTAGTTGGACTCACAGTGACTACATTGCCACAAATCATGAGACTAAGATCCTTTGTGAAACAGGTGACGAGATCCACCAGAGCTGGACGACTGCTGGGAGGACCTGTTAGCACCAAACACTGGGGTCTGAAAGGTGTAGACGTTGAACAGTTTAGTGCAGAGCTCCTGGACACACACCAACACTTTTGTTGATCACAGAAATGAGTATGGATCTTCTCATCTAACTACCGACAGCAAAGCAATAGGTTATTTGCAGATGACGTCACACATCTGTGTGCTTTCCAGATGGAGGGCGGGCAACTGGAGGCATGCTCAGCACCGCAGCAATAATGCCTATGGTTAGCGCTGTTTACCAAAAATAGTTGTACACAAAGGTGAGAAGTTTAAAAAAACTCATAAGAAACAGCGACAGACATCAAAACCTCCGTCTAAAGTGTGGAGGAGCTAAAACTGACAAAAACACAGACCATGGTGGTCGACAGATGAAGGCTGACAACTATTTTGTGATTGGTTTTGTCCACGACCTCGGAACCAAAGTAGCATTGAACGACTGCTGTCTTGTTTTTGCCCGGGTAGCTAGCATCGCTAAAAACAAATCTTCTGGTAGATAGCTAACTAGCTGTCCCCCACTAGCATCGCTGAAAACAAATCTCCCGGTAGATAGCTAACTAGCTTTCCCCCACTAGCATTGGTAAAAACAAATCTCCCGGTAGATAGCTAACTAGCTTTCCCCCACTAGCATTGGTAAAAACAAATCTCCCGGTAGATAGCTAACTAGCTGTCCCCCACTAGCATCGCTGAAAACAAATCTCCCGGTAGATAGCTAACTAGCTTTCTCTGTGTTTTTGTCATTGTTTGTAGGTCTTGAGGATGAGGTCATTTGTAATGTCGATCACCTCCACATTGGCCAAATCGGTCAAGTTGTGGGAAAAATCGCTCTTCTTCGTTTTGTAGGGATCACATCCAATATATGTTTTTATTTTGTGATAGCTGCTTTGTGCAGGTTCAACCCTTTTATGTATTCACTTTCCTCCAGTTCCAATTCGCGCAGTACATGGGTTCTTCACTTCCTGCCCTCCATCTGGTTTTTGCGTGTCATAATATTCACATGATTGCAAACAAGCTATTACGTGTTTTTCCAAGAAACATTTCAATTCCTTGAAAAAGGCCTACGACAGCAAGCAGCACGTTTGACTGAAGCTATTTTCTTCATCACCAGATATTGAGCTATCATGCTCAGCTTAAGTACTACGATCACATTTCACCCCCACCCAAATTCAAAATACAACGCAACAAAACCAATATTTCCATTCAAAACTTAGACTACAGAAGACACTCTATAGAAGTGTGGTTCTGTCACTGACCTGTAGTTCTTGACATGGTCCTCCACATGGTTGAGACCTACACACTGGCTCAGAGCAATGTTGTAGGAGCTTGCCTGAACTGAGGAGCCCCAGTTTACAGCTAAGCACAGAGAAGAGCAGCAGAGTTGGAGAATGGAGTTTCTGACAGCACATTGTATGACTGTAGGCTTTGTGTTTGAGTTTACCAGGCTTCTTGTAGAGTGTGTATCCCAAAAGGAGGAAGACAACGCCAAAGGCAATGACGGCTGCCCACCAAGTCAGCAAGAACATGATAACTACACAAACCACAGCGCCCAGCAACGACAGCCACTTACTGTAGAACCTGAAGGACGGACGCCAACCTGTGGATACACACACATACACACACATACACACACATACAAACAACAATGTCGACACACTCTCCCGATCAAGCAGGAATGCCTAATTTATACTTCTGCAGAAAAGCTTGCTCGGAGCACCAGCAGAGCCGCAGAGATAGTTTGCGGAGCTCTCAGAGAACTGCAAAGGCCTCCTGAAAATGTGACCCGAACCCAAAGTCCTGTGCACAGCCTTCAGCCCTGAACCCTCTGATGTCACCTGGCAAATGGGTGAGTGTGAGAGGCTGCAGGGGCTGCACAATTTCACACTTTTACACCCTGATTTGAACATCCTCCAGGCTCTTGCATTACTAGAGGAGAGGTAATCGTCACATCTATTTACTTGTTTTTGTCAAAACAGTTTCATTAAGCAAAAATAAATGAACCGGTTGATGATAAACCAGGTGGTAATATAGTCTTTGCTTGCATTCCTCCGCTTTGTTTTTAAGTACCATCTTAAATCTGTATTGCTATTGTTTCTGTATGAATGTAATAGACTAGGCTGAACACATTTACGCCTTTGGGCTTCCCCTGGTAACGCTGTGACGATGGGATTGGGCCTCTGACTATGCGGACAAAGCAGAAGTTTGATTGAACATCAGGGCAGGGAGATGGGTTTTCCCCTCACATCCTGTTACAACGTTCACTTTTATTATTCTATGCACAGGAGCTCCTCCTCATCATCCAACATCTCCATAATCCTTTTTCAGCCACGGAGTTATATGGAACTATTGAATCACACCTATCAAATATATCAATGACCACATGACAAAGGATTTGAAGACCACAAGCGTGGGTCAAAAATAAATGACATGCTATACGCAATCCACGCAGTACTGTATATGCCTGGCGTGTGCTAGAGGTGCCTGCACTAGCCCACTCACAATGTATATGCGTACTGCTGCAGCTGTTTACCTGGCGAGTTGGTGATTGAGGCATGGAAGCAGCTGAAGTTGATAAGAGAGTATGAGCAGAGGAAGAAGTTGGAGATGATGGGAGCGATGGTGTTCAACTCGGCTGATGGAGAGGAACGACAGAATTTAGGAAAATCGCAGTTTTTACACAAAAGATTTTCAGAAAGTGAAACACGATTTTGACACTTTGTTATGCAACAGCAGTTTAATGTATCTACATGCTGTAATTACATCTCTATGCAGTAGCTCTCATTGTTTGTCCTCCATTCCCACACTGAGTTTAAAGCCTCACTTTTTACTGTTCATTCTCCTGACACTGTATCAGAGTTGTATTAACTTAATGTTAATGCAAACCCAATATTTCTACTACTGCTGCTTCATAATAAATGTGCCCGACTGGTGAAACCTAATGTGACGTATATTGTGAAGCAGTCAAAAGGAATGCAATGTATATGTCACCAATGTTTTTGCCAAAAGACTTGGTGATATGGGGCATTTTTTTAAGCCGATCATTTAAAAAAAATTTTGCAAGCAGTAACAGTAAGCTGTTGGATAAAGAGCTTCCATCTCATCAGCATACAATATACAGTTGTTATTGCTTCCTTGGAGGAAGTTTTTTAAGTTCTGGTTTACTTATTTTGCAGTTCACATTCTCATTAAGACATTTCAGGACATTCCCATTTCAATAAGACTATAATTGCTACACTTTCTCGTGGGTTCAGAGGTTCTCATCAAAGCCTCACCAATGAGAATGAAGCAGGCAGCGATGATGTACGTTAGCAGGTAGCCTCTGAGCGGTTCATCATTCTTGCCGTAACCTTTCCCAAAGATGCCGATGAAAGGGTAGAGTTTGTCCTTACACAGACACTACAAGAAAAATCACGGCAGAGAAAATAATTAACAAAAGCTTGTATTTAAACATGCGCAGGAATATGGAAACGGTTGCACTGACATTTGAAAAGAAATAACATTCACAACCTTGCATGTTAGCCTCTGCCATCAGTGTATGAAGGGGTGAATGATGCCATGTAGTGTTAAAGAGCTTTGAGTAGTCGGAAGACTAGAAAAGTTATACAAGCACAGTCCATTTACCATTTATTTCATCTGGTGTATGTGTGTGTGTGTGTGTGTGTATGTGTGTGTGTGTGTATGTGTGTGTATGTGTGTACTTGTATAGCGCTTTTCTAGTCTTCTAACCACTCAAAGCGCTTCAACACTACATGTCATTCACCCATAGCTACCATGCAAGGTGCCACCTGCCCATCAGGACAATCTAACCATTCATAACATACACCGGCACAACATTCGGGAGCAATTTGGGATTAAGTGTCTTGCCTAGAAACACATTGACATTGACTAGTGGAGCCTGGGGTCGACCACTGAGCCACAGTCACCTCAAAGGAAGGTGTGTGTGTGTGTGTGTGTGTGTGTGTGTGTGTGTGTGTGTGTGTGTGTGTGTGTGTGTGTGTGTGTGTGTGTGTGTGTGTGTGTGTGTGTGCGTGTGTGTGTGTGTGTGTGTGCGTGTGTGTGTGCGTGAGAGTGAGTGTACCTGGAAGACCTTGGGAGCAGACACCAGGCAGGCCAAGGCAGAAGAGAGTGTCGCTCCAAATATACCAGCAGTGATGAGAGGGGCGAAAGCTGACACCAGGCTCATCGACTAGCAACAGAAATGTACTGTTTACTTATTGGTCTCATCTCGCTCACCAGAAGAGAAAGGTGATCCACAGTTACTGATTATTACAGATACATGCAGAATGACATTATTGTTGGCTTGTTGCCGTCAGTGTAATCATCATATATCTTTCATGTAAAGAGAAAAGTCAAATAAATGTCTGAGAACTGACAGGAAAGCTTCATTTTTTGGCGACCCCAGGTAGCTTCACAAGGTAAATGTAAAGTTTGCTTGTTTGAAATTCTAAAGGAATTCATCAGCCAGAAAACATGTAAAGATGTCTTGTGTTTTGCAGACTGCAAACCATGTGGGTAATTATAGATCATATCTAACAGTGCAGAATAAAGCCACATTGAACTCATCTGTGTGTCCTGTGAGTGGGCTTGTGCTGACCTGATAGTAATTACTGATGCCATAGGTGCATGTGTTATTGATACACTCAGTGAAGTCCCATCCATATTGACAAGCTAAACCAACACAATCCTGACGGGATGAGGACGGTGACAGGGTGTCGTTTAACAGGCCAGACGCATCCCGCAACACACACGACCCTGGGAGGAAATAAACACAAGAACGCATGAAAGAATATGCATATGCATACACAAGGTTATTTAACCACAGACCCCAAAAATAATTAAATTAATGTTGTAAATCCTGAACGCAACTATATTGTGGATATTGTTTGTAATTATTGGCACAGGTTAATGGTAGAAATAAAATATATGTCCAAACAAACAATCCACATCCACATTCTATTCAAATGACTAAATTCAACTTTTGGGAAACACTTTAATTTACAGGTCTGCACATTTCTTGTTAAGTAGGTGATAATTCGCAAGTAACGTAATTCAAATTTCTTTGAAATGACTGCCAAATTACCGCAATATTTAACTTAAAATGTATTTTTAAAAATGACTCCAACATTATTTAATAATCATATTCTGCTATTTCCCAATATGCATTAATACATAGCTGGTAATCTATTTAATACATTTCCAGTAAAATAACACCAATTAAGTTTATTCACACGGTGATTCAAAGTCCAACTCACTATATGGACGAAAGGCAGTCTGAGATACGGATGTGGTAGAGATACAGATGTGGTAGACAGTCTGAGATATAGATGTGGTAGGTAGTCTGAGATACAGATGTGGTAGACAGTCTGAGATATAGATGTGGTAGGCAGTCTGAGATACAGATGTGGTAGGTAGTCTGAGATACAGATGTGGTAGACAGTCTGAGATATAGATGTGGTAGGTAGTCTGAGATACAGATGTGGTAGGTAGTCTGAGATACAGATGTGGTAGACAGTCTGAGATATAGATGTGGTAGGCAGTCTGAGATACAGATGTGGTAGGTAGTCTGAGATACAGATGTGGTAGACAGTCTGAGATATAGATGTGGTAGGTAGTCTGAGATACAGATGTGGTAGACAGTCTGAGATATAGATGTGGTAGGTAGTCTGAGATATAGATGTGGTAGGTAGTCTGAGATACAGATGTGGTAGACAGTCTGAGATATAGATGTGGTAGGTAGTCTGAGATACCGATGTGGTAGACAGTCTGAGATACAGATGTGGTAGACAGTCTGAGATACAGATGTGGTAGGTAGTCTGAGATATAGATGTGGTAGGCAGTCTGAGATACAGATGTGGTAGGTAGTCTGAGATACAGATGTGGTAGGTAGTCTGAGATACCGATGTGGTAGACAGTCTGAGATACAGATGTGGTAGACAGTCTGAGATATAGATGTGGTAGGTAGTCTGAGATACAGATGTGGTAGACAGTCTGAGATATAGATGTGGTAGGTAGTCTGAGATACAGATGTGGTAGGCAGTCTGAGATACAGATGTGGTAGGTAGTCTGACATATAGATGTGGTAGGTAGTCTGAGATACAGATGTGGTAAGTAGTCTGAGATACAGATGTGGTAGGCAGTCTGAGATACAGATGTGGTAGGCAGTCTGAGATACAGATGTGGTAGGCAGTTGGGACATACAGTACCTATGGTTGCAGAGATGATGAGGTAAGAAATGGTGGTCCAGAATATTGCCATTAGTGTTCCTTTGGGGATTGCCACTGTTGGATTCTGGGAAGGAAGGAAAGGAAAAAAGACACAAACATCACACTTTTAAAGAGTAACTCAACCCCATTCACGCACACATTCACACCTACAGGCAATTTAGAGTCATGGACGAACCTAAGCTGCACGTCTTTGGACTGTGGGAGGAACATGCAGACTCCACACAGAACAGCCACCTTGGATTGAGCCCATGCACCTCTTGCTCTTGCTGTGATGGGCAGTGCTAACCACTACTCTACCATGCCGCCCCAATACTACAATTTACTACATATTTTAGGATTCAATCATCATTTGATCATATTAATTTAATATTTAGCGTATAATCTATATTTTATTGTAAACTTGTATTGTTCTTTGATTTGATTGTTCCCCGTTGCATGATTTCTCATGTGTTGCTGTCTATTTATTTATGCAGAGCATTTTGAATAGTGATATACAAATACATTGTGAGAAATGTGAGATTGCCATCAAATTAATTAGTGCAGGACTTCAGAGAAAACCAACATAATCTCTAAAAACTAAGCAACGATGGAATTGTATGAAATTGATCTTCAAAGTACAAAGTGTTGTATGACCCAAGGAACACATTCTCCAAAGACAATAAGAAAGAAGCTAAGTGGAATGCCACTGCAGCAGAATTTCACAACAAGTGAAGAGACATACCTGTCATTTTGTTATAGTGGATTTAACAATAATATTTTTGGCCCCTCAGTTAAGCAAAGGAACAAACAGCATTGAAACAAAATAGCACTAGATGTCCAACCTTTGCAAATGCCAATTTGTTGACATATAGCAAAGAATGAAAATAACTCAGATCATATCAAAAAACAACTTTATTATGGCAATAAATCAGAAAACAATATGGATTATTACAAAAGGCGAGACAATCACATTACAAACACTCTACTTATAAACAGTCCCATTAAATATTTACAGCAGTCATCAATCTCTCTGCCAACACATTCCACTTATTATAACAGATCCTGCAGGACACACTGTACTGTGGTGAGTTACATCAAATGCTGCCCCCCTGGTTCCTGCAGTATGCATCTGCATCCCCAGATGTCCCTCGTTCATATGTTTGGAGTCTGTGAGTCAGTTGGTGTCAGCGAGAAGCTATGGAGGAGGCAAGCAGCCATAACATGCGTGTCCACTCTTGTGTGTCCATCTCGATTCGTTGGTAAAATGCTCTCCACCTTGAAGACAAGGTGCCAAATTCATCCGCAACCACTATTAATGACCGAGACAGCTGGAAGTTCAAAATCCTCCTCTCTTTGTTAAATTCATGGCCAGCCAGGGCACGGTCTCATCAGTTAAGTGTTCAGTCAGTGATGGCACATCGCCGAGTCAGTCTGCAGCCAGGAAAAGGCATGCAGTGTTTGACTGATTACTGTGAAGTTTGCTGTTTTACATACTAAACTGTCAGTTTTGTGCTGGTTTATGTTATAAATCATACTATTTGTCTGTGCCCCCCCCCAGACGGAGGGAAGCCCCTTTTCATTCACAAGTCTCTCTGTCTCTCCTCTCTTCCGCTTTAATTCCAATCGGCTGATTATGGGCGTTCGATTCTAAGTTAACCAACCACATTCAACCACGACCGTTGACATAGTTGCTGTCAATTTTAAAACTATTTACCACTCTGCTGCTGTCAGTTCACATTTCAGTAAGAACTGATGCAACCCTCCACCCAATTCATCTCCAGTCTCCATCATATCCAGTGTCCTGCTCCTCATCCCATCATCCCACCACCAGTGTCTAGACCCCGGGGGGAACGTTCCTGATCTAACCACAGCATCACCACCTCATGTTATGTACTTTATAGTTTTATCTCCAAAGACTCTTTACTATTCATCTCATCGTGCATGTGTAATGAATTATTGTTCCACTCTAACTAGTAATCTGTTAACTTTTATATTTGAAAGTAACCCTCCCAACACTGATTATAACATACTGAAATATATAAACACACTTCTCGCTCACTCTGTCTCTCCATCTTTGTATATATTTATGAATTGGTAGTAATCATATATCAACATTTTGTTGTAGCTCTATAAGAAGCCTGCAGCCATGCACCCCTTCTATAAACTCTCCAGGCCCCGGTGGACGAGAGGATGTCGATGAGGAAAGCACAGCATCTGCATCAATAGCATTTGATGCAGATGATGTGCTTTCCAGGCCACCAAAGCACTTTTGTGAATTCCTTCCACTTCTGCACGGCATGTAGAGCAGTGGATACAATGGAGCAAAGGTTGCCTGTTCAAGAACCACTTGAAAAAGGAGGCGAGACCAGGATCAAGTTGTTGGATGAAATAGAGTCATCCTCCCACACCCGTGTTCAGGTTCCTGACCACCACCACAACAGTGGCAACAGTATAACTTCCAGCACATTCCCAGTACCTCCTCTGTCAGCTACCTGCTCTGATAGGACCCATGACAAGACAACTGCTGAATCCAAATCAGCCTAACTGGAACATCAGTGACTTAACAAAGACTGTGGGAAACGCTAAAGGCTGGGTAAATTGTCCTTTCCTTTGATGGAAATGTTTTCTATGTAAATTATTATTTTGCTATGTAAGGAGTTATTTTATGTTTTTATGATGCCCTCATCTTTTTTCTAAATTAATAACATGAATATACATGTATATAATATATAATATATATATATATATTAGATGTTTCATATCTGGTTTAAATTTAGCATCTTTATGAGTAATGTGTTTTGGTCTGTTACTTGAACATTTAGGACTGTCTGTAAATGACCGTTAATGATAGCCATTACTCTTGACCCAATTGTTCAATTCATTCATTACCTCAGTAAACATTTCATACATGAGTTTATAGTTTATATTGCTCGATTTAAGTCTTCTTCAAAACAGAAAATGATGGCCCCATGTAGAGTAGAATACACTTCAGGGTGTAGCTTGTAATCGACAGGTGGCTACCGCGGTGTTGTCCGGTCTGGCTGTTGTTCATGCTTTCCTCTTACAGCTCGAATTCTTTCATCGTGGGTTTTAAGTTACCTGTAACCTTTTGGATTTCCTAAAAATGTCTTATTCAGTGTTGTACTCCACTCTGTCGTGTCGCTTGTGTTTGGCAAACTAAGGGGTGATGTCATGATGACTACTTCCACTTCTCATATGAAAACTGCCTTCATATACATAACCTCCAGATCAACCAAAACATCAAATATAAGTCAAACAAATCACCAGAACTGCCTTTTTCCACTTAAAAAACATCGCCCGTCTCCGCCCATCACTCTCCTCATCTGCTGCTGAAACTCTGATCCACGCCTTCATCACCTCCAGAATTGACTACTGCAACAGCATTCTTTACGGCACATCATCCAAAATCCTAAATAAACTCCAGTACATCCAGAACTCTGTTGCTCGCCTATGGGGTCAGATCAGTCTCAATAATCACAAATGCACACAGAAAGATTCACAAATGCGTACAGAACAATTCACAAATATATTCGATTTACAAATGCACGCAGAACGATTCACAAATACATTCCAATGCACAAATAAATAAATTACGATTTATATAAATGTAAAAAGAAATCACAAATATATTTCTGTATTTGTAAGTATTTCTGTGTGGATTTTTTACATTTGTTTGTGGATTTGTATGCATTTCTTTGTGGATCGCACTGCATTTCTTTACAGATCTCTCCACGGATTTATGAGACTCTTCTGACGTCGCTCGATCCACAAATATGCGTTTTTTCAACATTCTCTTTTTCAACCAATCACATGAGCGCAGCTCCCCCCTCCCCTTCCCACGAGGGTGGCAGCATTAGAGTTACGCAATTTGCGGAAGCGACAGGGGAAGCTCAAAGGCACTTCGTATAAATATATACATACATATAAATATATTCATATAGATACATACCTATATATACATATGTATATATATCCAAATCAATCGGTTATATGGGTTGCTATCATTCTAAACAGTACAATGCATATTATCCAGGTTTACAATTTGAATTCCTTCAGTCTGCATGAAAGTGTGTATCGTTGCCATGGCAACATGTACCAATTGATGTTAGCCTATATTAGCTTGCTAATGAAAACGAGTAGCCATACTATTACAATTCGGCCTTTTTTTACTAAACTAATTACAACTACCAACAGTCAGTGGTGTATAGTAACGAAGTAGAAATACTTCGTTACTGTACTTAAGTAGTTTTTTTGGGTATCTATTTACTAATTATTTCTGTTGACTTTTACTTTTACTTCACTACATTTTGCAAAGAAAACTGATACTTTTACTCCGATACATTTCCCTGAAACCTTCGTTACTCGCTACAAAATCAAATCAATCTTTACAAACAAAATGAATCATGAGACCAGCGTCGGTGACTGTGGTGGAACACAGACTGCAAGCAAGCAGGTTTGGTGAATCAGTGGTCCTAGCAGCAAGTGAAATCATTGGTTAGTCACGGTAATGCGCAATTGCAAACAAGTGCTCTCAAAGCTGCGGTGTTTTGATTCCCAGGATGCTACATGCTATAAGCTAGCGGGCGACTACATGAGTAGAATTCCACTCTACGATGACTGATTTCATGATGGAAGCAGAAATGGAAGCACCTGCTACTCCCGCAACAAACTACGGTGGTGACGAAGACCAACACCCGTGGATCGCTAGCGAGTTAGTGAACTGAGGAAGTGTTGACAGTTGTGACACCATAGGATTGACGGGAGCCGAGAGAGCGCAGCATTAGCATTGGCGTTAGCATTAGCGTTAGCATTAGGGAAATCCTTCGCAGCTGTGTGCAAGCTGTCTGTGACGCTGAACACACCTCTACCTGCCTCAGCGGCCTGTGAAAGGCTATTTAGCATCGCAGGACGAGTCTTCAGCTCAAGAAGAGCGAGCAATTTTGAAAACCAACTTCTTTTGAAGATGAACAGGACATTTTTCAGTTTCAAGTAATGACTGGGTTGTTACTTTCGGTGCTGCTTTATAATTGGTCATGTTTTGATATTTGAGTCATGTTGTGGATGATCAGATGGAGTTATGATGGTAGCAGTCGCCCAATTGCAGATTCAGCTTGAGCAAAACCTTTGTCTATTGTGTTCAAATCAGGCCCACAGGAGTTTACAAGGCAGCGTCCTTTCTCTAAACACTGACCTGATGCATCAAGTGGATATTTTTTGCTGAACACAATATTATGCATTTGTCCTCTACATCCTCTAGTCGGAATGAGCAGACTTATAAACGCACTGTTACAACTCCTTCATAGTGTCATATTGCTTTTCGGAGAATTATGATGATACATTCATAGTAGATGCAAAAGTATACTTATGTACAATATATTATGTTGAACATTGTTGCTCCTGGATGGATCACAGCCAGCCCAGTTATGTTCAACACAGCTCCATGTCCGTGGTCATGGTGCCACAGCACTTAAAAGAATAAACTTCATCATTCTCACAATTCTGACCCTTTGCTTTTTTATGAACAGCATTTACTTGTACTTTTACCTTCAATGAACAGGTTATGATGTTCATTTAATGTTCAGGTTATGATGTACATTTAATATCAGAAAATTACTTTTGTACTTAAGTACAATAAATATCAGATACTTTAAGACTTTTACTCAAGTAGTATTCTAATAGGTGACTTTTTACTTTTACTGGAGTAGTTTTCCAGTAAGGTATCTTTACTTTTACTCAAGTATGGCTTTTGAGTACTTTATACACCACTGACAACAGTCATACCTTCAATGACCTTAATATATTGTCACATAATGTCAAATAACAACAAATAAAGGCTAAACTACCGCGGAACCGCACCAAAACGGTGGCGCTTGCAACAGAAAGTGCCTTTGAGCTTCCCATGTCGCTTCCGCAAATTGCGTAACTCTAACGCTGCCACCCTCGTGGGGAGGGGAGGGGGGAGCTGCGCTCATGTGATTGGTTGAAAAAGAGAATGTTGAAAAAACGCATATTTGTGGATCGAGCGACGTCAGAAGAGTCTCATAAATCCGTGGAGAGATCTGTAAAGAAATGCAGTGCGATCCACAAAGAAATGCATACAAATCCACAAACAAATGTAAAAAATCCACACAGAAATACTTACAAATGCAGAAATATATTTGTGATTTCTTTTTACATTAATATAAATCGTAATTTATTTATTTGTGCATTGGAATGTATTTGTGAATCGTTCTGCGTGCATTTGTAAATCGAATATATTTGTGAATTGTTCTGTAGCATTTGTGAATCTTTCTGTGTGCATTTGTGATTATTGAGACTGATCTGACCCCATACTCGCCTGCTCACCCGCTCCCGTGACCACATCACCCTGTTCTCCAGAACCTCCACTGGCTCCCCGTCCCACAACGGATCCACTACAAAATCCTTCTCCTCACTCACAAAGCCCTCCACAATCAGGCCCCCTCCTACCTCACGACCTGCTTCACCACCACACTCCATCCCGTCGGCTCCTCTGATGCCAACCTCCTGTCCCTTCCACTCAGGACCAAGCACTGGACATGGGGCGACAGAGCCTTCTCCATAGCTGCCCCCTCCCTCTGGAACTCTCTCCCCAAAAACATCCGAGATTGCACTGACCTTTCCACATTCAAATCACAAATCAAAACTCACCTGTTCAAAACTGCTTTTAATGTGTGACTATTATTGTGTACTTTGTTTTTAGTGTATTGTTTTTATACATGATGATTTTTATGTAAAGTGTCTTTGAGTGTCATGAAAAGCGCTATATAAATAAAATGTATTATTATTATTATTATTATTATTGTGATAGCCAGGATTCAGTCGCTATGCATCTGTAAGATACAATATGTAGAATTCATATATGTTGCACTAAAGTCTTGCATCTGAATCTATCAACAACAGTTTTCAGCTGAAGAAGTGTTTACTACATACATATTGATCAAGGTTTGTGTGTGTGCAGGAACAAGATGATGTGAGGGGCAAGCAGCCATGTTCATATATCACTGACAACAACACATGGTGTTTTCTAAAGTCAGGATTTTACAAGAAACTAAACAAACAGAGAGAAAGAAAGAAATGAGCATACCTTCAGATCTCCTGAGATGTTAGCTCCTGCCAGAATGCCCGTGGCGGAGGGGAAGAAAATGGAGAACATGCCAAAGAAACTGCCCTCTGGTCCGCGCCAGCCAGGTACAAAGTTGGCAGCAAAGATATCAGCTGTTGAAGGTGAAATAGTTAGTTTATCGAAGAGCTCCTAAAGGGAAAGACTCGAAGACGGGTTCTCCTTGATTTGTGTATAAACCATACACATGTTAAATTGCTGGACACTGAAAGAGGAAACGTTGCACTGGCTGGCAGGAATATCATACGCAAGGACTAAACAGTCACCTCTGTAGCTGAAGACACCCTTGGCTTGTTTCTGTGGTGAAGCAGGAGTGATCGTTCCAACAACGTAACTGACAAATGACACCATGATGACCAGGAAGAACAAAACCTGCGCCTGTGGAGGGCAGAATATATGGTAAACATATGGATGCAGACAGAAATGTACATGCAAGAACAAGCTAATGTATCTCAGCACACGAATAAATAACCTTGGTCTTATCACACTAGGATGAACATGCTCGGTACCAAGCATGCTGGAAATAAACATAATGAACATTCTGATGCGGCCACTGCTGCTGGTCTTTATGCTAACGTAGGTATTGACCGCTTGCTCCAGCTTTATGAAGGTATAAGTGGTGTAAAAATAAAATAAAAAAATAATTAATTCTGTAACTTCTGCAGCGATAAAACATTCAGCACATCAGATAAGTCTTTTCATGTACATTTTAAAATCCCAACATTTTGTCATTAATCCCGATGGCAGTTCACAGTGGTCTCATGTATTTGGTTGAGCTAACCTTTGACTCCCACGTCATGCCAGCCAGTGAGATACCCAGTAGACATGTGACCGTAATGATGCCAATGATGCGGATGTCATTGATTCGGTCCACCATGACGGCTCCATTTTCCTGAGAAAGAAGAAATGTCAGTGTGTTTCAGAGAACTGTGATTACTGTACAGTATCATTGTAAAAGTTGCCCCACGTACATATTAACACACATCCTACTTACATACATGAGGTCTGTAACGGTCTCAGCAAAGCCCACAGTGTGCATGGCCACAGCTACAGCGTTGGCAAAAGCAAAGATCAGACCAATGGACCCACCCAGCTCTGGACCGAGGCTGCGACTGATCAGAAAGTAAGTCCCACCTGAAGCAAAATGCATCATGGGAAACGTGTTCATCATGGAAGGAATCTCTGGCATTTAAAATTGTATACAATGTCCGATACAGCCCACGTGTTTTGTTTTTCTCATATTAATCCTTTGTATTTTTGAAATATTTGTAATTTATTAAGTAGTTTGTTGTGTCACGCATGAGTCACTGAGGGAACAGACCTCCTTTGACCTTGCCATTGGTAGCGATGGCTGAGGTTGAGAGACCAGTGATCCCAGTTATACAGGAGGACAGCAGGATAATCACCCAGGTCAGACCTGACAGAAAGACACACCGAGAAGGAGAGGAAGGACGACATGAGCCACACGGACTCTCTCATAGGCTGACTTATCAAAGAAATGTTTTGGTGCAATCTGCATCTACAATGGACCGAGCACACAAACAGGTTTCGTTGGACGTACCGATGCCAGCTTGAGCAGTGATCCAAGGCAACCTCAAGTACAAGATCACCCCCCAGATGTTTAACATGCAACGGATCTACAAACAGACAGTTACGGACAGAATTGAACAAATACACAAGATCTGGTTAAACCAAGACAGAGGTTCCTCAAGAGGAGAGGACTCTTTCTAGCCTGAATGTCTTCATAGTGTTTGCCTCTGGCAGAAACGCGCTTTTTTGAAAAGAAGTCAGAGCGGCTACACAAGGGAAAATGTACAGATGAGATTCTTAGTCTAATGCTGCACATAAAATGCATTAAAATCAATATTGTTGCTAATCACTGACTTATCTGACTGTAATACAATTAAAATAATTTGACATAGCATTTGGCATACAGAAAATCATTTTTTTTGCTGCTTTTTATTTATCTAAAAACATAGTGTCATCACCTCAAAACATGTTCATTCAGTATATAGTATATAGTATTTTAGGGGAATCTGTCTTTTGAAGTAGACCTTACCTACCAATTGTTTTGAGTTCTACATTGCAGAAGAAATAACAATGCTTCAAAATCTTAGTGTGGTGGCTCAGCTGGGGAGGGGGCAGAGTGTGGGAGTGGTTCGGGGAACGGTGCCGGGAAGGGATTTAATTAGGCGCAGCTGAGACTGATCCTGATTGCCTTACTCTCAGCTGTATTTAATCCCACAGTAGTGACGGAGGCGAGAGGGGCAGCTCGGGACGAGCGACAGTGTGAGGCTGAGACGGACAGGACGGGACAGCACGGAAAACTCCCGCGGCGTGTGCTCGGAGGCTAGGCAGGAGAGCACACGGCCAAGCCCTGTCAGAGTGTCCGACAATAAAAAACATTTGAACCGTCATTCCACCGTGTGCTGGCGTCATTGTGCTCCCCCGACCCACCGGGTAGCAGAGAACCTGCTACACTTAGCTTTTGCTAATTATTGACACATCTCGTCATCATATTATAAAAAAATAAAAAATGAACCCAGCTCTGAGTATACATCAAATATTTTAGTAGTGGTTAATAGCAGTGGCGGCTGGTGGAAAATTTTCTAGGGAGGGCCATCCTATCAATTTCAGCAAACATCCCAGTATGATTTCATGCAAAAACAATTTAGCATCAAACACGCATTATTACTTGGCAGTTAAATATTTAACATTTATTCCAACATGAAAAAAAGCAGTAAATAACACTTATATAATATAATACAATATAATATAACATTTATTAACATTATAATATAACATTTATTGAGATGCCCCTATGGACCTTGTTATAGGAGGTAAAGATCAGGAGAAGTAAACATGAAGTGTAATTATGAATACTGATGTTAAATTAAGCTATGATGAGTTTTCACTGTTAATTTAGGGGGAAAAAAGTGGCCCGGGAGTTACTGTCAGACCGGCCCACTCAATACACGGCGCGCTGCCCACTCAATACACGGCATGTATTTCGCCGGTCTACGGCGGCCATTCGCACCTCCGCCGGCGTCGCCCCGACAGACGCCCGGCACGACCGCACGGCGCAGACCGCGGTTATGGAGAAACGTTTTTAAAAGCACCGTAGTGTCCAGCAGTGCTGTGGCGTCCTCGGATCGCGAGGAGTAGTATAATGTCAGTTTATACTGTTGATACAGTTTTCACTGATTATTGACTTTCGGTATTAGAGTAAATTGAACGTGTTCTGTGAAGCATATAATATAGTCCCGTCGGCCTACCGGGGATTCCCCCGGTATCCCCGATGGCCAGTCCGCCCCTGCCTGTGGATACGTATGGTATGTCGAAGTAATCAGCGTACTTTTAGGAAGAAAGGAAGTTGATTGACTGACTTGTACAAAGTAGTGAAGCTTCGCATGTAGTCTGCTGTCTGATTGTGAGGTCAGGCTGATCTGATATCAGCTCTTTGGCTGCAGAATCGCCGTCAAAGTTCTCCTCTCAAACGGGTCTTGGAGGAGGAGAGCTCGCGCTGGCGCGGGCTCCTGTAGAGACTTCTCCTGACGAGAACGCGCAGCTCCGGGGGCTTGATCGTTCTTGCCCACAGCTGAATCTATTTGAGGGCGCTGATTGGCTAAATTGTATGTCACTCATTTATATCTTGAATCAGCAATTGGCTAAACGGCTTCATAGACCCGTCTCTTTTGGGCTAAAACGATCAAGCCCCCCTCGCTGCGCGTTCTCAGACGTGTCGTGCAGACAGGCAGAGAGCACGAGCAGACGAGCACACAAGGGGGAGAGGACGAGCAGGAAAAGCATATATTTTGCGCAGATATCATATTGTACACACATTACTGGGTACATTCCATAGTTAAAAAACACAAATATTGACAATTTGTATAATTTATGATTATTATAATTTTTTTTTTTTTTTTTTTTCGTGTGGCTCATGGTGGGGCCATGCCCCATTGCCCTCTCTTGACCAGCCGCCACTGGTTAATAGGCCATTATTACTAATTAACAATGCCATTATGTAAAAACATTTTCATGTAAATGGTTCATCAGACTGCCACTGTATGACGGATGGTTGATGTCAGGTTGAGGTTGATATAAGAGTGGAGCATGATTATGCAGTGGCAGGGCTGTGACAGAAATCATGTACATGACATATACTGTAGGTTGTGTCATGTTGATAAGGGACAGGTGGGCATTCATGTGGCGAGATGTAAAGTCTTTCTGGATGCTCAACTCTGCACCCTCGTATGTACGGAGCTTGGATAACTTGTCCCATGTCTTTTTTTCACCCTTTGTAAATTATATTAATGATACTTGATAATTGATAAATGATGATAATTGTGATTTTCAAACCAAAATACAGCATTGAAGGGAGCGACCGTGGCGCACTGGGTTAAGAGGGTTGTCTGGGAACCGGAAGGTTAACGGTTCGATCCCCGACTGGGACGTGTCACTTGTCGAAGTGTATCTGAGCAATACACTGAACCCCCGGCTCCCCGGGCACCGATCAATGGCAGCCCACTGCTCCCTATGTACAGGGATGGGTCAAATTTCGTGTATGTGTAAAAAATGTATATGACAATAAAAATGGCTTCTTCTTCTTCAATATTTAACGTTAAATCTGTTTGGGTTTTTCAGAAGTCTCCCAAATTGCCATGATGACCAAGATGAGTGTAAAGGGAAAGTCTCCAACGGACATTTATGTCCATTTGAGTGTGATCATTCAGATCCAAATGACATGAAGTTTCACCAAGTAGTCCCAAATTGTAATTTGTCATCAGTGATGTTACTTCAAAATACAATTGGCTGTCTTTGAATTCATTGCTGTTCTTCTTTTACGCCTAGAGGACAAAAGTGTCATCGGAAACTGCACATTTCTTATCATCCATGAAGTCAAATAGGTTGGACAGGTTCATTGGTTATCCTCTTTGGGCACCGTGTCATAGTTGCTGTGTGGTGAGAATATACGGTCTTAATTTGACACGACATCAGCTGTTGTCTATCGGCCCATCCACAGACCAACCAGATCAAAGTCTTCTTCGAGTTGATTAAAAGGCCGTTGGAGGTGCAAACCAAGTGACATACTTGGGTGAAGTGTGATTACTTTGCAAAGACTCAGTGGATTCTTTAGCACAGACATTCATAAGAGTTTGCACAATTAGCATTTGGTAACATACAAAGTGTGATCAAAATGTAATTACATAAACAAATTTGGCAACAATGTACTCTACACAGGTTTTTTCACACAAAGATGTTCTGACATTGATCGAACCTGTGGTTTAGCTGTGGTTTGTGTCTCTTTTAGCTGTCATCAGCACATAAAAAAATAAATAAAATTAATTTGAGACCGTGACAATATACCTGAAGTCTGCACTGGGAGAGGATGGGTGGTGGAGGGAGGCAATACAGAATGAGCTGCCCTACCACAAGACTAGAGACTGAACATGTTATTTCCTTCAGAAGAATAAATATGTAATATGTAATATATGGGACTACAACTGCATTTTGTTGGGCAACGCTAACTGTACAATGACAATAAATTATACTTGAACCTTCCTGGTGAGACACTGACTTATTCAGACGTCTTCGTTTCATTGTAAGTGGTTTAGGAATATTACTGTAATCTATCCACAACAAGCTACATATTCACCCTTTTTACATGTGTTTTTCTCCTGTCAAAGGAGCATTGTGCTCAGATTAACTTTCAGCTGATGAAACTGCACCTGATTCACATCTCTAACACTCGACAGGTTTCAATTCAAATGCAGAGCAAGTTTCAACATCATTTACAGAAAATCTGCAAAAAAAATGCAAATAATCTGCTTTTATATGCGAATATTAGAATTGAAGTGTCTCAACTGGTGGTGCCAATGATTCAGTCTGGTCCCATTAACAGGAGGGTGCAACGAGAAGACGTAGCCTATTGAAAGGATCGCAGTCAAACTTACAATAGTGGAAAACAATGTGAAACATGTGACAGAAATATAGCCTTTATGTCAGCGAGTCAATCGTGCACAACTGCAGAAATCCCCAAACCCCATACTAGTGTAACCCGGCCTACCATGACTCCCTGTACCCAGCCAAAGCGGGGAGGTTCAGGTGGTGGCTCCTTCTGCTCCTCCTGCTCCTCCTGCTCCTCCTGCTCCTCCTCGCCTTCCTCTGAGCTGTCTTTTCCTCTCGTCTGTCCAGCTGTTGTCTCCTCATACAACGGAGGTCTGGCATCAACCTAGTCAAGTAAAGTCAAATACATCTTTACCTTTATAGACTAAAATCACTAATCACACATTTACAAGTAACATCCTTTATCTTGAACCCAAATTCAGATAACAACACCGCCTTTATTGCCTTTATTGTAGTGCAGCAGGGAGAACGACAGGAAAGAGGGGATGACATGCAGCAGAGGGCTGTGGGTCGAAGCTGGAGCTCATCCCAAACTTTAGTTCATATTTCATTAGTTGGTGTTTGAAGAAAATTGTCTGTTACTATTGGCAGACAATCATAAAATATATAAAGTATATAAAACTGGTTGAACACAGAAATGTCCAAACTTAAAATGCTGTCGCACACAAACAGAACGATGTGGCAGCAGGACCAGGACTACACTGACACCTTTATGAGTTTGTCTCACACTAGATTTCTGAATTACAAACTTTTCTAAATGATTTCTAGTAACCAGTTAGTAGCAAGTTGTAATCTTGTACCCAAAATTCTATTTGACAACAGAAACGTGGGCTAAAAGCATCTTTGTTTATAGTCATGGAGCCAGTATTGTCAGGTCAAGGAGAGATAGACGACCTGAAACTTAAATAATGCATCATGGGAACAGAGTTTGTTTTAGACCATTTGAAGCACATTCAGTGGAAATTAGACGCCAAAATTGTGAACCAAAAGAATACTGCATTATTACTGACTATTCAACCTGCATTTCTGTTATTCTTTTTCTTAATTTTAGTAATTTGAGAAGAGCAGAGACATGCAGAGACTCCTCACCTCAGGGTTGGCATGCAACTGGTACAGAGACGGCCTGAAGCGCCTCTGTCGGCCGAACACCTCTGTGTTGGCGTAGAAGTCATAGTGTGGCGGGGCGTCCAGAGTCTCATAGCCAGTCAGAGCATCAGATCCAAGAGATGCTACACTGCTCCCATCACCATAGCAGTGATAGTAGCCCAACTCATCAAACCCTCCAGCTGTTGCCTTCGCATCGCCTACTGACGGAGGAAGTGTGGGTCTGTATGCAGCCAGGTGAACACCGCTGCTGGTTTCTGGTGACTCCATTCACAATAGCAGATCTGTGTTTTCTGTATTTAAGTGGACTGCAAAGACAGCTAAGACGGTGAGTTTTGTGTCAAATATTTTCTTCAACAGCTGTGGAGGTGAGGCCATTCAGTTATTTAAGCTGTACGGAGGAGGCGTCATTGCTAGGGCTGGTTTTATGCTGTGTTTGACCTTTACCAAGCAGGAAGGGCCCGAGGCAATGTCAGAAGACTAGTTCACCCAACAGTTAAACAAGACTATTTACAGGAGCTATTAAGCATGGCATGGAAAATCCCACATATCAGGATCAACCAAAAGATCCTTCTGGACGGAGCTGGCCCAGGAAAAAAAAGATCCACGGATAATTCAAATAAAGAAGTCTTCATTAAACGCTGTGTCTGAAGAGTCTAAAAGTACAACATTTTCCTTTTCCAGAAGCTCAAATAGTGCAGAATTATCCGATTTGATGAATCATAGCCAAAGTATTGATTTCTTCTTTCCACGTATCTCCTCTTTATGTGATGTTAGGCATGTGTCTTTGTTGATGTGCATATCTATGTTGAGTTTAGATCAGTTTGCATGAAGTTGCATTTTGTTTCTGGTTATACAATCAAAATGATTCATCTTTAATTTCCAGAGGAGATCATTAAGCAACAAACCGACCTGTAAAATAACCTTGACTGGGAACACAATGGCAACAATGTATACTTGTTAAGAAAATACTCTATAAATACTATTTTATTTTATTGTCATTATAATTATTGTATTTATAATTGTACTCCAGGAGTTTATATCGAAAAATCAGTTTCTCCTTAAAACAAGAACAATATATATTTGTTGTGATAAAACAATGTCTACCAATAGAAAATTATAAAATGATATATTCTTATTAGTGCTGGGCAAGTTAACGCGTTATTATCGCGTTAACGCATTAATTAATTAACGCCGACAATTATTTTATTGTGCGTTAACGCAGTTTTTAAAAAAATTGGCAGCGAGCGGTGAAGAGCTGTTTGTGTCTGCTGCTCTTCCGTCTCTTCCTGTTTCCTTCACCTACATTCCCCTGGGTCCTAAGTCCCTCCATGTACAGCTTCTTATCACCCTCTATGTACCAACTCACCAATTCATAACAAATACAAAACATATTACGGCAATCAGCGTTGCATATGTGTCTGAACAAAATACCAAAAACAGCAAAAAAGAAATGATTAATTTAAATTATTTTTTTGGAGTTTTTGTTTGTAATATGTATAATAAGCATCATTTAGTTATCACTACTGAGAATTTAACAAACATAACAACATGACGTAGATAGGTTTGCAGTTTTCAAGGTGTATATTTAATCATCATCTCTGACACATGAAGATAAAGTTGTGAACACCGGCTGAATATCTATGATCAGAATCATTATAACTGTAATATAACTGCTACTGTGTAAAGAGAATACTGCTGTTAACAAGAACCTGATGTGTTAAAAGTGTTTACAAACCAAATGTTATTGCCCTTTTGTTAAAATAGCAGTACTTTTAAAATAAAAGTGCACAATACCCTACTTTTGAATTCATTATTGAACTTTGTGCATAACAATGCGATTAATCGCGATTACAAATTGTAATCGTTGCCCAGCACTAATTCTTATAGTTACTTATAGTTATAGTCTAGTAGTTACGGGAAATTATGTCACAAAAAAACCATAACCATAGTTGTCATAGCGTGAGAAGGATCTAGTTCAAACAAGGAAGGTTTTACGTTGTTGTCATGGAGACAGCAATACGCTGCCCTATTTTCCAAAGACGACACAAGTTTTAAAATAAAGATGTATTTTATTATACTGCATTATATCATAGGTGGAACACACTGACAGGCCCATATCTTTGGACTTCACAACACCCTCGTAACTAAAGGGGACTGACAGCATGATCATGTTATGATGGTCTGTCAAGTACAGTTATCTGCAGCTACGGCATTAACTGTTCATTTATAATATTTAACTGCATGTTAATTATGAAACACTGTAAGATACTGTTGTAAATCCACTGTACATCTACAGCAATTCATTACAGTGTTGTAAATGACAGGTCGCTACCACAGTGTTGTCCAATCTGGGTGTTGTACGTGTTTTCCTCTTATAGCTTCAGTCCTTTCATACTGTGTTTTAGGATAACTGTCACCTTTTGGTTGCCTTAAAATGTCTGAATCAGCATTCAGTTGTATTGAGCTCCTCTCTCCCGTGTCACTTCTGTTTGAAAAATGGCAAGATGGCAACGGTCAAAAACCAAGATGGCATTGGTCGAACTTGATGCCTCAAAACGGCACGTCGTATATATAGTCTATGATAGATTCATAATCTTTCTCGATGATGACCCATTCAAAGGGTGTCTTCAGAGGATCTGCCCTCTGCTTGTATTTGTTGGAATGCTGTTAAGCATTCCAACAAATACTATTGTTCTTCGAATCTTTATTCCAGTATTCCCCCTTTTTTTGAAACGCTTCTTCTTCTTCATATTTTAAGCTACAGAAACCGTTCAACTATCAAAATGTTCAGCTCTTTCAACAGAGGGGTGCTATATCTCTTCATATTTCTAACCTTTAAACTTTTTGAATTAAGCTTTTAGCAACTTTTTTTTGAATGGGTTTCTATGGAGAAGATTTTCAAATCCTCTTAAACTTTCAAATCCTTCAACTTCCTCATACTTTCAGCTACAGACACCATTTCAACTTTCAAATGTTGAGAAAACCCAGCTCAGCTTTCCGATATCTTTTAAACTTTTTGAACTGCAGCAATTTAACTTCTATGATTTTTCATCCCTTTTCTGACTTTATAATGGGTGTGTATTGCGCAGCTTAGAGTGCGTGATGTCACCGCTAGAGTGAAGAGCAGCTTGAGATTTTTGTGAAAAAAACATTTGTATTTTGCCACTGTGTCCACATTCTTCACTCTTCATGCATAATTTCTGGATGTAGAAGTAGCTAATCTTGTCCTTGTCGTAGAAGAATTACTGTGGAATCCCACAGATTTACACATTTGACACAAAAGCCGTTAATTGAGAGGAAAACCAACTTTCTGCTCCATGGAGACCAATGTTAAATTTTGCTTCAAAAACATCTTCCACAGAACACGGTACCCCATTTCTAGATCGCCAGTTAAGTCACATTTTTCACACTACAGACACAATTTTTACAGGATCTGTTTCTCAAGTCATGCTTCCTCTCAATTATTAATATCGGAGCAATAGGAGCTACGGTTATGGGAGTTTTGATGATTTGTTTGAGAGGTGTTTCCCTGTTTTATCTCCATGAAATGGCTTCAGGCACACATTAATGATGTTACACTCCTCCCTCTCTCTCTCTCTCTCTCTCTCTCTCTCTCTCTCTCTCTCTCTCTCTCTCTCTCTCTCTCTCTCTCTCTCTCTCTCATTCACTAATTCTTTCCTCTCTCTCTCTCTCTCTCCATGTCTGTGTCTCTCTCTCATACAGTCATTCAGGTCTTAGAGACTTTTAGAGGACCCCCCCCCCCCACACACACACACACACCCCATTTCAAAATAAAAGCCCCAAAGAGTGAATTCTAATTGAAATGCTTGTGATGAAGCCAGGCATTTAATAACCTGTTTATGTGTGTCAGACATTATGATTATGTCTCCTCTCCCCCTCTCCCCCCCACCCAGCACCACCCTTTCAAAATAAAAGCCCCATGGATTAACTGTATTTAAACAAGCTCAAAATTTTTTGTTAAAAAGATGAATGCTCTTACTAATACTGCGACAACTACTACTGCTGCTGCTAATATAGTATTGCTACTACTGCTACTACTATAACTTTTGCTGTTGCTACTATTACTACTCCTGCTACTGCTATTACTGCTACCATCAATATTATTACTACCACTACTGCTATTACTACCACTACTACTATTACTTATATGACAACTGCTACTACGACTACTGCTATTCATGCTACTAAAAGTAGTAATACTACTACAGCTATTAGTACGACTGCTACTCGTACTACTACTACTGCTACATCTTCTACTGCCATTACTATTACTACTACTACCACTACTACTACTACTGTGATATTAAATACTGTGACCAATACTACAGCTATTACTATGACTACTGATACTACGTCTTCTACTACTTCTTCTAATTACTAATACTTCTACTACTAATAATACTTCTACTACAACTACAACTTCTACTACTACTACAAATATCACTACTACTACTACTACTAGTAGTTATTCTAATGCTACTAATACTTCTACTAATAATACTTATACTACTACAAATATCACCACTGACTTTTTTTAAGCCACAGAAACTGTTCAAAATGTTCAGCTCTTTCAGGAGAGGTGTGATATGACTTTTCATATTTGTAATCTTTAAACTTTTTGAATTATTAAGCTTTTTGCAATTTGTTTTTGAATTGGATATCTATTTTCAGCAATGTTTTTGCGATTAATTTCAGTTTTCAGCATTCCAACGCATTTTCAGCAGGAAATGCTTTTTCTAGTTTGTCTTCTCATCTAACTTTGCTGTGTTCAGGTCGTTTCTGGCCTTCAGCATTGGGGCAGCGTGGCCCCAGGCCAGTAACAGTGCGCAGGTTAGGTTACGATCAAAAGGTTACAACCAGGTTACTCCTCTCCTGTCATGTTGTCATGTCATGGATTTATGAAGAGCTGTAGGTTTGTGTGTCTATTTGACCAAGACCCCCCCCCCCCACACACACACACACGCACACACACACGCACACACACACACACACGCACACGCACACACACACACACACACACACACACACACGCTCACGACCCATTTCTAGAGCCACCACACTTTGAAAAGCCCTGTTCCAACTCTGCAAATGTTTGATCGCAACTGTTTCTTTCATGTTCAGCTAAAATGTAATGCGGGTTCAAACTTTAATGAATGCAATACAAGCTGCTTAACTGTCCGAGACCTTCGTGTACACAGTCATTTACAACCATGTTTAACTCGCTCACACACAGTGCATTTCATCACAGCACTGAATACAAAGCCACCACTTCCAGGTAAGGGTGTGCACACACTCACGCACACATACCAACACACACACGCATGTCAAGTTTTCGTAATGTAAATGTAACAGTGTGTGCAAAGAGGGGCCAAGGTCACTATTCATCTAATTATTGCTTTCCATGAGAAGGCAGCGTGATGTACTAGAATGAACACATATTAACAGATATTATGAATGTAACATAAGACCTATTAAACAACACAGATAAGTCATAACCCTCGGCTACACCAGTGGTTCCCAATGCCTCGGGGCAAGTTGTTCAAAGTAAACTGAACAAAGAATTAATTATTAACATTTATTAGTCAGAGAATTCGCATCAACCCCACAAAATCAGCACTTGGGGCAAAACAAAGTACTCTAGAAAACAATTACAATGCTTAATGGTTGTGATGTATTGTATTGTGTATTGGTAGAAGAATACAAGGATTATACAGAGAATATAAGACTCTTTCGCTATAGGTTCCATTTTAAGCAAGTTTAATACTGGACCCAGGTAAGAAGGCCGCCATAGGGTTCCATGACATGTCACATGAACTGTTTTATATCTATGTATGTTCTTATGACAGAAACAATATATTGAATTAATCACACACACACACACACACACACACAGATGTGTAAAGGGCGTAAGGTGCTGAGCCCCCAGAACAGCTTCAACACTGCTTCAAGTCTGTGGAACTCCACAACAGAATATAAAAATGAATATTTGCAAAACTAAAGTAAGTAAAATGATGAGGGGGAAATAGGAATGAAGAGATTATGACAAAATACTTTTCCTTCAAAAATCCATCTGGTGTTCAACAGGTTCAAAGAGAGAGTATGGTTCTTGTAGTTGTATTTTGTGCGAAACAACAACAATTTTAAAGGAGCAGCAATTGACATGATCAACACTAATATTTATATTATTTACATATTTACAGCGAGATGGCAGCCTCGGTACTGCTTCTGTTTTTGTTTATTTGTCTCGTTTCCAGCTCTCCCTCTCTGATCACATTCAGCAGGGAGGAACTTTTAAACATCCGACAGTAGTCAAACTTTTTGACCGTTTTTCATTGAACTGGAAAGTTTTACAGAGCTTTTGGTTGGAGGAGCAGCGGCTCTCCTCGGGATTTGCCGGAGACGTCGACGGGGGAAGCTGATGCGTTAAACTGCATCAGCGGGGATTGCGAACTGCGCTCCCGTCAATCCATCTGGCGAACAAGATGGATGAACTGCTGCTTCCCAAAAAATGGCTCTCTAGCGCCCCCTACAAGTTGGACTGGCGACGCCCCTCGGCCAGTATGTCCGATTGACTTGAAATTCGACACACAGGTCCACCTCTGCTAGCTCTACAAAAATGCCTCTCAGACCCCTAAACTCTGCCTCCCGAAATTTTCCGCCATTTTGAATTCTGTGCAAAACGCATTTTTCCGAACTCCTCCAAAACGCTGCATCTGATTGCTACCAAATTTATCAAAAGCGTTTTGATATTTTTTTGCATTTACAAGATATGGACCAATGAACTTCTTCGTTTCAGCTACATGTATGAAACTTGGTAGGCATATGTATTCCATTAAGACTTAAAAATAAGTCTCCTGGGACCATGCTCTAAACCAGTGATTCTTAACCATGGGGCCGCGGCCCACGATTTTGTAATCCCACCACCTGGTGGCGGTAATGCGTCAGTCAGTTCTTTAACAAGCTCCAATATGCAGAAGAAGACACTCAGCTGGCCACTAGCCCAGGGGTCGGCAACCTGCGACTCTTCAGCCCCTCTGTTGCGGCTCCCTGAGATAATTCGGAATTATATATATTAGGCACTAAGTTTAAACTTTAACCGGTGCGTCTTATTCAGCCGTTACGGCACTTGTTCGGCGGTGCAGGAATCACACCGACCAATGCGTCTAAATCACATCAGGTGATGCAGCTCAATATGAGTATTCTGACAAATTTCCTGACTCGAGCTAGGTTTACACACACGGTGACACACGGGGGAGAGACGAGGAAATAGAAAGAAGAGCAGGGAAATTGCGCCGATCGAAGAAGATATCTCGCATGACGTTCTCCAAAAAGAGAAACATGTTCAGAGAGAATATAATTTATAAGCAAGAATGAACAGAATCTTATATGTTAATTATTCCCACAGGCAGTCAAATCCTTTACCTCTGTCAAGAGCTTTTCCCTGCAGGTGGCTAATCATGATTTTCAGACCCCGCTCTGTAAACTATCAATGGATAAATCCAATAAAAGAAAAGTCACGGAGGAAAATAGAGAGTTTGACTCTGCGTGGACGTATTCATTTGCTTTCACTGCCAACGATGCTGACTTACTGCATGCTTACAGAACAAGCACACAGCATTTGCTGAAGTGTCACGCTGGAGATGAGCGAAAGAGAGCGATTTCTCAGCTGCTGCAGAAAATTCTCCTCGATAAGAGTTTGATATTGTTATATCAGGTAAAAGAGCAATAAAATGTCAAGAATTGTCTTTATTCTTGTTCTATATTTTCATAAATACAACAAACTATAGTTTTTGTATATATAATATAACTGTATATACAACTTCATAAGCTGTGATATCAAATAGCTTTTGCAGCTCCAGACACATTTTATTTGGTATTATTTGAAGGCTTCAAAAATAAAGCGACACTTGGCGACGAAACATCTAATGCTCGTGGGGAAGCCTGTTGGGCTTCTTGTTGTGTATGCAGGTTTACATACACATGATAATAAATGTCTTTGTGATCATCACATTGTATCATCTCATTTATTTGACAAGGGTTTTGCTTGTTAAACTGTAAGTGGATTTAATATAGTTATTGAATACAAATCAAACCATGTGAGATCAATTAGTTAAACTAATACAGTGGTAATATTTAAATGGGCCCCGGGACACTTTGTACTTGAAAAGTTGGGCCCCGAGGTCAAAAAGGTTAAGAACCCCTGCTCTAAACCGTACCTGAAGTCGGCCATTTAAATTTTTGTGTCATTTTTCAATAGATTTTTGCCCACTTGTAGTCGCTATACGAACTCCTCTTCGGGAATTTATCTGATCCTCTTCAAATTTGGTCAGTACAATGTAAAGTGATTAAAAGGTATTAAAAGCTTTAAGTTTGGTTGAATGGCTTAGCATTAGCGGGCAGCTACTTTACGTGATTCCCCATCAAAAAGTCTGATGTAACTCCACTGGACTTGTTCCAAACGGTCCCAAACTTCCCATGCTTAATTACACTCATGAGCTGAGGATGTCTACAAGCTCATTTTCACGAATACTCATAGCTATTATGTTCATTATTTGAAATATTTTTTATGAATGTAACTTAGCTGTCCTTAAATTGATTGCTGAAGCCGACGCATTTGAAGACATGCAACTTTTACTTTGAAGGCGAGCTCTCTCTGTTTCTGACTCTCGACTTCCTTGACTCAATTGTCATTATTAAAGTTGGATAATGGAACAAGCTGATGTTTTGTTGCATGTGTTCATTCAATGCGACAATAACACAGACTAAGCGTTAAGCGCGTTTAGGCAGCATCGACCTCACACGTAGCACAATACATTCACATTAACACAAGCAGGCCAATGAGATTATTAACCTTTTAAGCCCTAGCCCTATTTTAGGCCTCTGCTCGAAAATTGCATACCCATACTCAAAAGAGTGCATCTTTGCAAGCACAAGGTCTATTTGAATAATTTGGTGTGTTGTAATAAAGGAACACTTGTGAGATTTGTTCAGATGTGTAAATATCAGTGTATAAATTACTGGTTAAGAGTAAATGAACATGGCACACAGCTCAAATTGAAAAGTTTCAGGTTCGCCTGAAAAAAAAGCCCCTTCATTGTTATTATTTCATTGAAATGATGCAGCCCCCAGCCTAAAACATCTCCCAAATCATAGCACATATATGTGAACAGTCTCTCTGCAAAGTTTTACTTTGATAAAGTGAAGCAGACAAAATGAGAGAATTTTTAGTACAGAAAGTTTAGGCGACATTTCCAAAATGTACATTTGGGCACCATGTGTGCCATTTGAATTTCCTCATGTACTAAACTACATATTTCACTTATAAATTACTAATGGTGTTAAATACATCCAAATGCAGCAATTTCTGGCTTTTTTTGGAAAAAACAAATAATAATATTTTTTTTTATATTATATTTTATATTATATTATTTTATATTATATTTCTAAGTCTTCTGTTTCGACATCTTACTAATTACCGGTAATCCCAAAAATGAACGAACGGTGAAAAGGCAGCCGAAACCTCATCTATCATCTATCTGAAACCAAGCTCCAGCTGGAATCAGCTGAGCGTAATCAGCTGTGCGTAATACAGCTGGCCGCGTGCTCCTAGTTTTTATACTTACGCAGAACAATAACTCTGGCTCCCATTGGCCGACCTCCATGGTACATACCTCTCTGTATTCGTTAGCTCCAATAGAATTGAGCTAATCACTTGAAAATGAGTGACAGCACTGTTAGCCAGTCAAATTTATCAAGTCTCCGAAAATAGTGACTTGCAGTCTCTGGGACCGAAAGCATGTTACGCCTTCCCCTGTGGGGTGAAATGACCCCCTCCGAAGGAAAGGTGTGTCTCTGTTGCAAAGGCAGGAAGTCCATTCACTGTTTACCAGCGAAAAAATGCGGGGATTTATAGCTGTTCGGCTTGAAAACGTCAATAGTAAGTCATATTTATGATCATAAAGCGATAATATGATTTGTGTTGCTGGTGTCTGTTGGCCTCATATCTCAGCGATAGTATGACGGAGAGAAATGTTCCGGATATGTCCGTAATCGTTGTGGTGTTGGCGTGATTTTGGCTATCTCGTTTTGTTGTTAGCATGTAGCTTAGAGTATTTCTGTCCAGAAACGTGCAGCGTGTGCACACAAAATGCGAAATATGAATATGTTTTTTTGTAGTAATGCTAGTAGTTTGTGACTGAGTTGTTTGGGAGTATGTTAAACGGCTTTGATATTCTTTTAGGCCTGCTTGTGAAGTTTTACGAGGTATGCGACATCATTATATTCGTTTTAATGAATATTTTTTTTCGATGCTTTATGAAAATACAGTCTGAATTGTTCCCCCTGAGGTACCTCTCGGGCCAGGAGGGTTAATGCCCCTAAACTGACATTGTTCATTGTACAACGTGAACTATGGAAAGTGAGTTATACTTCGTGCATGGAAATGTATGCGAGTACAAATTAAAAAGACAAAGAACCTTTGTACACGGACTAATTCACTTGTCCTCTTATGCCTTGTTTCGGATGTCACAAGTGATAAACGTAGCAAAGAAAGCAGCGGCATGAGCAGATATAATGTGAAATGTGTGTGGCAGTTTCACAACAGAAGAAGAGTGCTATATAAGTGGTAGTAGTCTCATCAACACTAGGATAGAAGCAGCTCACATGTATTTCTAATGGAAGGATGGTGTGGGGCAGCTCCTTCTTACTTCAGCCACAAAGTGACGCCTACTGGATGAATGTTGTAATGACAGTTTGTGTAGAAAAAGTGTAAAGGAAAGAGAAAACCCGTATGAAACAAGTATTTTAAGTGAGTACGTTTTTGTTGAACAACTTGAATACTTGAATCATCTTTAAAACTAATGAGACTGTGTGTATTTCCAAGCAATAGGTTTGGAAGACCTTATTGTTGGAATGCTGTTAAGCATTCCAACTATTGTTCTTCGAATCTTTATTGTTGGAATGCTGTTAAGCATTCCAACTATTGTTATCCTGTTTCTTTATTGTTGGAATGCTGTTAAGCATTCCAACTGTTCTTCGGGTGAGACGGCGTGGTCCGTGCGTCTCCCGGTAATCATCGGTCAGGAGAGGATTAGACGTCTTCCTGCCGGAGGGTTTGATGAGGCCTGTGGGTGAACGTCGGCTGAGGTAACGTTGTTTCGTTCCTCCCAGTAATCGTCGGCGGAGAGAGAGGGTTCGTCCTTGTCTTCCTGCCAGAGGGTTTGATGAGGGTGCGCGGCCCTCGTGGACTTTCTGTCGTCAGCGTGATGCTGGGGGGGGGACAGAAGAGCTCAGTGCGTCTTCTGTGCCAGGGCGAAGCCCAGAGGGAAGAGAGCGTTTGTGTGCCCCCTCGCTCGACGGAGGTCGAAGGGAAAGGCAAGGAGGTGTGAGCTGCAGTTAGTTTTGTGGGACAGTGGTTGAACCACAGGGGTCCTGGTGCTGTCTTGGCTCTCGGCCAATGAGATTGCAGCGGTGCATTCAGGAACCATAGTTTTTGGGGGGGGGGGGGGGGGGAGAAATTCACACCCTAGTGTGAAATTCCTTCCAGAGGAGGTTTGCTCTCATCAAACCACAATCAGGATGAAACCTTTGCTTTCAAAAGGGAAGGCCTGATTCTCTTTGTTCACAGCACATGTTGAAGCCATATGCTCAGACCCCAACACTACGACTAATACTACAGCTATTACTATGACTACTGATACTACGTCTTCTACTACTTCTTCTAATTACTAATACTTCTACTACAAATATCACTAATACTACTACTACTACTAGTAGTTACTCTAATACTAATAATACTTCTACTACAACTTCTACTACTACAAATATCACCACTGATGAATTTTTTTAAGCCACAGAAACTGTTCAAATATCAAAATGTTCAGCTCTTTCAGGAGAGGGGTGATATGACTTTTCATGGTTGGAATCTTTAAACTCTTTGAATTATTAAGCATTTTGCAATTTTTAAAAAATTGGATATCTATTTTCAGCAATTTTTTTGCGATTAATTTCAGTTTTCAGCATTTCAACGCATTTTCAGCAGGAAATGCTTTTTCTAGTTCAAATGAAGTATTTGATTCTGAACCTGTGTGTTCTGACCCTGATTTTTCTAACAGTTCTTTACCCACGTTTCTTTTTACTTAGTTCACTTGTTCTCTTTCACAGCTCTTGTCACGGGAGTTCACAGGTAGGACCCAAACGCAAGACCACAGGAGACAGAAGTTAATATTAACAGGTTTTATTTAGAATGTGTGAAGGTGTGGAGCCTGTGGTCCGACACCAGAGTAGGCAGATCGACGGTGTGAGTCCCGTGGCTCGACACCGGAGGGCTGGCAGCCTGACGGCGTGTGTAGTCCGTTGAACACAAAGGAGGGCAGAGCGGCGGAGTGTAATCCGTTGAACACAAAGGAGGGCAGAGGATGCCACAGGGCTGAAGCGGGTGAAAGACGGTACGACCTGACAACCCCAGACTGGGGGACCAGAGTTTATATAGAGACAGGGGAATCATTAGTGGGACCTGAGTCTGGTGTGTCAGGCTGCAGGAGGTGATCGGCTGGAGTGTCCTCAGCTGTGCACAATCAAGGGTGTGGCCATGGGAGGTGTCTGGAGGCAGAGGACAAACACAGAGCACATGGCACACAATAACAAACAGGGGAATGACAGGACACACGAGGAGAGGAGATCAGTGGAAACACACAACGGGTCCGACAGGGATCCTGGATCCTGACAGCTCTCTGTACAGTTCATCTCACATCCAAGATCAACCGATGCAACCAAACCACTTGGTCAGTGGCGGGCCGTGCATTTTATACCTGGGCCTTCAGTCCTGCAGCTGAAACACAGCTACGGTTATTATTTGTTTCCTGTAAAAATGAAGCTCAATCTTATAAACGCAATAACTGCAGAGAATAGGCTGAGAGTGCGTCTCCTCTCTGCTCTGACTGCAGCTGACGAGTGAAACGGACTTCACTGTCTCTGAAGAAGAAGACTTTCAGAGGTGTCAGAGAAGTGGCAGGTGGTCCTCCAACATTACATATTAAAGTATGTGTGTATTGATTCTTTACATACTTTACATGTTCATTATAAAACAGCTCAACTTTGGCTTCTAATCTTACTTGTTTTTCTGTACAAAGGATAATGGTGAAAGAAATGGACTTGCCCTCTATCTTTGTATTATTACATCCAAATCAGTATCAGCTTCCTACGCAATAAACCTGTCAGTCCTTTACATGCGAGGTGAAAAGGAACAACAACAAATACAGCATATGTTTGGTGGAACTTTGTTTAATTTGACATCACGCTTGCAACAAGATTCAATTAGAAGTAAGGAAATGGGGTAGCACTTAATTATCATATTAGGAAGGTGATCCTCATCTGGATCACAGTGCTGATAGCTGCTTGCTTACACAATCACAATCAGGTTTATTGCCAAGTACATTTTCACTTACAAGGAGTTTGTCTTGGTGTATAGAATAAATGTACAAGATCAAGATTTAAAAAAAATACTGTGATAAAATGAAAAATACCTCAATAATACAATATGACAGTTTAATGCAGGATGTGCAAAAATATTGACAGAGGGATGTACAATAGACATCCTGACCTATGTAGCCTTTATCGAGGCGGTGAAAAATGAGGAGTCGTTTTTTAACGTACATTATCTCAAAGACGCAAGTGGGTTGTCTGGGAGGTCTTGGTCCACAGATTAGGCCATCATAGTCTGGTATAGCTATGTGTACATTTACTAGATGTATTGTGGCCTTTTTAGGGGAGCAGTGGTTGTGGCTTTTGTCTGTTTGTGTACAAGTGTATTTGTGTTTTTCTTTATGTACTTTATTTTCTACTTCTTAAAAACCCAGATGGTTCATCTCCAGGGGTTCATGCTTCATATGAACTTGTGTATTTAAGGTATCATGTATTTAAGGTTGCTGCCTCTGTTTTTGCGTGTTGCCTTTAATGGTAAGTATTTGATTTTGGTGCGTCTTAATGATGCAAGAAGAAAACGCATCCAGAATGGCTCGGTGTTTCTCAATGTCAAGGATCCTTTCTTGGTAGGATGGGTGCTCTGAAGTCGGGTCCTAGAGAGACAAGGCAAGACTCCTTGCTAACATTCCGAGAGCACGCATTGGAACAGCAAGTGTGCCGGTCTACACACTGTATTTAATCCATTACATTACAAGTATTGATGTTGCATTCCTCAAAACATTATACACAGATTCTAAACATGTAGCCCTATCAGTTTATAAATAAAATCAATAAAATCACAACTTTTACAACCATAATTAATACGCTCTCCTCAAAGCCACCAGACTGGATTTAAAGACGGCAATTTTACCTGACAAAGACTCACTTTATTGAAACTCAACAGAAAGAAAATAAAACTCATCAAAACTGTCTCTAGCTCTTTCCACTGTTCCAACAATCACGTCCTCTGGTTTGGTCCAAACCAAGCGGTGATTCACTGAGTTATGTGTGAAAAGAAACAGCTGTTATACTCTCCTGAAACCGACCAAACTCCATCGAAAACAGCTATTTTATCTCGCTGATTGTAATTTTATTCAAACTCGACAGAAAGAAAATAACTAATGCTCTTCGTTATACTCGTCTTTCCACTTCCATCAATGGCCTACTCTGCTTTGGTCAAAATAAAGCCTTAATTCACAGAGTAGGACGTGAGAATATAGCAGCTGTACACATCTCTCCCCACCACCTGCTGTCTGCAATGAATCACAATTGAAGTGGACTCCTTCCGTGTTCCATTTTGTCTAACCACACATCAGTACCACAGCACCACAGTACCTGGCAATCAGCATATCCTCATACAGTGCTGACCGGTGACTATTCTACACTTGACCCTTCCAGCGTCTGTGATCTGCATAATACTTCACTTTCCGTGGAGTCAACGAGCAGAATTACGGACAGTGCCACTCTATTGCTGACCACATAGTGGTCCACGGGAGTATATAATAACATCCTGTCATCAGGTTTAATGTCTGCCACATTACATCTAGTTATCAAGTGCAACCCACGCTGTTACTGCCACGCGATCACTGTGGTGACACAGCGGCACCCCGTCAAATCTCACGAGTCACATCTATGTGCAGTTCAACATGCTAACACTGTCTCTCTGTACCTCTCAAAGCTGATACTTTCCTCTCGACTGGGCTCCGCAGCGCGATTCTCACAAATGTCTCTGTGAAGACAAATGTAAAACACAGTGCATACAGTTCACAGAGTTTATACACAAATACTAAGCTGACAATACGGGACCGAGACTAATTGATGGAATCTTTTCCCAGGAGCCAAACTTCAAGGTGACAGAGTGTGACACAGGTGTTCCACAGACTATATGAACCAAGTATGAACCTGGCAATGGAGCATTGTTCTCATTTAAAGCAAAGTGTTTCCCCATGTTGCATATTTGAAGAAAACCCCACAAAACTGACTGCCTCCTTTTTGGGCCAAAATGAAAGCGATGAAAGATGGAAGTGAGCCGGACATACTGACAGTGATTAGACAAGATTGAAAGCAGCATAGAACTGAAAGCCTTAATATTTCAGATCCAATGCATTATTTATATCTCAGAGGACTCGGCTGAAACTGCCAGAGTGCTCTTGGCTGAATGGAGAGTTTTTGATTCATGGGCATGCATGCATGTGTGTGTGTATCTGCTCAAGTGTGTGTATGATTGGTAAAGCAGTGGATGAAAGACAAAGATGAAAGAGGCAGCCTCGAGGCTCTAACTGCCAGATTCATCTGTTGGTGGTGTGAAGCTCTGAGGTTACTTTAGCTTTCAGGTGGGCACCTTAGGTGGCCAGTGTTCAGCGATGTTTGTGTGTGTGTGTGTGTGTGTGTGTGTGTGTAAGAAGTCAAAGAAGAGGGGAAGTGATGCACTTGAGAGGCTTTTGGACCAAGCAGCAAAGTCATGAAGCCATATACACAAATACTCAGATGCCCTCTCTCTCTTACACACACAAAAAAGTAAGGAATTCCATTTTAGATTTTTAAACCTAATCCCAATGCTGTGAATAAAAGGCAAAGCTGATGTTTGGGTGTTTAGCTTTTTAAAAACTGTATTTATAATTTGTCCGAACCTTTTTGAGAATGTGTTTACTGTTGTAAATATATTTATCTTTGTGTATTTGTTTATTTTGTTAACAGTTGTCCCTTGACTTGACTATCTTAGTAAACTTGTTTAATATGAATTTTAATTATTGTAAAGCTGACCCGCCCTGATAACGAGGCCTGACGAAGCTTTCTTTAGCCAAACAACAGAAGCATATTATAACATGGCTCCTCTCCAGTTACAGGTCCTCTCTCTGCTGAACCGCATCTGAATCTTCAGTGTTTCAACACGCTCACGGTGTACATACACAACTGTACACTTGTGCACGTGGTGTAAGCATCACAAACGCATCAACGACACCACGCGTTCAGTGCCTTCACTTCACCGCGCCTCTCCATCACTGGATCGATGCGCTTCAGCGTCTATGCTCTGCCCTCCTCCTCTCCTCCTCTCCTCCCCTCCTCCTCTCCTCCCCTCCTCCGTGTGCTCGAACTGTAAGGGGACCGGCAGAGGCAAGCAGAGCCCGCCCCCTCTCGCTTCCTATTGGGCTGTGTGAGGACTACAGGCTGTAGCTCTGCGTCTGCCAGCTTTGCAGCTTGAGCGCAGCTTCAATCGCCGGCTGCTGAACGGGGACGCTCCTTGTTAGTATTATTACTGGAAATATTGTTTTTGAGGCAGGGTGCAGCATATAAAGCCTCCGGAGAATGCACGTGTCAGCCGGGACCTGAGAGCGCGGAGGCGGACTGACTTCACAGCATCGCAGCGCTCTGGTTACATTTGGACACGTTTGTCGAGTGCGTCTTCTCCTCCATCTACCTGCTTGCGCGCGTCTGGACCAGGAAGCCCATGGAGGGATGTCGCGATGCTGTGCTCAAGGAGAACGAAAACTTTGGTGTCGACATGTGTGATCCTGAGCGGCATGACCAACATCGTGTGTCTCCTGTATGTCGGCTGGATCACCAACTATGTGACCAACGGGGGTCCCAAAGTTGCGGAGAGCAGCGGCGAGGCCGACAGAAAGTTGGAGGAGGAGAGTAAAGGGGAAACGCTGAGGATTATCGAGAGGCTGGACCGGCTGGAGAGCGTCGTCAACGAGCACATCAAAGGTCAGCACAGCGGGTGTTCCGGTGAAAGTTAGAGGTTCGATTTAAATGGAATGAAGTAGAAACTCTTTCAGTTACTGAAGTCTATGTATGAATATTATCCATGAATTGTTCTTATGCTGAATGCATTAGTCAATCCATTTGTTCGTTGTCATTTAACACAATGGATTGACTATTTAAATAATCACGTTAACATTAACAGACACCCTCAAGCCAAAATTCTAAATATTCACTGCTCCATCTTTTTCTATCTTTGAAACATGAATGTATTTATCCATAACACTTTTGGTCAGATAAAGTGGTCCGCTGGGGCTCAGGCATGTTGTGAGGGGCATCTTTGTACACTAAATGTTTACAGTTAGAAGAATGATGAAAATAACAGTAAAATCACCTGAGCCATGGTGGTCCCTGATTGGTTCCCTTCAGGTGTGTGACGTTGGAGCCTGATCTCGGAGTGAAGCTCACAACACAACAGAAACAGTTCTCAAGGGACTCTGAGGAGTTCTGCTCAAGGCTTCGATGTTTGTCGTTGTCATGGTTGTTGTTTGGTTGGTGATAGCATTCGCATGATTCTGATTTTGTAGTAAGCACAGAACTAACGCTAAGTTAACAGCAGATATTTTCAATCATATCTGAATCCATCACAATGTTAAAATGAGCAGGCACTGAGGGCTGGGAGTGGGTTAAAGGAAACACTAGTGTGCTTGCTGTATGGGCCCATGGATGCGGAAGATCTCTGGAAGATCTGCCCATTTTCATTAGAAGTCAAAGTTTATTTACTTCATGCTCCACTGAGCAACGGGGGGTCCTCCAGCGCTGAATCCAGTTCTCTTTATACATCCAGGACGGCGGTCGAAAGGTCCAAAAACGACCTCCTAACAAATGACCTCCTAACGTCTACTCCTAACCACTTTTCCTTGACCTCTATGGAAAACATCATGGAGTCAAGGAAAGATGTGAAGGAGAGTTCATGAGGAGTTAGGAAACGACAACGTGGTGTTCAGAGGGTGCGTCCCAAGTCACTTAATTGCATCCCTGTTTCCCTCACTTGTGTCCATGCGAGGAGAGAGGAAACAAGGAAATATGAGACGTCCTTTCCTCATCTGTGTCACGTGGAGCGACGTCTGTTTCTGATGACGGAGGATCAGCTGATCACAGCTGAATCAGCTGTCAGTCGGCTTTAACAGCTGGAGAGACTTTTGGTAGTTTGTGTCTGTTCACGTGATCACTGTTCAGGTTCAGGTTCACTGTACTTAATAACAGTAACTAATAATACTAATAACTAATAAAGACACAGTGATCACTGTACAGGTGTTTCTCTCTGTAGTCTGTTACCTCTTTAACAGTTCTGTAAGCTCAGGATCCATTTCTATCGATGGAATGCGTTTGACTTATTTATTATTTATTTGCGTCTGTATGTTTTGAAATTCAGATTGTGAAGTTATTATTAATTAACCCAGAATATGATGATGGTTTCTAATTCATTTCTTAGGCTCCATGTTACAGGTTCAACTTAAATGATAAAACTCATCGAACCCGACACTCATGTGACTGAATGGAATGATGATACATGATGTAAAAGTGTTTTGTCTCTCAGCTCTCTCTGACTTTAATAAACGTCATTGAGGGAAATATCAGATCATGAAAAGGCAAGTTTATTTGTATCGCACATTTCAACAACAAGGTAATTCAAAGTGCTTCACGTAAAACTATTAAAAGCTTCAAAACATGAGGCAAAATAAAAGGAGATTTAAAACCAATTAAGAACATTCATTAAAACACTAAAAAGCAGCGTAAGAAACAAAATACAGTAGTGAAATGCAGAAAAGACAAATCTTTCTAATAAATGAAGAAAGTTGTTTGTGGTCCTTTTGTTGTTCAGACTACAATGAACATTTATTTAAACCAGATGTTGAATTAGAAAACTAATCAAATATAAACTAGAGTTTAATCTGTGATCCGTCTTCACTCTGGTGTTAAACTCAGTCAGTCAGGCCGATCAGCTGCAGCATCCAATCACATAGCTGATGAACAATGAGGGGGCGTGTCGGCTTTAAAAACACTTCCTGGAAGTCTGTTCTCGTGGGTCCTCGCTCATGGCTCCTCAGGGATCCCTCCTCTCTCCTCGCTCCGGCTCCTCAGGGATCACTCCTCTCTCCTCGCTCCTCTCTCCTCGATCCTCCGAGCTAAATAAGAGCTTTGGGACAGCCGTCAATGTGGCGGAGCAGAACAACTTCCAGTTCAAGCGAGGAGCGAGGAGCGAGGAAACAACAATTAAGAGACTTGAGAAGTACCCAAAGAATCCGACTACATTTTCACTAAGCTACGCAAGTATGATGCGACGGCGAATGTCACTGACATAGGTCTGCCATGGAGAAACTACAACCAATAAGGACTACAAAAAGCACAACTAAAACACGATCCCATGAAATCTATTACTCTGTTGCATGCAGGCTTTATAAAGCTGGAGCTGAAGACTATGACTAAGTTTAAAAATGAAAATATGTGGAGTGTGGAGATATAAAGAAGCAAGCCTACCAGACGTCAGTATCACTGGAGGCTACATTAGCGGTTGGCCGCGTAGCATTCTGGATAATGTAACTGCCAGACTTGAAATGACGTTACTGTCCGTGATGTGTGAGAGCAACGGTTAAATAGTTTAAATGGTTAAATAGTTTAGAGCACTTAACAAAAAAAGAAAGAAATAGATTAAAATGTTAAATCGCTCTTCAATTGATCAATGGATTAATCAACTAATCACTTTCCTTTAATTAGGAGACAAACGTTTTCATGTGAGAAGGTCACTGTAACACATTCTGTTCCTACACAAGCATTTCTGGTTATTGGTAGTTCATTATAATCATAAATGATGGTTTGGCGTGATGTCCAAAGTGAGTAGAGCATCAAATCCATTGACAGTTCGTGTCCCATATTGATGCACTACTTGTATTTGCGTCATCATCCTCCCTGGCCAACTCTTCAAGTCCAACCTAAATTCAGAATTTTGATTGGGTCATCTGTCGAACAACACAATTCAGGTCAGAATCAGTTTTATTGGCCATGTATATGTACGCATACAAGGAATTTGACTCCGGTTTCCACAATGCTCTCAACGTACAAACACAGAATATACAAATAAACAAGAAAAATATAAGAAATAAAAACAAGGACATTAAAGACAACAAAGTAGAACAGAGGTAAGCTTTAACATTTAAACTTTTAACGACTATGTACAATATAAATATATATCCAAAAGTATATACTGTATATATATGAACATAAAGAACAACAACAATGACAATAGATTTGAGGTATTAGTGCAGAATGGTGGTAGTAGTGCAGTATGTCTGATTACGTGTCCATCAGAGTGACGGCCAGCAGAAAGAAGCTGTTCCTGTGTCTGGTGGTCTGGTGGCGTACAGAGCTCTGTAGCTCCCACCAGAGGGGAGGAGGTGGAACTGGTTGGGTCGAGGGTGTGAAGGGTCTGCAGAGATCTTTCAGCCCGTTTACTGAATCTGGAGGTGAACAAGTCCAGGATGGAGGGCAGGCTGGAACCAATGACCCTCTCTGCAGACCTGACAGTCCGTTGTAGGTCCAAGCTGGACCAACTTGTACACATCAATCAGAATTTGCAAAGTGCTCTTTAAGAGACCAGATGAGAACTCATACTCTACCAGAAGTGGAGAGGACGTTCATTGATCAGATGATTCAGTGATGCACACACTGGACTAGCATTGCTCCTGGGTTGTGCATGTGTTAATCATCCCCTCAGAGCTGTACATCAGTAAGTCAACACATATTAAGTGGGACACAGTCTTCCTTTACCTTCTGCTAGTGTGACTCACTCACTGAACGAGGGATTTAAGAGAAATATGCACTCGCCGATATGATGAAAACAGGAGTGTTCTCCTTCAGTGTAACAGAAAGCTAGAGAAGAGATCCAGCATCCATCTTCAAGTTTCATTTAAGAACATGCTGCTCATCAGCTTTTGAGAGGGAAAAGGTAGAAGTTGACACTCTCAGGCATGGATATAACCTTTACCTTAGCAGTGCATGGAGTGAGTGTATTCTTTTCAATGTAATACATAAATACAGAAAAGACAAGGCTTTTAATCATACATTTCAAAACAAAACCTTGACATTTTTTGTGACAGTTTTGCCTTCATGTCAACGATCAGTGTGTGAGCACTTACTGTGAAGAAGGAAAGTGAAGGCAGTTCTGAAAGACTTCAGCGATTGTCATTTATGTGCACAGCTTTTAAGATTGAACATAATCAGCATTTTTACAATTGCAAACGATGATATTCACATAGAACAGTTGAGCCAACCAGTTACTGCTGTCAGACACTTCAAGTACCTGCATTCTTTGGTATTGTATCAGTTGCTCAGGTAATAAAGGGAAATAAAATCTACAATAAATCCGAATGTGAACAGTGCCAGCTGGTAGATCACAGTGTCAGCCTTCAACAGGGGGCCTCTGTTCCCACTCTGGATGGGGATTGTCAGGTAGTGTTGTCCTACTGATTCAGCATCAGATGAAGAGCAGACTTAATCTGTGTTCCTGTGGTAAAGGGTGAGCTGTACATCTAAGAAGATGCAAACTTTTACACATGCCTCTATGTGCTGATTTCAGTGGTGTATAGTAACGAAGTAGAAATACTTCGTTACTGTACTTAAGTTTTAAGTAGTTTTTTTGGGTATCTGTACTTTACTTTACTACTTATATTTCTGTTGACTTTTACTTTTACTTCACTACATTTTGCAAAGAAAACTGATACTTTTACTCCGATACATTTCCCCTGAAACCTTCGTTACTCGCTACAAAATCAAATCTATCTTCAGAAACAAAATGAATCATGAGACCAGCGTCGGTGACTGTGGTGGAACACAGACTGCAAGCAAGCAGGTTTGGTGAATCAGTGTTCCTAGCAGCAAGTTAAATCATTGGTTAGTCACGTTAATGCGCAATTGCAAACAAGTGCTCTCAAAGCTGCGGTGTTTTGATTCCCAGGATGCTACATGCTATAGCTAACGAGCGACTGCATCGCAGGACTAGTCTTCAGCCCAAGAAGAGCGAGGCTGAATTCTCGCAATTTTGAAAACCAACTTCTTTTGAAGATGAACAGGACATTTTTCAGTTTCAAGTAATGACTGGGTTACTTTCGGTGCTGCTTTAGTATTGATCATGTTTTGATATTTGAGTCATGTTGTGGATGATCAGATGGAGTTATGATGGCAGCAGTCGCCCAATTGCAGATTCAGCTTGAGCAAAACCTTTGTCTATTGTGTTCAAATCAGGCCCATTGGAGTTTACAAGGCAGCGTCCTTTCTCTAAACACTGACCTGATGCATCAAGTGGATATGTTTTGCTGAACATAATATTATGCATTTGTCCTCTACATCCTCTAGTCGGAATGAGCATACTTATAAACGCACTGTTACAACTCCTTCATAGTGTCATATTGCTTTTCGGAGAATTATGATGATACGTTCATAGTAGATGCAAAAGTATACTTATGTACAATATATTATGTTGAACATTGTTGCTCCTGGATGGATCACAGCCAGCCCAATTATGTTCAACACAGCTCCATGTCCGTGGTCATGGTGCCACAGCACTTAAAAGAATAAACTTCATAATTCTCAAAATTCTGACCCTTTGCTTTTTTATTAACAGCATTTACTTGTACTTTTACTTTCAATACTTAAGTACATTTAATGTCAGAAAATTACTTTTGATACTTACTTTAGTACAATGAATATCAAATACTTTGAGACTTTTACTCAAGTAGTATTCTAATAGGTGACTTTTTACTTTTACTGGAGTAGTTTTCCAGTAAGGTATCTTTACATTTACTCAAGTATGGCTTTTGAGTACTTTATACACCACTGGCCATTACAAGAAGAAGAAACCATTTACACTACCAGCAGTATTTTCTAATGCAGCACTTTGGATTTCCCCAACTGTTGAAAGTGCTGCCCCTCTCTGTGCTGAGAGAGGTTGGTATGATACAGAGCACACTTATCATTAGCATGGAGAATGGCAGACCGATGGTGTACTGAACTGTACTGAAGCGCTAATAGAATCTGCATAGGCTCCGAGGTTGCAGCGGGTGAGTACATTTAGCTGCCGGAGTGCTCGGCACAGTCCTCTCTTCCACTCTGCTCAGTCCTCGGAGCTGGTGCCAGATTACATTATCAGCCGGAGGCTGACGTGTTTATGTGTTTATGCGTTTATGCGTTTATGCTTCGTCACTGGTACAAAAAGACCAGACTGCAGGTTTGAATAAGAATTATACAACGTTAGGTAGGCAGCAGAGAACATATACACTGCAGTGGAAGCTGACTCAGTCGGTTCGTAAGTAATTATCTAAATGTTCCTGTACTTAACAAAAGTACAATGTTCAGGGATGGGACTCACAATAAGTTGATCCTGAGGATTTCCATTATCAGGCTAATCGTGAACGTTTTTACAGAAAGAACAGAGACACACAATGTTGATATTTTTATACTCAACCTTGTGATTTGATTATGTTATTTAACATTGTTTTTCACAGAACAAATAGGATGTGATTCTGGTATGTTTTGGTGCCATTTTATGAGTTTCAAGCCTATTTTGATGACTGGTGATGTCGGCAAATTAACTCATTTTTTTGCTGCTTTCCACGACTAATCCAGTGTTTCCCTTTAACGACCGTAGACTGTAAAAGATATGGACGTAGTCTCCGTGTGTCACCCATCGGTTTCTAAAGAGCCCGTACAAAGATCAAAGATCAAAGATCAAAGTGGTTCTGGCTGAAGCTCAAAGTCTATTTCTGCTGTAAATTTAGGCATTTTAACTTTGATATGATAATAAATCATTTCTCAATGGAATCTCACCATGATGAAATCAATTTTGAGATATTGTGATATCTCAAAATTACATTGCAATTACATTGTCTCAATTAATAACAAACATACTAAATGATATAATTAAATTCCTCCAAAAATGTGACGTAACATATTTTGAAGGAAAATCCTTATCACACCTTACATTGTCACTCAGTTCAACACCATTAGCCATGTGTGTGTATGTGTGTATGGGGAAAACAACCTTTAATTCACTTGAAACTGTTCCATTCTTCTTTAAATGAAAACATACTTGGTACTTTTCTTATGTCAAGTATTACATTCACACAGTACAGAAATAGACGTTTGCATGTGGTTATTTCATGTAGACTATTTATTTATTGAACAACCAGAGAACTTGCTATACCGTGATATACATGTTTATGGAGATATGAAGTGACTTGTATCGTGCTGGAAGACTTTGGCCGTATCGCCAAACCAGACAGTGATAGAAGAACTAGGGGGGCACACCGTCTGGGCCTGATCTTCTGTCTGTGGAAGAGCCGACTCACATCCTCACAGATCCTCACTGCCGGTGGGGGGTCAGTTGGGAGAGATGAGGAGGAGGTGGTGTAGGTGTTTGTTTGATGACGTGGCAGGTGGGGGGTGTTGAAATGGGCTTATCAAACCCGAATCGAACACATTCAGGTTGTCAGCTAGCTGGTGATTATCCTCAGCGGGGGGGTGGTCTCCTGTAGTCGGTGAGTGTAGCTCCTCTTTGCTACCTGATCTCCCTCGTCAGTGTGTTCCTGGCCTGGTTGTACAGCATCCTGTCCCCACTTCTGTAGGCCTCCTCCTTTGCCTGACGAAGCTGCCTGAGTCTTGCAGTAAACCAGGTTTATTGTCGTTATATGTGCAGTCAGTCTTTTCCTTTTCATCGAGGCCGTGAACGATCTTCACACTGAAGTGGGTGCGTGAGTGGATTTCGTAGCGTGGCTCAAGCACTTAACCAGATTTTGAAATCCCTTGTTTTCTATAACGGAGTGTCCCCCCGTCGCTGACAGACGGGATGGTGGCTCTTCATATGTGTCGACATGCCGATGTTTTGCCGTTGTCGTGTCTCTCTTTAAATAACGCCTACATACCGTAACGGGTTTGTCCACCACCCTCATCTCATCATTATACGTTACATGGAAGACTAAATGCTCCCAAACTTGGGACTTAAATGACGCCAGAGCTTCTGAAGTTCCTCCGCTCGCCATGACTTTCACCGTTAAATGCTTCTAAGCTGCTCCGTTCACGTGAACACACCACTGCTTCATATCTGTTCACTGACACTCTGCATTGATATTCGGGGACTTGTTACTTGAAAAGGAACAGCAGCAGTAAAACTTTATTACACACTGTGATGATTAAACTGTAAAAAAAAATAATAAAAAAAATACTCAATTGATCCGCGGTTCACAAGTGATCCGAACCAGTAGGGCTGATCCGTTACACCACTACTACGCAGTCAGGCATTTTGTCCAGACACAGTTTTAAGCTGCATTCACATGGAATGGCAGACGATGGATGAACAAGAGCAGGGTGGTAACATTGTCTGGCAGAGATTACCAGAAACAGTCGTGGTCCCTCATACTGGAGAAAGTTGTTTCAGAATGTTTAGAATGCTGTGGTAGAATATTAATGGAAAGCTGAATTGTATACATGCATTACTTGAACAATTACATAAAACAGACATGCCGTGTTGTCCGTTGGCCATCAGCCAGATTCCATGTGAATAACAGCAAAGTATGTTTCTGTAAGTTGTAGTAGAATGTGGATAAATCTATGAAGTATTGCTCTTTTGTAAGTGCCTAAGCTAATTACAGTAGCTTGCTAACATTAGCTTGCTAACATTAGCTTGTTAACATTAGCTTGTTAAAAGCTAACTTCAGAACCGTACTCATTCTTCATTATGTTAGACATGCTCTCATGTATTTTATAAGTGTTTCAGCGCTTGGTTCTGTATTGTGATGCTGATTGTTTTCTCTTTGGTTGGCGTGGTATTTATTTTACTATTATTTTATCAGGCGAGTTATTAGGTAGAAATTCTTATTTAAAATGGCAAACTGGCAAAAAATGATATCATGTAATAAAACTGAACTCCATTAGAATTAGTTTTTATGAAAACGATAAAAAAAAAAAAAAGAATAGAGTTTGAATAATGACTTATATTATTTCACAATTGATATATTTGTCTCTATTTATTCATATGATGGTTAAGGGTGTAACAATATGTGTGTTGGTATTACATTTTTTGGGGACAGAACATTCGGTTCTGGTTCGGTGTGCGCCATCCGGTGTTTGGAATAAGGGGGATCTCAGGGGGCCCCTGGAAATGTTGTGGGGTCTCTTAAATCTTTAAGTATTTGTCACTTCTAATGTCACTAAAAAGGTATTTTCAAAACTAACGGCACTTACTAATTTCCAGCAGTAGTCATTATTTAAATTGCAAAACATAAGTATAAGTCGTGAGCCAGAGATGTGAGCCTGTCTTCATGTCTGTTTGTGGAGCTAAACGGACCCACTTTGGACACATTTGATCCAGTGGCGTTGGTGAGAACCTGTATTAAAGCAGGACATCATCTCTCCTTTTCATAAATACCATTGCAGCGAGGTACGGCAGTGTGCGTACTGGTAGTTCTGTCAGCTGCCAGCAAAACACACTGCAAACTGTTATCCCCTCACGCAGTCAGTATAACGGGGAATGAAAGTGTGAATCACTGCAAACATGAGAGGTCCTTGAGCAAGCAGCCCTAACTGACCCCCCAAAATATTGTAGTTTGCTGAAGTAGTTTACGCAGACACACACACACACACACCTATACACACACACACGACCGGTTGCATGTCCAAATTCAGTTTTGGGCTGGATTTTACGTGAAGTTAGCAGAAATGAGTCCTGGCTCTGTTGAAGGTGTCAGGTGTTGGCTATGCTGAGGAAGAGAGTCGGGTCATGAACCACTGCATATTTTAAAGCATTTGTTCACAGCCATTCATTTCCACACTACAGGTCTTTAGATGTGAAAAACACGATCAACAGTAGACACAAAATGGATTCTTGGCAACAATTCTTACTTTCACTCTTTCAATCAGAGGATCTGTCTCCTCACATCTGATCTTGTGATCTACGTTGTTTGTTTCTATGCTGCAAAGTCTTATTTTTAGTAGTCCTTTTATCAGTCAATGCAAGTTGATCCACGTTGACAGGCAACTGAAGAGGAGCGTGCAGTGTCCGATATTTCTGAGACTGTTTGTGTTTCTATAGCGTAAGCTGCATGTCTGGTGTGTCATTAAAGATGCATGACAGTGGTGTGAGCTCTGACGTGGATGTCACTGCCTGCCTATAGAGCCTGTGCATCGGTGCGTGAAGAATAGCATCACTGACATCGGGCGGTTGATGCTGCCATGACACTGCATCACACGGGTGCACAGGGACGTTTGATGACAGTAATGAATCTATTTCTGGCTCTGTGCTTTGGACATCCTTGCCAGGTTCACTCTTAAGATGCCCGAGGATAATGCAAAAATAATATAATTTAGAGAAAGAGCATGGAAGGAGAAAACTACTGATGCAGGATGACATACAAAGCAGCTGGATTATCCCGCGAGGAAAAAGGGTTCCATATTAAATGAAGAGTGACTTATGTTCCTGTGAATGTTAAAGACCTCCCCCCCTCGCTTGCGTCTGCACTCTCACACCACTGGAATTCAAAGGAGAGCTGCCAGGAAAGGTGTGAGGATTTAAGGAAGAATCCACTTCTATATTCTTGTTGTCGTCTGTCAGATAGAAGATGTGTGATGCTCACAATTCCAGAAATGTCACTTCCTTCAGATGAAAGCGTGATGACTTCGTTGCACCTCCTCTGTGTGGGTGTGTTGCTCTGATCCTTGACAGCGCTGTGCAGATTATTCAGTGATGTTTGAGGCGATCTCACCCTGACAACTGAATGTTGGAGATGTATGATGCATGATCCAATATGAACTACTTGCCTCACCATACATAACTATTGATACATTTACATGTGATCACCAGAGACAGTCAAGACGTTGAATATCATTACATGTATTCAATTTACTGTATTCCGGGTTACACATGGAGTATTTTGCAACTCCAACATGCTTCGTATGTTTTAGTTTTTGGATTTCAGTAGGACGTGGCACTTTAATACTCTGTTATGGTAGAACCAGTCGTGTGTCATGGTGAGTAAAATGCAGAGAATAATTTCCCCACTGTGGGACTAATAAAGGAATGTTTCTTCTTCTTATTCTGTAAAATATTAATTTATATAAAAATAAATATACTAATTTAAATATCAAAATAAAATTTTGTAAAAATAAGTTTTGATGAGAAACTTGAATAAATCCAGTTGTTTGATGGAGATGTTTTCATAGCGATATAAAATATATATTAGAGAGAGAATTATGACCTGTTTATCTTCCTAACAATTGCTCTAAGCAGCTTATAATAAATCAATAAAACTGCCAATGCCAAGACTTTCAATCAATTTAAACACAATCTTTTTATCCTAATCATTTGAATTGTGTATTTTTGATGGAAATAACCACTGTAGATGACTGATAACAAAGTAAAAGGATCTTATCATCAAAAGGATCTTATCATCAACTAAATATCAAAAGCCAGTTGCTTCTTGTAGTCTGAGGTTTATTTGATTTCACACAGGACTTCTAATTTGGGTTTGTAACACATGACTGAATATATTAACTATATTAGCAGAATACACATCCCGTAAGTCCTGCTTTTTTAATTAATTATTTTTAGTGTTCCATGTTAGACACATAATGGGGCCACAAGAGCAGCTACTTTGGGAGGAGATGAAGCAGGCGGCAGAGGTCTTGGTGGTCCAGGGAGAGCTGCTTGCAGGGTTGATCTAAGAAGACGACTGCTCACTGCTGTCCCTTTCCACACATGGACACTCACCCACAGGAGATTCATAACGGACTTAACCCGTACCACAGAGACTGTGTGCAGTGCTTTGTGGGTTTGACCTGAAATATGAACAACTCATGCGCATACACACACACACACACACACATACGCCTCTTCCAAATCCCAAACGCAGTAAAGTGCAAGGTTCTAATTCAGCCACTCATGCACTTGTCTCATCCCATAAACTGGAAATGTCTACGGAGGTATGTGTGTGTGCTTTGTTCTTGTGTGCCTTTGTGAAACGGCATACTTTGAAACCTGTGTGTCTGTGCTCACACGCACATGTTCTCCTCTAGTCTTTGCAGTCTGCAGACATGTCATCGTTTGCAAGAGATCACTTTCTCACGGTGGCAGGCTGCATGACGATGCCTGTTCACATTACACACGATGTGTCCAACATGGAACCTCACACTTAGCGAAGTTGCTACTGTCACTCAGCGTCTTCGTAACCTCACAGCGTATTTCCCTGAGACTGCATTAAGACAGCACAGGTGCTGCCCTACAGCTACAGTCCTCCAGTGAGGCTTGGGGAAGACTATTGCAGGCTGTAAACATCTAACAACTGTCATCTGGGGGCTGCAGGAAATGCCGGACACAGTTGGTATCAGGTTTCTTCTTCAAGTAGCATTTCTCAAGCATGGATGGGCTGCAGGAAAATAAAGATAGATGCACACATTGCAGTAGATAATGAAGCATGCCAGTCAATGCCACATGTTAGGGAGTGAGGCAGGGATGCACAATTAGTCGAATATTAAAATTGATCAGATGTTTTCGCTTCACTTTTGGGAAACAGGCGGCAACCTCGGGTTCTGACAAGTGAACCAAAGAGTCTTAAACCTGCATTCCCTCTAATGACCACCAGGGGGTGACTCCTCTGGTTGTATAGAAGTCTATGAGAAAATGACTCTACTTCTCTCTTGATTTATTACCTCAGTAAACATTGTAAACATGAGTTTATGGTCTCAATCTCCAGTTTCAAGTCTTCTTCAATACAGCATGATGTTCATTTTGTACATTATGGTCCATTTAGAGCAGGGGTGGGCAAACCTTTTTGCTCAGGGGCCACATTGAGTTTTAAAATTTGACAGACGGGCCGGGCCAGTAGCAGATGAATGGAGTGTTTGTGTGAACTAATATAAATTCCAAGTAAAACCCATGACCTAAAAAGTAACTTGCATTTAATTTCAGTGGGAACAGTGCTGTTGGTCACCCTTTTTAACCAGTGCGTCAACGTTTGGTGTCAGTTTGGTTGTGGCAATTCTCAGAACAGATCTGAGGTGTTCATCAGTTAACTGGGATCTTACACGGTATTTTTTTTTATTGCATAAATCAGGGGTGTCAAACTCATTTTCACTCTGGGACACATCAGCATCACGGTCGCCCTCAAAGGGCCGGTTGTAAATGTAAGACGGTGTAAATGTAACTACTCCTAACATATTTAGTTTCGTTTCCCGGGATATCTGTGACTTCCACAACACGTACGAAGCAGAAATAGGTTATTGTTTCCATGGTTAATGGCGGACAGTTGAACGGCTTTCAGGGCGATAAGCCACGCCCCCTCTCCGGCGCGTCCAGTGCGAATGAACACAAATAGCCCCCGGCGAGACCGGCGGCGCGAATGGCTCAACTCAACTTTTTTTTTTATACTCAAACATCTCCGCGACTTATTGAGTGGCGTAATAATCCCGCGACACAACAAATCAATAATGAAATTCGTTGCCAACTCTTTTAATAATCGATTTTATCGATTCGTTGTTGCAGCCCTACAGACAATTGGAACAGCAGCTTACTTGATGACATCACCACCTCAGCTGGTCTCATGACTGTAATCCGTTTTTTTCTGTAAAGTATTTTTACAATCAAACTAAACATGACAACCCTGCTGTTTTCGTTTTCATTTAAAATCAAAACTGATATATTATTATTTACATACATACAATTATATATGTATATATATATATATATATATATATACATATATAGATAAATATATGTATGTGGATCAGATCCCGCTAGCAACACCTCACATCTCCGAAATCGTCAGAGCAGATTTTTAAATCGGCTGAATCTTGACAAACCGACCACAGATTTGGTGCTTAAACAACTAACTTCTCGTCTCAAAACATCCTAAAATTACTTTCTGTGACTTAACAACAGTAGTATTTCGAAAGTTTCAACTTCCAGTTGTGTGATTTCTCCTCCGCCATTGTTTCCTGTTGCTGGTGCAAAATGCATTCTGGGATATTTGGCTGTCCCAAGTACAGACAAGTCACCTCCGATGCATCCCCGGTAAAATGGGCGGAGACACATCCGGGCATTAGGACCGTGCTTGGCTCGAACTTTGAATTGGAACAGTACTTGGGCTGAGACTGATGACGTTTCACAAGTCCACAAGTACAGAGAAGTACGCATGTTGAGAAAGGCACGATCACTTGTTGGAAATCCTCTTTATGGGTTGTTGCATCTCCTGTCCACCTGTTGTGATAGTTTTAATGTCGGCACACAGACAACATGCTATCTCACTTCGACTTTCTATCTCATAATTTCGACCATGGGGATATTTTTATTTTCACATCTAACTTTTAATTTTTGTAAAAAAAAAAAATAATAAAAAAAAAAAATCTTTTTTGCTGGCGGATTCGCGGGCCACATAAAATGACGTGGGGCCGTAGTTTGCCCATGCCTAATTTAGAGTCAAATAGACTAAAGCAGGGGATGCTTTAGGGCGTGGCTTGCTGTGATTGACAGGTCGCTGCCGCTACCAAAGCCATATACGGCGTCTCTAAATCCCCCCTCTGCATTCCAAATATGGTAACTTCTGTTCATTGGATGCAAAATGCCAAAATGGTGACAGTCAATAATATTTTGTCTGTCAAATGAATGAATAGCCATGATCAATTATCGTGATCTCAATGTTGATCAAAATATGAGGCATTCTCATTTATGCTAGTTTACATGTTAGCGGCACTATAGCATGTTGAATGAAAAATAGCATGGAAAACGATAACAGCTGTGAGCTTTTAAACTAAAAGCTAAACTAAATAGCTGTGTAAAACTAGGACGAGCAGCTTGTCACTAAAATTGTGAACTGCTTCCCCCTTAAAGGTCATTCCACCTTAACTAACCCCTTCACTTCCATCTGCAGGTGGCAAGAAAGCAAAGGGAACACAGAGGGAGTTGTAGCATTTATTTACTGACAAATAGCCTCGACCGTACACATACTCACTGCCATGTTCACAGCTATACTGTTACTACTAGCTTCAAACTCCCCGTCGCTCTCTCTCTCTCTCTCTCTCTCTCTCTCTCTCTCTCTCTCTCTCTCTCTCGACCGCACACTTGCGAGTTATTCCTTTAGGGAGATTTGGAGCATTTCAACTGCTTCTCAACGGCTCTCAAAATGGCCAGTGTCCTGTAGCTAATGGTGCTATCAGTGTCCTTATTGTTTCACAGCTAGACTGGTCGAATGGTCTTGTCATTAGTAGTTTTATTGATATAAGCTGCTTAAAGCCAGTGCTAGGAAGTTAAATAGGTAAAAATTCATCTCTAACATCTATTCATATTGCTGTAAAAACATATTCTTCAAACAACTGCATTTATTCAGGTTTCTCACCTAAACTACATTTGACAGGATTACATTTGAACACTAACTTAATAACTTACCTTCGCCCAATGTTCATGTTCACTGAACAGATCCGAACGCATCACGATAGAACCTCCGTTCGATAGCCGGCAGCGATGCTGCTACCGTTAGCTCTCCTCGTGTCAACTTCAACAAGGACTCGTTCATAATGTTGTGTAATCAGGCATCGGCGAATAGAAAGCATTATTGCAGATCTGCTGATCATATCATTTCACTGAATGTCGGCCGATAACGATCGTTGTAAAACTGTATTTCACACTGTGATGGTTAAACAGGTTCATGTGCGGTTTACGGGATCCGTAAGGTTCACGGGTCGACAGTCGGTTACACCACGACTCACTCAGCAGAGGGAGGCGCGGAGAAACAGCTGTTGGCGAGTCTCTCTCTGTCCCCCTTTCGCTCATCGACTGTCCCTTCACTTCCCTGTTGTTTCCCTTCTAAGAAGGTTTTTTTACAACCGCGGAAATCAAGCATACCAAGCGTTTGATTGGACGTTCGAGCAGGGAGATCGGGTTTCCAGACCATATACCTCACATCCTGTGACAAGAACAACAACCACCTTATCCACTACAGGCACAGGAGCTCCTACTCATTCCCAGCCGTGGAATTGTGTTGGGACAAACTTATATGGAAATATTGAATCAATCCTATCAAATAAATCCAAGACCACTTGACCAAGGATTTGAAAACCGTGGGTTGAAATCAAAAAGAAAAGACACGCAATGTCCAATCCACCGCAGTGTAATGTATGCCCACTCAAGCCTGCACAGAATACGTAGGCACATGACACAACAAGCTAAGCGATATAGTGACATCATGTACCGGCCCGGGTGGAGCGGTGCTGTGGTGGATGGGCCCTCTTGTGTGGAGTTAGCATGTTCTCCCGAGGTCAGCATGTGTTCTCTCCGGGTTCTCTGTCTTCCATTCAGAGTTCAAAGACTGTGGTGGGTGTGCAATGCTTTCACCCACTGTCAGCTGGGACGTATGTAGGATGCGTTTATAATTGTATAAGCCAGATCAATACATTCACGCGCCGCCTATTGTTGATATCGCTCACGTAAATAAATGTCTGAATAGATGGAGACTGAATCCCACACTCTTGGCAGACCAACTGAGAAAGCCATTTAAATACTTCTTACGTGACTAACGATGGCCCTAATGTCTCACCATGAATATTATGGGTCACTCTAAAAGCCTTCTTGAGAGGGCACATTAGTCCTGGAGAGGCTTTTAGAAATAAACAGATCGAAAAATGAGACAAAGTTAATGACCAAAACCCTTCCAAAGAATAATACAGGAAGATCTTGCTGCTAAAATATGAATATAATAACATTTTCATTTGTAAGACAACTAAATGTACACATATACATGTACATGTATGTAATAAACATGTTTTGCATGCTCGGAAAAATGACACGGTTTGCTGCAGGGTGTTGGCTTCAAGGGATGGGGAAATAACGGCGGTTGAGAAGAGAAGACACAAAGCATAATAATGATGAAGGATGAGATCAATCATTTTATAAGCAAATCTGTACTAAGCAAAGTGATTAACAACTGTAACTGTGATTATGATAACTAATCTGTGTTAGAAATGTGTGAGTGTAGGAAAAGGGGAAGTACAACAGATGTTGAACACCCAGACACACGCGCAGGGCTTGATTGTGTAAGCGCCCAGACAGGGAAGTTGGGGTGATTACCTCATGTACACACACAAAAGTTAGGTACTTTTCGAAGCACATGCACCAAATCAATGATGTCATGTTAATCATGTGCTGAGGGAGGACGTGTTGGAGAAGAGGGGGGAGAGAGGGGAGAGGCAGCCCAAAAGTGTTATAAAATAAGTAACTTGCAAACAGCAAGACGGGATTTCTACACGGGAGCCGACCAAGTGCTCCGAGGAAGAAGATACGGACGATTGATCAACAGAAGTATTCGAGGACTCCGTCTCTGCTCACGAAAAGAAAAGATGACCATTCGTGGACAAAGATTGAAAGACGGAGAGTTTCCCTCTCCCCACTGCTTGACTTTACCAACTGAACAACGGAAGAACACGGCAGCCCTAGAAAGACTTTGTACTGAGCCTTGAGGACTGTTGATCGAACTCCGCTGTGCGAGCAGGAGGAATCCGAGGGTCTGGCCAGACCCTCGTTCCTAACACCTCCAAAAGAACTTTTCCATCGGACCTTTGAAATCCAGCTCCGACCGAGACGAAGCGTCAACCTAACCCAATGAGTATTATCTAAGAAGAAAATTTAATTACGAATCAAGTGTAGTGACAATTGTTATTATGTGAGCTGTAGCCTGACCCTTGCTAAAAATATATATATGTAACCTGCAATAAATATCTAATCTGCATTTAAAGTAAAACTCTCAAGTGCATTCATTTGCTTAAAGTGGTAAATGTTCCTCGTGGCAAGTAAAAAGTTAAATCTATTGTATGTCCAACAACTGAGTTCTGAAAGGTTATCCTAGTGACCGAATCCACTTAACAACCCCTTACGGTTTTAGAAGTGATCCTAGCCGTTAAAACCTAACCTGGCAATTTACCAAGAGCACGGATCCATAAGAGGAAAGCTGCCATAACCGACGCGACTGGTGGGAGCGCCCGGGGCCTGGGTGGTCCCTCGGCCGAGCGCGCACCGACCGGAGGAAGCAGGGTAGACGTCGGGAGTAACGAGTTAGCGGAAGCCAGGCGAGTTTCCTCGCAAGAACACCAGCTCGGAAATCTTTTAATAGAGAGCTGAGTCAGTAGGTAGCCCCGTATCGGGCCAAAGAACCCCAGGATCTAACATACATATACATACATTTTGAGATTACTTTATGCTGGTCTCACAAACTAAGACGCTCTTCTGTTTGATGGAGGTGGAACTCATCACCTAATTGATTAATTGCATTTCATTCTAATGGAATTGCTGCATTTTGTGGATTTCTTGCATTTAAAGTTCAACTTTGGTGAACTTTGACAGATGAATCTGCACCGTTGGGCAAAACTTATTGACAGTGCAAGAATGTCTTGATCCTTTGTTTCATAACCACATTTCCACCAATGTGACGATTCAACTGTGAGAATCAGTCAATCAGGATCATTCAATCACAGCCAATCAGGATCAGTCAATCAGGATCATCTAATCACAGCCAATCAGGATCATTCAATCAGTCAATCAGGATCATCCAATCACAGTCAATCAGGATCATTCAATCACAGCCAATCAGGATCATTCAATCAGTCAATCGGGATCATTCAATCACAGTCAATCAGGATCATTCAATCACAGCCAATCAGGATCATTCAATCACAGCCAATCAGGATCATTCAATCACAGCCAATCAGGATCATTCAATCAGTCAATCAGGATCATTCAATCAGTCAATCAGGATCATTCAATCAGTCAATCAGGATCATTCAATCACAGCCAATCAGGATCATTCAATCAGTCAATCAGGATCATTCAATCAGGATCATTCAATCACAGCCAATCAGGATCATTCAATCACAGCCAATCAGGATCATTCAATCAGTCAATCAGGATCATCCAATCAGTCAATCAGGATCATCCAATCACAGTCAATCAGGATCATCCAATCACAGCCAATCAGTATCATTCAATCACAGCCAATCAGTATCATTCAATCACAGTCAATCAGTATCATTCAATCACAGTCAATCAGGATCATTCAATCACAGCCAATCAGGATCATTCAATCACAGTCAATCAGTATCACTCAATCACAGTCAATCAGGATCATTCAATCACAGCCAATCAGGATCATTCAATCACAGCCAATCAGTATCATTCAATCACAGTCAATCAGGATCATTCAATCACAGCCAATCAGGATCATTCAATCAGTCAATCAGGATCATTCAATCACAGTCAATCAGGATCATTCAATCAGTCAATCAGGATCATTCAATCAGTCAATCAGGATCATTCAATCACAGCCAATCAGGATCATTCAATCAGCCAATCAGGATCATTCAATCAGTCAATCAGGATCATTCAATCACAATCAGTCAGGATCATTCAATCAGTCAATCAGGATCATTCAATCACAGTCAATCAGGATCATTCAATCACAGTCAATCAGGATCATTCAATCTGTCAATCAGGATCATTCAATCACAGCCAATCAGGATCATTCAATCAGTCAATCAGGATCATTCAATCACAGTTTTGACTTGTCAACTTATCATGATCAGCCCCAGATAAAACCAAAAGAACCCAAAAGTGCACTGTTTTGTGAACAGATATTATGAGCTTTATATGCACAATTATAAAAAGTCCCAAGTGAAGCAGCCAGATAAAGAGAAGCTTCAGAGCAGTGCTCCATCAGAGCAGTGCTCCATCAGAGCAGTGCTCCATCAGAGCAGTGCTCCATCAGATCATGCGGCCGCTGCGACACAACAAGGATAAAGAACTTCTCCATCCACTCCACCATACGGCCTGTGGAACACATTCTCTGCTGTACTTTGGTTTCCCAAAGAACAAGGGTCTGATGGACATGAAATACCATGACACAAACCTGCCTCTGGTCATCGGTCAGCTGTGCATGACTGATGTCTCTCCCCTCAGGCTGTCCTGCAGAGAAACAGGGCTTTGCTGTGATTCTCTCTGTTGTATTTAAGCCGTTCACTGTCTGTGCTGTGGCTTTTCCTCGGAAATTACTTTTAATGAAGCTCAGGTTCCTCTCGGCTGCGCTCTTTCCTTAATGGGTTGGCTGTCACTGCTCATAACAACTGTAACACCAGCACATTTAATGGGACATCTTACAGTTGGAAAAAAACAGCCCTGTTTATAAACTACCGAAAACAAGTTTGATCAGTCGTGATGGAGACGGACCTGTCGACATGGGAGCTCAGCAGCTGCTGAAGATATTACATTTCATATGGCAAAAATGTGCAATGCTGGAACCACAAATATTACTGATGAGATTAGTTGATGAACAAAGTATCCTTTCAGCTCGAGTCTCGCGTCAGGACAGCGGCTCTGGTGTCAGCAGGCTCGTAATGGTGAGAGTTTAACCTGAGCATCTCAGAAAATATCATATTGCGTATTTCACAATTATCATTATTATTACTTTTATATTATTATTATTATCGCGAATATTAATAATACTATTATTATTATGTTTGTCATCGGGTACAGTGACCCCTTAAAGATACAGTGTGTAGAATTTGGGCATCTAGTGATGAGGTTGCAGATTGCAGCAAACTGCCGTGTGGGAGACATGAATGTCCCTCTGTGTGGTTTGTCCATTCTAGGCGACTGTAGAAGCATTAAGGCCTGTTCTGTGACGAGGACCAGCTTATTGTGTAAACGGCTCATTCATTATCTTCAGCCGATTATACAATAAATAATACATACTTTTGATACATTTTATTTCTGCCAACAGTTCCTTTTAAGGAATGAGAACAGAAGGGTTTATTCATTGCAAAAAGACTTTATTAGAAATAAACTTGAAACCTTTTTTTTATGGAAGTATGTGTAAAAGTTAGTTTCAATGTAAGCAGCACTATGGCGCGTTAAATATCTGCTCCATGAAAAATAACATCAGCTGTGCCCTTTTAAAATAATGATGTGCCGCACAAACGAGTCACTTAAATGTCAGTCCACCTTAAGTGCCCCTGAACGCTGCACTGCTTCATTCACGTTACCGCTAACGTCACACTCAACGTCACACACACGCTGGCTCTCTCAGAGACTCTGTCCGTTGCACCGTAGGTAACCAGATGTATACGTTGTGAACACGATCACTTTTCATACCATGGAATGCAGGGAAGCTTTCATACCACTGCAGCCGTGCTGTCAGGCTGTGCCTGAACAGTTGGTGAAACTCTTATTTTCATTGACAGGTCTAAACACCGGTGGAGCTGGAGGTAAACACAATCAAGAGAACACAGCTTTAGAAATGTGTAACTTCATTTTTCCGTCTTTGTGGATTCACACCATTTGCCCTGTTTGGCAGAACAACCAATGTAAGAGATGTCATGAACATGTTGTTTCTGATATTGGTGTCAGAGAGGAGCAGGACAGAGATTTATTTGTGTGACACACTTTACTAAACACATTTGTCAGTCAGTGTCCATCGACCAGCAGCAGCAGCAGCAGCGTCTGCTCTTCATCCCCTCTGGCTTTGTGTAAACTCCTTTGCAGGAGTGTTGACACAACTTCCTGATGCTCTTGTTGTGTATGTGGCTCTGCTGGAGTGACGGTAGAGATGCGCTGCTTTCCGCATGCCAGACACGATGCAGAAACGATGGAAGGTGGGATTTACCAGCGCTCTAACCTGTCTCTTTTACTCACCGTTTCCTCAGGTTCCCTGAGTCTGTCATGTTGGCTCTCAGTGATATGAAGCCTGCTGGCTGGAGTCCTGCAGACAGCAGCAAGATACACAACCGTTACCCTCCAGCTACACAGCCTCAGGTCACACGCAGGATCTCTTCCTGAGGGAAAAGGTTATGATCGAGGACAAGGGGAAAACACCGAGATCATTTTGATGTGTAGCACTTTGTCTGCTGCTGCTCACAGTCGTTGGAGTTGTTCAGATCCTAGCAGGGCCGACTCTCTGCCTGAGGCTCTCTCCACAGGCTCTCAAGCCCTGCTGAGATACCAGGCTTTGCTGATCCCACTGCAGCTTTGTGAGATTGGATGTATGTCAATGTTGATGTCTCGTGTATATGCCTCGTGTATATGCCGACATTACACAGTATATATACAAATAATAAATACTGGATTACTTCTCATAAATATTCACCACAATCAAGTTTGACAGACTAAAAGTCTTCTCTGCTTTGATAGTCTTGGAAGTCAAAGAGAGATGGTAACAGGCAGCTGATCTCGGCTCGTGTGGGATCATCTCCCTCAAAGAGAAGTGCTGTAGGATGCAGAGCCCTGCACTACATGGCACACGTGTAGAAGGTGTTCTTGCAGACTGACACTTGCCTTTTGCTTTGGGAAGTTCATCTAAGATGTGTGAGTTTGCCACCCACTGACACACTCTGAGGCCTCTCTGTCATCTGAGGCCTGCAGCAGCTTTCAGTCGCCCAAAGGCTGTTCAGCAAACGCTCCCTCCCTTCAGATGCTCCCCGCCTCTTTGCACAGTCAAGTTTCAAAGGAGCTTTTGAACATTGGATGCCTTTGGCTTGACGGATATCCTCAATCCCCATCTTTCAATGTACTGCAGACAGTATATCTTTATCGTGGCTTGGGCCTGAGAGTGGAGGACAGGGTGAAGCTCATCAGGTTTGCAAAATGAATTCAGAAGAGGACACAGAGGAGTCCCTCTCATATCAGAACAGCTCTGTCCTGTAAGTCCATGTTCTGACTCCATTTTTATTCTATTAACTATTATTCAATATAAATTTTTATATATATATCAGCATGAAAAGTGAAACCCCCAAATGCTGTTGAATACTTCATGTAGGTCATATACATTAACACATTTCTGCTCGTACCTAAAAGCACTTTCATGAGCAGTGTGTTATATATACTGTGTGTTTGTTTGAGTTCAGTACATGCGGTTGTTTACCTCTGATTGGGAAAAAGTTCAGACTTTTGCTGACGGATGTTTTTACTGAGCTAGACGAGAGGATGTTTGGTTAGAACAGATGGGTGATGCTGCTTTTCCTGATCCGTAAGATGAGCTGGAGGTGATACCACCTGGTGCGTTGTATGTAGGGGTGTCACGGATCACAAACCTCACGGTTCGGTTCGGATCACGGTTCAGGAGTCACGGTTCGGATCATTTTTCGGATCAACAAAGAAAAGGGGCGGAGACAAATATAACTTTGCTTTCCATTTATTAATTAAAGAACTTCAAGAACACTTAAAGCAAAGAACTTTGGCCTATAGTCTTACATGAAAACACATGAAAACAAAATGAAATAAATAAATAAAAATAATACATTCAAGAATTCTGTTAAGTTTAAGTGCAACATGAGGTATGTTGATACCCTCGTCCTTTGATCAATATTGAAAGAAAGAAACAGCCAGTGAGCTAGCTTCCACTGTTTACACTGAACTGAACTGCTCAGCAACAACTCAGGTTATGCCATTCAAATACACAATAATGTTTACCATTACTGTGACATTATTTTCAAAAAGATGAGAATATCTCCATTGTCTGGGGAGAGGGTCGACCTTTCTGTGGTGACTGGAATATTATTGGGCCAGTCTAGCTTCACTCTGATACTTCTGTCAGCACCTGAACCAGGTGTGTGTGTGTGTGACTGTCACAACTTGTCCGTGTGTGTCACAACTTGTGTGTGGCTTGCAACAGGAAGTGCCTTTGAGCGTCCCCTGTCGCTTCCGCAAATTGCGTAACTCTAACGCCTGGCAGCCTCGTGGGGAGGGGAGGGGGGAGCTGCGCTCATGTGATTGGTTGAAAAATAAAACGTTGAAAAAAACGCATATTTGTGGATCTAGCCACGTCAGGGGAGTCTCATAAATCCGAGGAGAGATCTGTAAAGAAATGCAGTGCGATCCACAAATAAATGCATACAAATCCACAAACAAATGTAAAAAATCCACACAGAAATACTTACAAATGCAGAAATATATTTGTGATTTCTTTTTACATTTATATAAATCGTAATTTATTTATTTGTGCATTGGAATGTATTTGTGAATCGTTCTGCGTGCATTTGTAAATCGAATATATTTGTGAATCTTTCTGTGTGCATTTGTGATTATTGAGACTGATCTGACCCCATATTGACCCCCAGCCTGTCACATTGTTAAATGTCACTCTTATACCTCCAGGCTACGGAGGATCCTAGAGTCTGACATTTCATTTCATGAGTAGTTAGTTACGTTTCATGATTATTTAGAAAAGAGAAAGTTGAATTGGAAAATAAAAAGAAATTGAATGATTTTTTTGTCTGGTATTCTAGACAAAGAGCAGATAGTGTTGCATTATATCTTCCAGAGATGAACTGATAACGCATCAGAAATGACATGATACCATTTATCAGCTGTTCACTGTGACCGCAAAGGTTCAGCTCACACTTTGTTACCCTATCGCCAGAGAAAGTGCACTGAAGGTTTTTGGAGTTTTCATAAACGATTTTGAATCGTTATTCATGAAAATAAATCACGAACCACAGTGGGCCGATATCGACTGTGAAGCATGTCAGGCTTTGTCTTGCAGCTGTTCAAGTAACATTCATGGAAAACATGTGAACTCTAATAAATCAATGTCTGAATCTGAATTGAACCACTGCTTTTGCAGGACTATTTTAATCCATTTTTTAAGATTTAGTTCATCAAGTAGCACAATATTTCCACCCTCCTGTCTTGTCCTCTTCTTATGAGGACAAGACATGAAGGACATGATCATACAGAACAAAACAAATGCTTCAGCCCTTTCATATGTTTGATCGTACCCAGTCCTCGAGAGCAGAGCCATTTCCCTGGACACTGTCTGCTCTGTGTTTTGTATATATATATATCTATATATATTTTTTTTTTTTCTACCTTCAAGGACTATGTCTACATTATGTATACATTTTTTGTTGGAGAAACGCTCATTTCCATGAGGCAACAGTAACTCCTCAGTACTTAAGGCCAATGAGTAATGTGCAGACACTGAAACACTTTCTGATTAGCGCATTAATTAGCTAAATGAATGACCTCATTAGCATAGCTGATTATGTTCAATGTATCATATTATGGCGATTGTACTGACATATTAGAAATCTTCCGCTTCTTGTTTAGAAAAGAGAGAAAGTGCTGGAGCACCAGTCAAACCTCACAGGATCAAAACAATGTCCAGAACATGAAGGAAACATGACAGGTTTGTTTTATGTATTCATTTGAGGAAGGTTACAATCTGCTTATTGCTCCACTCATATCCAATGTGTTTTCAGTGGAAGCATGTTCGTCATGATGTATTTGGAAAGCCTGTCTCCATCACATAACTTGACTCCATGAAACTAACTTTTTCACTGAAGCCAAACTTTTTTTTCGTTATTTTAGGTTTTTGTTTTATTTCCAGCATTTCCACAGTTTTTAAAAAAATAATTTACAAATGGCAAATGCGTTTGAAAACAGGTAAATAGAAACGGACAGAGAGAAAAAGAGGACAATAACCTCACCGGTTAGGGTTGGACTGATGCAGTGTTTTTAAAACTTTAAATATACTTTGATTAATAAGGCTTAATACCAAAGACAACATTTTGGTATCTGAAGCGTTCCGGTTCCCGGTTGTAGTCCGAGTAGTACTTAAACCACTCTGAGCAGGCTTTGGGTGAATGCAGATGAACGGTGCAGGTGGAGAGTAAAAGAGGTGGAATGCATGAGCCAACATGTTATTTGCAAACCTACCTCGCCCGACAATAGTTCCGTGTTCTATTGGTTTAGAATGAGCTTGTAAACTGGCTACTTGTGAAACACGTCTTCTCTCAACTCTAACTGTAGTCTCACATCTCAAGTTGCTAATTGGAACGTAAACAATGTTGGGATCTGACTATATGTCTTCTACATGTGATGTGGAACAAAGAGTCAGGTCTTCCCTTTTGCAAGCAAAGGTTTCATCCTGATTGTGGTTTGATGAGCACCAAACCCCCTCTGTAGGAATTTCACATTAGGGTGTGAGTTTCCTCCCCCCCAAAAAACGATGCGTTCCTGAAGTCACCTGAAAGCACCGCTGTAATCTCATTGGCCAAGGGCCAAGACACCCCAGGACCCCTGTGGTTCAGCCACTGTTCTAGAAAACTACCTGCAGCCCCCACCTCAATGCTTTTTCCCTTCGACCTCCGTCGAGCTAGGGAGCACATCCAACGTTGTTCCTCTTTTTAACCAAAATCCTACGTTATATTATGAGCTCCGAAGGAACCCCTCAGAAGACTCCCCTCAATCACCACGATTGCATCGTACCGTAAGGCAAATAGATTCTGGGCAGAGTTAGAGAGAGTTCATTTGTGTTTATTTTATCTTGTTTATGTGCTTAAAGTACTGTTCATTTTTATAACGTGGTGTATGCTTAATAATCGTCGACACTAACGATCGCTGAGATCGTAGGGGTTGTGTAGAAGTAGCGTGTATTCCATGCTACTGTGATCTGTGTTGAAACAGCCGCAGTGAGGTCGAAGTTGCTTCTCATCCGTTCAGGAGGTCAGAACCGCTGGCTGAGACAAAGAGTCGCTGTTCTTGCTCCCCTGGCTGAGAGAGCAATCTTCTGTACTCCCGCGCGGCGCAGAGGATCGTAATCGCTTGTTTTATTTAATTTAGTTTTGTTCCTTTTCCTTCTCTTTTACTAACTCACACACACACATATAGCTTTGAGCTAATCTAGCTACGTGCTGAACAGCAGCAACCAGCACATGTAGACACCGGGTCTCCTGTTGGCTATCCGCCATTTTGGGTCTCACGCATGAGAGACGTCACCACGTCCCAGCTACGTCACACGTCACTGAGCTGTTCCCTCGCTCCCCCCCCTTTGCTCACACACACACACACACACACACACACACACACACACACACACACACACACACACACACACCCCCCCCCCCCCCTTTTCAATAGTCTGTTGATTTTAGATAGCGTGCTCATGAATGTATAGTTGTTGTATAGTTTAGATATTAGTTGACTAGATCATTAGTATTAGAACTTAATAAACTCTGTTATATTTTAAAGAGCAGCTGTCTGTGATTACTTGGTGCATGCGTATTGTGATAATAACTGTATATGTGGTCTGTGCTCGAACTTAAACCTTCACTTTCACTCTGAATGTGTAATAGTACTCAGACTACTGACATTATGAGTGAACACTAATTATGAGACTTAGTTTATCGTTTGGTTATTGGTCCCTGTTCGCAGGGTGGTGCCCCGTTATTATTAATAATCATTAATAATTGTTACTTACATCAATAATTCTATTGATGTCAATAATTTAGTTTCTTAGATGCTGATAACCCAAACAGGCTCCTTTACGTTCCCAACAACAACAAGCAGTGCAGGAAAGGAAGTCTTGGCCCGGAAATCTGCTGGCTACACCAGAACCAGATCATCGTCCCACCGACTCAGAGATGATTGGTTCAGAGACCAATCCGCTGGAAGGATAACGGTAACGCAATGCAGGTATAGATGTTTTTAGATTATAGTTTTTAATAATACTAGTTTTAAAATGAGAGTCACGGATGTAACTATGGTTCTATGAATCCTGTATGCCCTCCAGTGCTTCTACACTGAATATCTGTCTTGCTCACACGCAGGTTCAGTCCTGATATCAACAGAGTCACGTGTGACCTCAGATGACCATGGCCGGGTATAAGCTCCGGTGTCGTCCATGAGATCATTCCTACGGAATCTTCTCAGGAGTTCATGAGATACCGAGTGACTAAGAACGCTGGCTGTCATCCAGGATTCATTGAACCATATTACATCTGCAACATCGCCCCTCAAGAGTTCCACCTCAGCCAGCTTAGTGTCATTACTGTGTCAGGCATGATGCTGCAGTTCATGCACGGTCCTTCCTAGAGCCCCTTCCGGGGTTATCCGTGGTCACACGTGAATTTGTTGATATAAAGACATTTATAGAGACAAGGCTATTCAGTGTTAAAGCTCTGGCGGTCAGTAATAATGAAATAGAACTACATGTTGTCACAGGTCTTAGGATGAATAATGCAGAACCTTTCTTAGTTGATGTTGTAATTAATTGATTCAAAGGTTGTAGCTGCGGTAGCTGTGGTGCAGCTTTTCCTGTGTACATGTTGAAGTTGACTTGAACAAGTCGCTGAACCCTGAAATAGCTTCAGATGTGCAGTGGGTACTATTTAGACAGAATAACTCCCTGCAGCCGATCGACCCGGTCACGTCTGTTTCCTGTCCTGACCCCTCAGTGGTGGAATGAACTCCCCACTGACGTCAGGACAGCAGAGTCGCTGCCCATCTTTCATCAGGCTGAAAACTCACCTCTTGAAGAAGTACTACCCTGAGCCTTCACTCAGCACTTATTGTATTCATACTAGTTTGTTGCACTTATTGTATTAGTTTGTTTCTGTACTTTTGCTCTAGTTTATGCTCTTAGATGCTTGTTATAAAAGGAGATGCACTTATGACTTCTGGTGACTAGTAGTTCTCTTGAATACCGATGTTGAATACACTTATTGTAAGTCGCTTTGGATAACAGCATCTGCTAAATGACTGTAATGTAATGTAACTAAATACCAATTGGTACTCGATAGCTACTGATACTGATAGCTTTTGGAGTATAGAGTTTTTTCCATTACCTTTATAAAGAGCGTGTTCTTTCAATTTGAGAGCATGGATTATTATATTATTAATTATAAAGCCTGTCCTTACACTTAAACTGCCCCTGCTGGTGCTTGGATTTCTACTCAAACTGTATGCTTGCACTCAGATATGTTATTGCTTGCACAACTCCAGCTTCAGCCCTTCTCTTCACACTCAGGCCTGTGTGATAGTGAAACATCTGCTCATTTCTCCTCTGCTCATGGTTTTCTGCTCTACTCTTGGATGGTTTTGTGCAACAACCATGTCAAAATTCCCCAACCAATAGAGTGCCAGGTGTCATGTTGACGTCTTAAATGATTGTTCGTTGCGGGTGCGTTTGCCTACTTCTTAGAGCGTTCCAGACTCTCATGGCCCTCCAAGGCTTTACTATGTCTTTTCTATAATAACTACACCGGCTACTATTACGGGACCCAACTTTTTTATTTTGCAGTATGCTGACAAGGATGCCGTGAAACAACCACGTCAACTTGCTCGTTGGTAGCGACACACATAGAGCAAGCCATCAGCTTTCTAACGTTAGACAAGAGTCATGTGGTAACCACCGTGCTTTGCCCCTTCTTCATAAAAATAAATGTTCTGCCCATTCTAGCTGCAGCTAGAATTTAGTCTTGTAGTTCCCTTCCAAGCTTTAACTCAACATACTGTTGTTTAAATGGCTCTATTGTCAGCCTCAGCCAACATGATCTTGATGCACAGTTAGCATTAGCTCTGTAGCGCTCCACTATGTGTTGGTGAGGTGAGATCTGGGTGCCGTCTTGTAGTACGTTATTGATTGTCAGTGGTATTTCTGTTGACTATTAAATGCGCGTGCAGCTGGTCGTACACCACACACAGCGGCACGTGTTGCATTGACTCCCCACCGGCATGAACAGATGTTCACTAGCATATGCAGCGGCCACCTGTGCAACGAAGTGATACTTTGCTCCATTGAGAGATGTCACTGTTTGTTCCCTCTAGTACAGCACCAGGAGACTGGTTTAACTATTATAGTAAAGGGAATAGGACAGGATGGGGCTGACTTATTACTCACATGGCTATATTTACAAAAAACATCAAATGTGTCAGACTGTTTTACGTCTGATTTCTAAACAGCATGGAGCTCCTTCCAAGGAACACGCACTGAGTGCTTGATTCTGCAGTAGAAACGTTTCCAATCTTCCTTCCCACAGCTGATTCCTGAAAGATCTGAGCAAACTGTTTGATTGCTGCGACAGAATAATGCAACGGGGATGATTGAATGTAATTGAACTGAAATGAAGCAAGGTGTGGCTGTGTAACGCTTATTGTTGCTGCAGCAACACTCTCTGTGCTGATAGCTGTCAGTCACGTGAAGGGATGATGCTATCTCTCTTACAACTTTGGGGCCTTGTCTCAGTAGCAAATTTAAGCTATTTAACAATGTAGTATTGCACATGTGACAGAAGCATGAAAACGTATATCCTGAGATCCTTTTCCCTGTTGCAAGTCATCCTGTCTATTTGCTCTGATAGCAACCTCCAGTACTCCCAGGGAACGACATGGCAGTGGAGATTGCGCATTTATTCAGGGATGGAAAACTCTCAGCAGCAAACCTCTTTAAAACCACTGAGCCTTTTAAATAGAATGACAAAAGAGAAGAGGAAGGAGAAGTGGAGGAGAGGAAGACACGAGGGACAGTGGGAGGATAAACCGATTGAGAGAAACAGGGATGCAGGAAGAAAGGAGGCAAGAGAGAGAGTGTGTGTGTGTGTGTGTGTGTGTGTGTGTGTGTGTGTGCGTGTGTGCGTGTGTGCGTGTGTGCAGTGCGATAGAGAAAGGAGATAAGGAGGAAGAAGGAGAATGGAGAAATTGAAAGAGAAAGAGAGAGTGGGAGAAAGAGAGAGTGGGAGAAAGAGTTTCAATCTGTCTCTGGAGAATTATTTTTCTTGTTGATGCTCGGGCTCAGGGATAATCAGGTGTTGCAATACCACTTCCCCCAGGATCCCGAGAGCAGATTTCTGAACAATAACCCCCCCTCTCTCTCGCTTTCTCACACACACTTTCTCTCACCCTCCGAATCCGAGTAAACAGTGTTGTTTTCCCTCCTTTTGTCCATATTAATGTCTTCACATCCTTGGGGAGTATGCAAAGGAGCTCAGTGTATCTGTCTGTGTGTGTGTGTGTCTGTGCGTTGGTATCTTCGGATTGTGAGGGCTTTTCACCTGTTTACGTACTTACTTTGTGAGGACATGCCGGACTTGTGAGGACAAAGTCCATGTCCTCACAAGTCGCGCACTGTAGAGGCACTTATCAACACGTAACTAACATCCTCCCGCGTTTTCGCCGCATGTCTCAATAACTCGGTTTTACCAGAATTCTAGTGTATGCCAGTGTATGCCGCCAGTGTATCAATTCCATTTTCAGTTTTATTTTTATTTTTTCATTTTCGTGCGTTTGTGTATAATGTCTCGTCAATGATTGGCTAGTATTAGGCAGACTGGTCATTGGCTGTACTCGAAGTCAATCACACACTCTGATCAGTGATTGGCTGTTCTCGAAGTCAGTCAGGGAGATGCTGGTCAGTGATTGGCTTCTGAACCTGCGGTCATGTTTTGGTCTCACGCTGAAATGAGTGGACTCTGATGAAGTAATGCCGGCGGTCTTTTGTCGGCTAATACGGACTTGGAATTAACTTTACCGAACTGGTAAGTGAAAGTTTTAACGATGTATTAACAACTAAATGCATTTAGTGAAGGGCTGTCTTTTCGTTGCTTTGTAAAACAAACGTCGCCACTTCCTCATGAGCCAGGCAGAGCTGGCTCTGCACGGCAGACCAGCCTCTCCAGGTGAAATCAATCTGTAATGTTCAGCTGATTCCTCCACAGACTTGCACTGTAAAAGTCTCCGGATGAATCAGCTGTTATTGGAGCTCGTTGTGCTAGCAGCAACTGGCCAAGTCAGTTCGTCGTAAATGCTATTCCGAGCTACGAGCTACGACAAGCAACTGTTATTACCGGTATATTCGCTAATGCTAATCGCGGTTAGCATTTCCCCATTGGAGGTAATGTTAAAATTAGCTTAGAAGCTAGCGAGTCGGACATAGAGGTACTTTATTCATCCCCAGGGGGAAATTTGTATGTTACAGCAGCAAGACACACCAAAAAGCAAAGTAACAGAGTAACCAAAATATTAAGTATTAATTAAAGCTGCGAGCAGCGATGAACGGGCCCTCGCCATGCGCACGTCGGCGTGCCGGCGGGACTCTGGCCTGCGCGTCCGAGAACGTCCGCGACCGTCGGACGGCGCGTCCGCGAGCGAGACGTGTTCGATCCCGCGTGGACCGCCTGGTGCCGGAAATGACGCTTTGCAAATAGTCTGATGCTTCCTGCGTCCGCTGCCTGGCGCTACAGAACACGTACATTATGTAGCTCTATATCAAGTGTAAACCACATTGTGTAAAAGTCACGTAAATCGGATGGTGTTTGTCAAAAAACGCAGATTTCCTTTCGCCAGCAGGTGGCGCTGTGAGTATTAGGGAAAATTAGCTTGTAGACATCCTCAGGCCATGAGTGTTATCAAGCATGTGAAGTTTGGGACCGTTTGGAACAAGTCCAGCTGAGTTACATCAGACATTTCCTTTAGCCAGTAGGCTTTGCGGGTTTACTGTAGTGCCCCCTAGTGGTCGAATGCAAAACAATTCTCAGGGTTTGTTACTGGATGCGATGTGCACATATGCTGAATATTTTGGGAATTTAGAACAAATGGTTGAGAAGTTATGTGTATTGATATTTTGCCACGCACCTAAGAAGTGTATTGGTCCATATCTTGTAAACGCAAAGAGATATCAAAAAGATTTTGAAAATTTTTGATGATCTAAATCCACTTATGATCCACAGCAAATTTCATAGAAATCAGAGCCAGCGTGTAGGAGTTTGCAAAAATGTGTTTTTTTTTCACTAAAGTCAAAATGGCTGACTTCCGGTTGGGTTTAGAGCTTAGAGCTCCAGGGGCTTTTTTGTCCGTCTACATGTGATACATCTGTTTACCAAATGTTATACATCCAAATTGTATATATAGATAGTGAAACGTACCGCGAGGGCTGCGTCGTCGAAATATTGTATAAATTCATACAAAATTGAAAATGGCAGACTTCCGGTAGGGTTTAGAGCATGGTCCCAAGAGACTTATTTTTAAGTCTCCATAAGATACATATGCCTACCAACTTTCATACATGTAGCTCAAACGTAGCGCTGGGGCTGCTGTTTTGAAATATTGTAGGGGGCGCTCTAGAGGCAATTTAAAACGGACAAGCCAAAAAACCATATACGCCATGTCTTCCTATGACCTACGACACATTTACAAAGTTTCATGAGTTTTTGAGCATCCCAACACACTCAACCATCAGCTTCCTGTTTCATGGCGAACGATGGGTCGCTACGGCAACAGCGTTCAACGAAAACGCACAATATTCTCGGCGAATTATCATCAATGTCTTAAGGCTATCCTTACCAAATTTTAGACTCATCAGGTCACCTGGCTAGGAGGAATAAGTAAAAGTAAAAAACAAAACATCTCCTTTAGCCAGTAGGCGGCGCTATGAGTTATTGAATTTTTTTCAATTGAAGTCTGTTCAAGCTTGAATGAGCATCATGCATAAGAAATTTTGTGCGGATAGGATAATGTACCTTGGAGTTATAACAACTTATTTTTTCATAAAAATTAGGTAAAATGGCCGCCACGCCACGTCAAGGTTCTTCGATGAAAGCGCGAGATTTTTATAACTTTTAATCACAAAGGTCTTAAAAACATCCTGACCAAAGGAGAAGTTGATCGCACAAATTCTCTAGGAGGAGTTCGTTCAAATGCGAAGGCTGAAATCGGCAAAAAGTGGCAAAAATGCCAACTTCGCGGGTCTACTGTAGCGCCCCCTAGTGGTTGAATGCAAAACAATTCTCAGGGCATGTTACCGCATGCGATGTGCACATATGCTGCAAGTTTTGGAATTTTGGGACCAACGGTTGCGAAGTTATGTGTATTGATATTAAGCCACGCCCCTAAGAAGTTGATTGGTCCATATCTTGTAAACGCTAAGAGGTATCAAAAAGCTTTTAATAACTTTTGATGAGGTAGGTCCATTAATGATCCACAGCAAATTTGGTAGCAATCGGACCCAGCATCTAGGAGGAGATAGCAAAAATGTGTTTCACACTAAATTCAAAATGGCGGAAAATATTTGAAGGCGGACCTTAGGGGTCTGAGAGGCTTTTTTTTTTGATCTAGCGGATTCGGACATGTGGGTCAAATTTCAAGTTAATGGGACATACTGACCGGGGGGCGTCGCCGGTCCGAATTGTAGGGGGCGCTAGAGAGCCATTTCTGAACACAGAAAGATGCATTCTTTTTCAGATGGCTATATTCACCAGGCCTGACAAGTCCCCAAAATTTGGTGAGTTTTCATGCATGGCAAGTCCTCCAACCATGCGTACGTTTACCCCAACGGGTACAATATCAATAGGGCCTCGCCGGCCCGACGTTGTCGGTGGCTCGGGCCCTAAAAATAATATCCATTAGAAATTAAAGCTGCGAGCAGCGATGAACGGGCCCTCGCCATGCGCGCGTCGGCGTGCCGGCGGGACTCTGGCCTGCGCGTCCGAGAACGTCCGAGAACGTCCGCGACCGTCGGACCGTGCGTCCGCGAGCGAGACGTGTTTGATCCCGCGTGGACCGCCTGGTGCCGGAAATGACACTTTATGTGTGTCGCTACCAACACACCTACTGGCTAAAGGAGATGTTTTTTTTTTTACTTTTACTTATTCCTCCTAGCCAGGTGACCTGATGAGTCTAAAATTTGGTAAGGATAGCCTTAAGACATTGATGATAATTCGCCGAGAATATTGTGCGTTTTCGTTGAACGCTGTTGCCGTAGCGACCCATCATTCGCCATGAAACAGGAAGCTGATGGTTGAGTGTGTTGGGATGCTCAAAAACTCATGAAACTTTGTAAATGTGTCGTAGGTCATAGGAAGACATCGTGTATATGGTTTTTTGGCTTGTCCGTTTTAAATTGCCTCTAGAGCGCCCCCTACAATATCTCAAAACAGCAGCCCCAGCGCTACGTTTGAGCTACATGTATGAAAGTTGGTAGGCATATGTATCTTATGGAGACTTAAAAATAAGTCTCTTGGGACCATGCTCTAAACCCTACCGGAAGTCAGCCATTTTCAATTTTGTATGAATTTATACAATATTTCGACGACGCAGCCCTCGCGGTACGTTTCACTATCTATATATACAATTTGGATGTATAACATTTGGTAAACAGATGTATCACATGTAGACGGACAAAAAAGCCCCTGGAGCTCTAAGCTCTAAACCCAACCGGAAGTCAGCCATTTTGACTTTAGTGAAAAAAAACACATTTTTGCAAACTCCTACACGCTGGCTCTGATTTCTATGAAATTTGCTGTGGATCATAAGTGGATTTAGATCATCAAAAATTTTCAAAATCTTTTTGATATCTCTTTGCGTTTACAAGATATGGACCAATACACTTCTTAGGTGCGTGGCAAAATATCAATACACATAACTTCTCAACCATTTGTTCTAAATTCCCAAAATATTCAGCATATGTGCACATCGCATCCAGTAACAAACCCTGAGAATTGTTTTGCATTCGACCACTAGGGGGCACTACAGTAAACCCGCAAAGCCTACTGGCTAAAGGAAATGTCTGATGTAACTCAGCTGGACTTGTTCCAAACGGTCCCAAACTTCACATGCTTGATAACACTCATGGCCTGAGGATGTCTACAAGCTAATTTTCCCAAATACTCACAGCGCCACCTGCTGGCGAAAGGAAATCTGCGTTTTTTGACAAACACCATCCGATTTACGTGACTTTTACACAATGTGGTTTACACTTGATATAGAGCTACATAATGTACGTGTTCTGTCGCGCCAGGCAGCGGACGCAGGAAGCATCAGACTATTTGCAAAGCGTCATTTCCGGCACCAGGCGGTCCACGCGGGATCGAACACGTCTCGCTCGCGGACGCGCCGTCCAACGGTCGCGGACGTTCTCGGACGCGCAGGCCAGAGTCCCGCCGGCACGCCGACGCGCGCATGGCGAGGGCCCGTTCATCGCTGCTCGCAGCTTTAATTATTATTATTATTATTATTATTATTATTGTTAAAAGGTGATCTGTGCAACTTTGTTTTTCAGGAAGTTTGTATCAAACAATATGCCACTGTTAATTATCAAACTTTGAAACCTAATTTAATTATTGCTATCCTCACTATAAATACAGATTGGTTTCGTACTGCAGACTCAGCATGTTCTCTGGAAATTATTGCAGCAAAGATGGAGGCAAGAAGGAGAAAAACGATTCCTGACCAGGATCCCATGGACAAATGGACAAAATCTTTTCCAGAAGGAAAATTCATTGACACATTTAAAGGTAAGTCTTTCATCTCATATTGTTTGGACACGACTGACATCATAGCCCGAGTTAACTAGCAGGTTTGTACATGTTGTCAATTGACAAGTTACTATTAACCAGTGGCGGGCCGTGCATTTTATACCTGGGCCTTCACTGCTGTCCTGCAGCTGAAACACAGCTACGGTTATTATTTGTTTCATGTTAAAATGAAGCTCAACACCTGTAAATACACTAACTGCAGAGAATACGCCGAGAGTGTCTCCTCTCCTCTCTGTAGAGGGTTGTGGGTGTAGCCACACTCTGACTGACAGGAACTGTCTCTAACATGGTGGCTCCGTCAGAGGGTGTGTCTGTCCCTGTGATCTCCCCTGGTTGGAGGTTCTGCCGCAGCTCTGCTCCACAGGTCCACAGGTCTGCGACCTGATGACGAAGGATCTCGGGGCGGTGCTCTCACTTGAGATCACCGCTGGCAAACACCATGACTTTTCATGGTCAAACTTAGAGAATACAACATCTCCTGGTCGCAGGGCAGGTAAGGGCCTGGCTCCATGACGGCGGTTGAAGTAGTGAGCCTGTTGAGCCTTTTCCTTGCCATCCCTCTCGTTCACAGCTGTCCTAGGTAGGAGCTTTTTCTCCAGAGTGGGGAGTGTGGTACGGATTTTCCTCCCCATCAACAGCTTGGCTGGACTGAAGCCTGTGGTGGAGCAGGGAGTGGATCTATAGCTCATCAGAGCCATCACAGGATCTTCTTGCTTGAGAATTTTCTTTGCCATCTGTACGGCTCTCTCTGCGTGCCCATTGCCCTGTGGGTGGTGAGGGCTGGCTGTGTAGTGCTTGAAGTCGAGCTGCCTCCCTCGCTCCTTGAGCTCCGCACTTGAAAATTAGGGTCCATTATCACTCACCACCTCATCTGGAATGCCAAACCTGGCGAAGACTGTTTTCAGTCTTTGGATAACTTGTGCACTCGTTGTCGAGGGCAGCTGCAGTATCTCTATAAACCTGGAGTAATAATCTGAGATTACCAGGTAGCTGTGGTGGTTGTGCTCACAAAGGTCCATTGCAATTCTCTTCCAGGGTCGCTCCGGAAGCGGTGTGGAGATGAGAGGTTCCTTTTGTTGTGTTCTTTTCAGTCCACAGCACACCTGACATGACATCACAAGCTTGTTTATCTCCGTAGTCCGGGCCACCACACAGATGAGTACGCTCTTCCCTACATTTGACTTTATATGGTGTGGTCATAGGTGTGTGTGGTCCCACTGGAGCATAGTCTTTTTATGGGTTTATGATAAAACAGCATCCGTCGTCGGTTACCATACGACAGTTTTTTATTTTATTTTATTGAATAACACAATAATAAAAAGTGACAGCTGTGATTATGGCTTAACTGCTTCAGAGTCCTGGAGACAAACACGTCTTGGAGGGCCGGCAGATTGCAACCTCGTCAGCAGAGCGACCGATGCGCTGCAGTCTGCCCTCGTCCTCATCACGTGTACTGTATCTGCAACACTGTTCCAGAATGTTTGCTCATCACTACAATGCTGTCCTGTGGCAAAGGCCTGTGTGCTGACGTTTAGGCCACTGAAACCCTTTGGTTAAGATTAGAAAAAGATACTGATAATGTGTACTGTTGTTTCTTAACCAGCCTCGTGCACTTAACATTTCTCAGCATTTATTTCCACAACCCCTCCGCAACGGGTGGTCACGCGCTGTATCTACCTGTGGGCGAAACATGTAGGTGGAGAGAAGATTGGTGACAGTCACAGCAGTAATGGAAGCGAGGGGGTTTTCCAGTTGAGATGAAATTAGATCTCACCCTTTACTAAAAACAACTACCTTGCATGATGGGCTGATGAGGTCCTGCTCTCTTCGTCCTTTGTGTTTGGCGTTTGCTAAAGTTATTTCTTTCGGGACATTACAACAACACCTTATGTTTACTGGAAACTGCCCTTTGTTTGTCTCGACAAATAGCATTGTAACTGGGCTGGAATTATCTGTGCTGTGTCACAATAAGGCAGAGATGTTAGTTTTCACATAGTCAGTAGCAGCTACGCTGCATTCACGTGGAATCAGGCAGACGGCAAACCGGATAGCAGGACGGTAAAATTAGCTGAGGCGACAGATAATACCTGCAACAATAGAAGCTAGACGGTATTGTCCAAAGTTAAGATATTTTAACTTTTTTCCGTCCTCTGCAAATTAATTTATAACCGGAAGTTACGCATCTCCCTCACACCGGAGACAGTTGTTTGTAATCAAATATCAAGAGAGAGCTGCATTTTGTATCTACATGCATCGCGTGAATTTTCTGAAGGATCTCACCTCGCATTGCCCTTGGCATGATAATCCTGCTTCCTCTGAGGACAAGGCCATTGTGTTCTGATAGCTCTGATTTCACTTGGACGTAATCTCCCGCGTCCATGGGCACATTGCTTAAGTGTTCAGGCCATCCTTCCTTTATGAGCTTCACAACTGACAGCAGTTCAGCGTCGGCTGCTGTCGCCATTCTGATTTCTAGCAGCTGACTCCTCTGTGGCCCCATAGACCAGAATGTCATCCATGAAGACCTCCACACGGTAGCCGGTTATTCCGAACGGTAGCCGCTTGAAGTTGAATCTGCCAAATAGCGTAATGAAGGTAGTGAGCTTACAGCCGTCTGGGTGCAACGGTATCTGGAAGAACCCACTGGCGGCATCGAGCGAAGAGAAGACAGTGGCCCCACTCAGCTTTGCTGTAATCTCATCAGTAGTAGGCAGGATATACTGTTCTCTTTTCACAGCCTCGTTCAGCCTCTTGAGATCAACACATATGCGGGCTTTACCTGTGCTCTTCTTCAAGACTGGCACCATGGGTGCACACCAGTCCGTGGGCTGTCACCCTCTCGATGATGCCATTTCCCTCCATCCTCTGGAGCTCCTCCTTTACCTTTTGCAGCATATGGAGAGGTACGTGTCGTGCTGTTTATACAGCATATGGCTGAGCGTTGTCTTTCAGCAGTATTCTCACCGGTTCAGTCTTTAATGTCCCATGCTCACCATATGCCTGTGGATGTCGTCTGTCACACACCGTTTCATCCACTCTCCTCACCAGATTCATTTCCACAGACAACGGCCTGCCGAGTAGGTTGTTTACAGTACGTCCGCGGGTGACATATGCCGTGAGTGGGTGAGTCTTTCCTTTGTAGCTCACAGTGCCGGTAGTACGGTAGTGACGGTAGTACCGGGCTGTTTTACCTGAACTATATATGTCTCCACACTTTGGGTCAAACAGAAGCTGGTGGAATGTTTTAGAAAACTTGGTAAAGTAAAATGCTGTCTGGTCACAGTGTCTTGTGAGGACAGCAGATAACTTGTCAAACATGAATTAACCGTCACGGTCAGTAAATGGCATCACTTGTGTGTCGGGGGATGGGTACAGCATGGACCTGCTTTGTGAGGACACCTTTTCTTATGAGGACCATCATATTTCTTCACACACTGGTCAAAGACATTGGTTTTATGTTAGCTTTTAAGCATTGACTAGGCTCAGCCCTTACGTACACAATTCAAGGCTGGACATACTTTCATTACTATTACAACTCCAACAAATGACTTGCATACATAATTTGCGCTATTTGAAGGAAGGTCTTGATAGATTTCTATCAGAGGTGTAACTTGTTTTTCTCAGTTTTCTGTTGTCATTGTGTATAAGACTGGAGTACTCTGTAGGCTAGCTGATCCACTGTAAATGTACATACCTTCATAACTGCAACGCCTCTGCCTTCTGTTGAGGTGCCGGTTAATGGGACAGTTTTTTGCAGTGCGTTTGCAGTGCCGGTCACTGTGTCGCTCGCAGTACAGTGCGTTTTGCCACAGTACGTTTCGCCGCAGTGCGTTGCGTTTCGTCGTTTTTCTGGTCACAATGCGTTTCACTGCGCACTGCACCGCTTTCAGTACGTTTCACTGCGCTGCTTGCAGTGCCGGTTACTGTGTTGCTTGCAGTGCAGTGCTTTTCGCTACAGCGCTTTTCGCCGCAGTGTATTGCATTTCGGCGTTTGTCTGGTCACTAGGGGTATAACGGTTCACAAAACCCACGGTTGGGTTGGGTACCGTGGCTCCACTGTATCGTACCCAACCCAACCGTGGATCCTCGGACATTTGATTCTCTGTTTGGACTTTTGTTTTCTTTAACAAAGCAGAAATTATGGTCTGGCGAAATGGGCTCGTGAATGAGTAGTGTCACGGGGCTCAATAACATTAAGCATGTTGGTACAGTCTGGTTTTCCACTCCAGATTAGGGTCTCATATCCGCGGCTATAAATATAACAATCGCCGTGGCGATTGCTTTAGCCCTGTTTGAATCGGTAGGGAGTAGCTGCCTAAACACTGCGGGAAGAGTTTGAAGCGGGTGTGCTGCTGTCGGTTTTACTGGTAAACTAGTTTAGCATCGTGCGCCTCCCAGAACACACGTGCCTCACCAGAGTAGAATGTTGTTCTTCCGTGGTGGGCGTGTCAGACAGCACGTTGTCTGTTATGTCAGGTGGGTTGCCATGTTGAGCGCAGTGGCTCCACAGAGAGAACATTATATTTCCCACAATTTAATCTTCTGCATTTTCCAAATACAATAGTATTGTTCGGTTCATAATGCGTACCAAACCATAAGCCTCGTACCAAACGGTTCATTGCGAATACGTGTATTGTTACACCCCTATGTGTATATATAAGTACATATATGTGTGTGTGTGTGTGTGTGTGTGTGTGTGTGTATATATATATATATATATATATATATATATATATATATATATATATATATATACACCTCAGGGTCTTGCCATGTTTGTGTGTGTGTGTATTGGTAATGTCCCGCTGAACCAGGTTGGTCCTCATAACTCAGGGTCTTGCCATGTTTGTGTGTGTGTGTATTGGTAATGTCCCGCTAAACCAGCAGGGTCTTCATAAGTCAGCGTCATGTTAGGATCCGCCCCGTCCCAACAGTCCTGTAGAATGTCAGGTCTTCAAATCTCCAGACTATTTGACTAGATATTAATTCTGAACAGTGAGGTTTGTTCCCTTTATCATAAGGACCAGTTTAATACTTATTATCACTGTCTACGACTAAGGAAAAGGTGCGTCTCCATATACCAGGGTTTGAACTGGTATGGGGAAAAAGTCCTCATAAACCACCCGTGCCCGTGTGTGTGTGTGTGTGTGTGTGTGTGTGTGTGTGTGTGTGTGTGTATGTGTGTGTACGATTGCTCATGGGAAGCATGGGAAGCGTGTTCACCTGCAGCACAGTTATGTGTGCGTGTGTGCGTGTGTGTGTGTGTGTGTGTGTGTGTGTGTGTGTGTGTGTGTGTGTGTGTGTGAGGCAGCAACAGGGGAAACACCTTTGTGCTCCTCTGCCTCTTTGTTTTCTTACCGCCCAAATACACCAGATAGACAATTTCCTGAATCCTCTGTGAAGCGAGTATTTAAACCTTGCACTGATGTCCGGTGTTGTAGCTCGAGTGACATTAAGGAAATAATCCTGAAAACAAGTTTTACATAATTTGAGGCAAAACGTCTGCTTTATATATTATGAAACACAGCTTTGTTATGTACTTGATGTGCCTATCTATACAATGTGAATGTAATTTGTTGCCAGTAGTTTAACCCCAACTATTATTGTATAATTAGTCAATAAGCAACAAGACGCTGTGATTATATTGCTTTTATATAACGGTTACTACTTGGGGTGTAACGGTACGCGTATTCGTATTGAACCGTTAGGTACGAGGCTCACGGTTCGGTACGCATGACGAACCGAATACGTTTGAATAAAAATAAAAATAAATTGAAAAACCTTTATTTAACCAGGTAGTCCCATTGAGATTAAAAATCTCTTTTGCAAGATGTAAGTAACAATACTACATAACATTAAGGAGCAGTTTTTGTTTTTTATGCTTATGTGTTGCTAAGAAGACACCCCAGAAGATGGGTCACTCAGGTATAGTTCCATCATTGTTCAAAGTCAAAGAATAACTTTATGATGTTAGTTGTAATGAATAAATATATTTTAAAATCAAGTACATTTCTCTGGCATTTATAGTTTTCTACTGTACCGAAACGTACCGAACCGTGGCTCCACTGTGTCGTACCCAACCCAACCGTGAGTTTTGTGAACCGTTACACCCCTAGTTACTACATATACCTTGCAAGCTTTTATTAAATAAACACACAGCAACAAGAAAAGCTAAAATGTATTGATAACAAATAATTCTTCATTCAAGCAATATAGTGTTTCAGCAACATTTAGCAGAACTGATGCCAAGCAAAACACATAAGCAGCATAACACAAACAGTGGAGCGCATGCTTGAAGATTGGGTCATTATTAACAAAACACAGCTCACTGGTACACCGAACGAGGAGAAAGAAAGGTTCTCATAATGTTGTTCTCAACATTATAACTATGATAACATCAACATGTATAACTGCACATCTACTATTGGCAACTGTTACACTCACTTTTCGCTAGCTATTGTCACATTCCATTACATTACAGTCATTTCACTAGCTAGGGCCCCACCTCGGCCGGCGACGTGGTTGGTCGGAGTGTTTTAGGGATGGTTGGTGGAGGGTAGCCTAGGTGAAGCGGTTTGGGGAAAGGCTAGGTTGAGGGTCCACTGCGGCTCCCGGGCCTTGCAGACCCCCCCGTCCATGTGGGACAGTGGTGACTGGGAGGAAGGTGCCTCCAGGGAGTGGTTTTAAAGAGGGAGGGAGGGTGGGGTGCGAAAGGCGTGGCAGGCCGAGCTATAGTGGCCGTGGGTATTTGTAGGGTGTGGCCGGAAGTGGCCCCGAGGAGGTGTGGCCCTGCTCCTGAAATTCAGCTAAGGTCTTATCTCCAATTCACTAGCTAGGGCCCCACCTCGGCCGGCGACGTGGTTGGTCGGAGTGTTTTAGGGATGGTTGGTGGAGGGTAGCCTAGGTGAAGCGGTTTGGGGAAAGGCTAGGTTGAGGGTCCACTGCGGCTCCCGGGCCTTGCAGACCCCCAAAAGCCTGCCTACGGGAGCAGCGCTGCCTGCCCGTTGCGCATGTCGGTGGCGCTGTGGCGGGTATAAAGTTGGTAGGCGTGGGAGGACCAGCGGCCTAGGGCTTTGATGAGGTGATCGGGGACTCCTCTGATCACCTGCTGGGATCAGAGGGAAAATGGTGGGACCGGGTTTGGGTCCTCCTCCGCGTCTGGCGCTAAGGTCCTGAAGGTGGAATTCGGTGGGCCATTTGGCTGAGAACCATCGTCTGCCATGGTACCCCCCAAAACCGGCGGAAGGGGCTGCGTCGGTGAAGAGCTGGATGTCTTCTGGGTTGGAGAGGTGGTCGTCGTAGAAAAAGGTGATGCCGTTCCAGTTGGACAGGAGATGCTGCCACATCTGCATCTCTGCTCTGGAGGGTTTGTCCATGGGGACTAGGCCGGTGAGTGAGGGTGTGGATGATTTCCTTTTGGGCTGGTATGGAGGGGGGAGGGATCGCTGATGTCAGGCAGCACTGCTGGGTGTGTTGTTGGTACTGGGGGATGAATAGTTGGTACTGGGGGACCTGGGGGAGGGGCCTAGCGTCCCTGGGCCGTGAAGCGGCTGGTTTCCATGTGGCGGCTGGTTTGGAAGAGGATGGGATAGTTGGAGAGAAGGAAAGGAGAAGTAGGAACTGGCATCCCGGTGCCAGGAAACTGTGTGGTGAAAAAAGGGGGGGGGGGGGGGAAGGACTGAGGCGAGGGACCCTGGCAGCCCGGTGCCAGGTGCCTGCGTGGCGGGAGCATGCGTGGTATGGAAAGTGGGATAGGGGGGGGGGGGGGGGGGGGACGGAGGCGAGGGACCCTGGCAGCCCGGTGCCGGGAACCTGCGTTGTAGGGAAGGCAGACGTAGTATGAAAAGTGGGATAGGGGGGGGGAACAGAGGGGAAGGAACCTGGCAGCCCGGTGCCAGGGCAGGGGGCAGAGGAAGTGTGGTGAGGGGGAATAATGCCAGTACAGGCAGAAGGATCCAAGCTGGAGAGTGCAGTAGGATCCTGCGGAAGTAGGGAAAAAGAGAGAGTTGGCTTTCTTTTTCTGAGGGTGATCCCGAGGAACTCCAAGGAGCGTGACGGCACTTCTGTCTTCCTATGGAGAGGGGGACGCCGAGCTGAGCGAAGACTGATGTAATCGTCGACAGGCCGTGGGTTGGAGGTGCTGACTGGGGGGAAATGACTAGGAAGTCGTCGAGCAGGTGGACCAGGTGGGGGATTTTATGGTTATTAGTGAGGATCCAGCATGGGGCCTCTGATAGTGAATCGAATAGTTTGGGGCTGCTTTTACATCCGAAGCGAGTCTCACGGCGAAGTAGTAGCGCCCTTCCGGCGAATGCCGAAGAGGTGCCAGAAGTCCGGGTGGATGGGGAGGATCTTAAAGGCGTCTTTTGGAAGAGGATGGGATAGTTGGAGAGAAGGAAAGGAGAAGGTAGGAACTGGCATCCCGGTGCCAGGAAACTGTGTGGTGAAAAAAGGGGGGTAGGGGGAAGGACTGAGGCGAGGGACCCTGGCAGCCCGGTGCCAGGCGCCTGCGTGGCGGGAGCATGCGTGGTATGGAAAGTGGGATAGGGGGGGGGGGGGACGGAGGCGAGGGACCCTGGCAGCCCGGTGCCGGGAACCTGCGTTGTAGGGAAGGCAGACGTAGTGGGAAAAGTGGGATAGGGGGGGGAACAGAGGAGAAGGAACCTGGCAGCCCGGTGCCAGGGCAGGGGGCAGAGGAAGTGTGGTGAGGGGGAATAGTGACAGTACAAGCAGGAGGATCCAAGCTGGAGAGTGCAGTAGGATCCTGCGGAAGTAGGGAAAAGAGAGAGTTGGCATTCCAGAGCTGCTATGAAAAGGGGGGTTTGCTTGGGATGGTTAGTTTGCTTGGGATGATTGAGGGGGACGCCGTGAACCTGGCAACCTGGAACGGTGTGGCCGGCGGGGCGGGGCTTGGTGGTGCGTGGCTGCGTCACTGACGGTGCACCGGTGTGTTTTTGCCGGAGAGCGGGTTGCTGCGTGGCGAGGTGCCGTGGCGGCCGAGAGGAGTTGGAGCAGTTTCGCTTTCTTATCGCGGCGATTGTGGGGGATTCCCTTCTCCTGCAGCGCTGTTAGTAGGCGCGCTACGGTCCAGGCGGCGATCCTGGTCGGTTCTGTTCCGACCGGGGATCCGGTCGGGGCGCGAGCGCCGTGCGGCGGCTTCGAGCGTGGCGTACTGGGAGGCTGGAGTCGACAGAAGCTGGGCTGTCGGGGGAGCGTTCCCGAGCGCCGTGTCCGGAGTGAGCGGAGGAGGAGGGGGGGGGACTTCCGCGTCCGTTGCCTGCGCTCGGGGGTAGCGGGTCTCCGTCTGCTACGGGGGCTTGCTCTGGAGCGAGCGGAGGAGGAGGGGGAAGACCTCCGTCCGCGACGTGGTTCGCTGGAAGATGGCGGTTGGTCTGGGTCCCCGTATTGGCAGATTGTCCGTGGTGGAGTGCGTCCCCGGGATGTGCGAGTGGCGGCTGGGGAGACAAGCTGGTCGTCGTCGTCGGAAGGCCCGAGGGTAGCGGTCCATGCTGCGAGGTAAGGGATTTTCTTTGTTTTGTTTTTCTGCGTGGCGTTTGCTGTTTAGTGCGAAAGGCGTGGCAGGCCGAGCTATAGTGGCCGTGGGTATTTGTAGGGTGTGGCCGGAAGTGGCCCCGAGGAGGTGTGGCCCTGCTCCTGAAATTCAGCTAAGGTCTTATCTCCAATTAACCGGCTACCTAAAACGTATGAAGAATCGGGAGGAGAGATCAAATCATATCCAAAGCAACTTACAATAAGTGTATTCAACATAGGTATTCAAGGGAACTACTAGATACCAGAAGTCATAAGTGCATCTCCTTCTTCAAACAAGCATCTAAGAGCATAAACCAGAGCATAAACCAGAGACAAAGTACAGAAACAAACAAACCAGTATGAATACAATAAGTGCTGAGTGGAAGGCTAAGGGTAGGCCTTCTTGAAGAGGTGAGTTTTCAGCCTGATGAAAGATGGGCAGCGACTCTGCACCAGAGTCTTACACTGGATGCTCTTACAGGAGCCAGTGTAGAGAAGGGAAGTTGTGTGGGAGAACTTGGGGCGATTGAACACCAGGCGAGCTGCAGCTTTCTGGACAAGCTCCAGAGGTCTGATGGTCGACGCCGGGGCTCCGGCAAGTAGTGAGTTGCAGTAGTCCAGTCTGGATTACCACCTGCGCCGTCTCATCAGTGAGGAAGGGGCGAATCCTCCTGATGTTGTAGAGCAGGAATCTGCAGGAGCGTGTAACCGATGCAATGTTTGCTGAGAATGACAGTTGGTCACACCCGGATTCCTTGCAGTCCGAGTTGGCGTCACCACGGTATCGTCACTGGTGATTGACAGGTCTCGGTGCGGGCAACCCTTCCCCGGGAGGAACAGGAGCTCGCTTTTAAGATAAGATAAGATAGACTTTATTGTCCCGAAGGAAATTTGTCTTGGAAACATACATACAGTGTACAGTGTCTGCTGTTAAAAAACAATACAATACAAATAACATATTGCATACATACATTACATACACAGACTGTCGCCAGTCCACATACCCGCACACACAGTACCTACAGTACATGCAAAAGACTGCCACCGGCCAACAAACACATTTCACACTGCCCATTGTACAACGCACCAGTAGTGTATAGTTAAGATATTAAAATAAATAAAAATCGGTGTTCCAGGGTTAAGCTCTGGCTAGTTTGCCATTTAGGGCTTTGATGGACAAGGGGACAAAAGAGTTCTTAAAGCGGTTGTGGTGGCGGGCGTGGGTGGCTCAGCTGTGGAGGGGGCGGAGTGTGGGAGTGGTTCGGGGAACGGTGCCGGGAAGGGACTTAATTAGGCGCAGCTGAAACTGATCCTGATGGTCTCACTCGCAGCTGTATTTAATCCCACAGTAGTGACGGAGGCAAGGAAGGCAGCTCGGGACGAGCACAGAGTTATGCTGAGACGGACAGCACGGAGAACTCCCGCGGCGTGTGCTCGGAGGCAAGGCAGGAGAGCACAAGCCCAGTTAGGGTTAGGACAATAAAAACCATTTGAACTCGTCATTCCACCGTGTGCTGGCGTCATTGTGCTCCCCAGACCCACCGGGTAGCAGAGAACCTGCTACAGCGGTTGAGCCTGCACTGTTTTTTGTCCCGGTTGAGCTTCAGGTGGTGTGTCACCATCCACTTTGAGATGTCAACCAAGGACACAGCAATCCTTGAGATGTGCAAGCCACTCCCCTGGCACGTCAGTCGATATGAAAATGACTGAATGAATCATCTCTGCAGACAGAGTGATGTATTGGAGGCTTTATTTTTAGGATTAACTGAGGTTAATTGATTTTGAATTGACCTGAGATTCAATGGAGACATTTGATAAATTTGATCAGCCAAATGGACTTTTATATTTAATGGCACATTATTTTGAGTGTGAGCACATATTGCACAATCCCATTTGAGTCTGTGTGGTACTTATCGCTCTCTGTCAACCAGAGGAAACGAGAAGCTAAATCCTGCTTAGTGACATATTGCCTTTTGTGGAGGAAATAGGATCTCCTGGATGAATTCTCTCTGAAAATATGAATCCTCTTAATACTCTTTTTATATCTCATTCATTGATTTTTGAGTCATGCTCCTTCAGTGGCATAAGGTAGTTACAAAGGGCCTTAACTACTTATGTAGAACACACACACATAGCGGGGTCGTTCATGGGCTGTCAACTGTTCATGAAATATACAAAACAATATAAATTGTAGGGAGCATTGCTACCTTCTAATCCTCCTTCTACTTTTCTTCTCCTTTCTTTTCTTACTGCTGCATTTATGAATGAAAGGCATGACTGCTCGCTCAGCTTGCAGATGCCCTTAGCTTGTCAGTCTTGTCAGATGTTGGTTCTTTTCAACACGGTTGGTCGGGAATGGTTGCAGCAAGTCCTATGTTCATGTTCCCACTCTGCAGTGTGTCTGCTGTGGGGTTGGATCCTTCCTCTGATGGATTTTCCCTATTATAATGTAACAAGATCATTTAAAAAGTAATTACGTTTCCCCTGCTGGTCATCCTTGATGGACTGTCCTTGATGCTCATGGGGTGGCTGTGGCTCAGTGGGTAGAGCGGCTTGCTTTTTTATCACAAGGATAGGTCTGCATGTTGAAGTGTCCTTGAGCAAAACACTTAATCCCAAATTGCATGCGGCAGCTTCACAGCAGCCCACTGCTCCTGTAATGCAATTTCATGTGCGTAGCTGTTTATACATGATGATTGTAATGAACGTTAAGTCATCGCTCATACACTGTCACGAGTCTCTGTTCAAACTTATCTGCATGTTTGGTCTGCCTCTAAAAGGGATTTCACACGTGGATAATGTGATATGCACGGCTTGGAGAATACTGAAGTAGTTGTATCTGTTTAAGTGTGTCATTCTACTGTAACGTCTTTCCATACAAAGTAATATCATTGTCAGTGATGGCCTTGGATTTCATGCTTGGGTGAAATTCACACCATAATTACGAGAGAGATGTTTTTTTCTTTCTTGTCAAACGAAGTGAGATGTAGGCCTCCTGCAAAGACTGTTCATCCTTGAAGTTCCTGCTTGCTTTAATAATAATAATAATACTTAATCTGATACAGCGCTTTTCTAAATACCCAAAGATGCTTTACAGGGCAGAGACAAACAGAACAAACAAAAAAGAAAAAGAGGAGCAAACAAAACAAACAAACAGAACGTTTTGGTTCCGCTGTTTTCCCTCACGTCCAGGTTGTTTTCTAAAACTTTAAAATGTTAAGTCTTAGCCACGACATTATGGAAATGATGGGTTGTGTTGAAATGACATGGAATTGATACTTGTGTGCGACCGCTACCAGTCGGTAATACAGTTTAAACTGTTGTAATGGAATGTTGCAGAGGATGTGATATCTGACAGTGGTCCATATTTGTTCCTGCCTTTGCATTATTTCTGTGCACACAGTATTCTACAGGGAAAATAGAGCAAAGACTGAGATTATCAAATTCAATTTCAATTTAATTGTATTTGTTTAGCCCAATATCTGCCTCAGGGGCTTTACAATCTGTACAACATCTCTTGTCCTTGGACATAAGACAACAAGAGGTAAAAGAAACGATGGAAATAAACAGCTGATTAAAGTCCCAAATTCAAAAAATGTGAAAAATTGTCTTGATCTGAGTTTGACAATAACAATCCTTTATGAACTTTAACTAAAAAAGGGTCACATGACTGCAGTGCTCTCCAGTGACGACACAGGACATGGTTCAACTACACTATTAATGTTCAACCAAGGTAGAGGAATAACAGATTCAATGTAATGGATTTACAATAATCTGTTTAGAAATTGGGAAATGTTGTAATCCATTGCAGTTGAATGGTTTTCCACAAAGAAAGCGGTAAACAGATGACAGTGTTCCAGCTGTGACGGGCTTTAGGGGGTGACATCCTGGAGACGGTATGATAACAGCAGTGCTTTTCTTCCTGCTAGAGGCAGAGCCGAGGAATTATGATGCTGCTTGTTTAATCTTAAAGCCTGATGTCTGTTAAAAGCCCCTTAAGCCACCTTGAAGCACGAGTCTCCACACTTGATATATAATAACCATAAGAGGTGACAGTGCTAGCCACTACTACCGATGTGCAGCCCCACTCAAGGGCAGGTCACACCAGAAAGTAGCACGGCTTCTGTTCTAACATCTTTACTACAAAGACCCCTGTGCTCCACTGCATCATGTTTAATTATCCTTTCATGGGAGTTATGTGTAAATAAAAACAGCTAAAGGATTTTTGACTGGAAACTAGAGTAGTGTCTGTATATCTTCCTCACACCCACCACGAAGAAGAAAAGGGAAGCTTGTATACCTGAGAGACAAAATCGGGTTTTTTTAAGTCATAGAATTACTATTTCCTAACTAAAGATGAGCCAGATTAGTGTGTCAACATCTGCATCAGATCTTCTGACTCTGGTAACTGGACATAAAGCATAAAACAGTTTTCAGAGAAAGCAAATCAACCTGACATAATGAAAGTGAGTGGGACAACAATATGATTCTGAAATGGTGCATGGGCTTAATTCCCATCCCCAGTGGAAACTAAGGCCATGCATCTGTGTCTGACTCTGAGAAGTGGCATCATCTGATGTGAGACAGGGCTGTGAAGGTGTTCTATCGTCAATAATGATGTGAATCAAATGAAACGTTGGAAATCACATGTTGCTGTGCTGATTCGCTAACCTTGTTTAGTGTGTGTGTGTGTGTGTGTGTGTGTGTGTGTGTGTGCGTGTGTGTGTGTGTGTGGGCGGTGGAGCATTCTCCCATCTGTGCATTCCAGATTACTGACCATAATCTTAATCCCTCTGCAGATGAGCAAATACTGACCCCCCCCCTCAAATGCTATGGCCTCCACATTTACCAGATGTCAAATCAGTTGAATCCATACAGGACAAAGCATCACCGTCATCAAAACACCAAAGGGAACATTTGATCTTGTTGTGTGAAATAGTTTTTTTCAATGATCTTCAGTCAGGATGAGTCTGATGTGATTGAGTTAAAGCAGCCTTTGGATAGCAAGCGTTTGTGTGTGTGTGTGTGTGTGTGTGAGATGATAAAAATCAGGATCAGGGAAATGATTTATTATGTCAACAGACCTATTGAACACATTTCCTGCCTCTGACTAGCTTCGAAACAAAGACGGATCTCATGTCTGATACTGAGTTGTGGAGATGACCAATGCACAGCAGGTGTGCTTCTTTCAGCAGCAACATGCAGGATCTCTGTGCAGACATCAATGTAAGTTTCTGAGATAACCAAAACACTTCTTAGTTTCATGTGATTATAAACTGATTAAAACATAGTTATGAATATTGTATTTCATTTCTGCCAATGAATCCCTCTAAATCAGTGGTTCTTAACTTTATTGGAGGTACTGAACCCTGCGAGCTTCATCAGTGCATTCACCCAACCCTTCGTAATTGAAAAAATAAAATATGATTTCTTCAAAACATAGGTATATATTTTATTAGTGCACAAAATGAACCATGCATCAGTTGCACACAAAATCACTGTGTGCAAAGAACAAAACCAACAAAACATGAATTTCACACAAAAACATAACTCAATGAATGATTTGCGATCAGGTACGCAACTTCGTACGATGCTGTGAGGATCGGTTTGTCGACAAACAAAACATGAATTTCACACAAAAACATAACTCAGTGAATATTTACTGCAAATCAATGTGACTTTTGCTGTTGCCTTTCAGATACAAGTTCGGAAATGCATTCAGGTTTTCTTCCGCTTCGATGATGTTGACTCCACCGCCCTGCATCTGTCGATTGAGATGATTGAGAGCATCGAAAATATCGGCCATGTACGCCAAGATGAGAATGAACTCAGAATCTTCGAAGCAATCTGCGTGACAATGTTGGTGCTCTCGCAAAAACAGGGCTAATTCCACACGCATGGCAAAAACCCGATTCAGCACCTTTCCCCGGGATAACCACCGAACGTTAGAATGGTACAGAAGTACCTCGAATTCAGAGCCCATTTCCTGACAGCTCTTTGAAGATGCGGTGCTTCATAGCACTATTTCGCACGTAGTTCACACATTCAACTACGATTTTTAGTACTTCTGCCAGTTTTGGAGGCAAGGTTTTTGTTGCCAACGCATGCCTGTGCAGAACACAGTGTGTAACAATGATGTGTGGTGCATCGGATTTCACCAGGGCTCCAAAACTAGATTGTCGTCCCAGCATGGCTGGAGCTCCGTCCGAACAAACTGCAGAAACCATATTCCACGAAAGATTGTTGTCTCTGAAGAAGTCATCCACGAGTTTCTTCACATCGACTGCCTTGGTTGTTGTTGTAAGAGGCTTACAAAATCAAAAATCTTCCTTTATCTCGTCGTCTTTCAAATAGCGCACGAATACAACAAGCTGGCTGAGATTGGAAACGTCGGTGGTCTCATCGAGTTGGAGGCTGAATTTTGCTGGGCTTGAAATCAGATCTGCAGCTACTTGAGCCAAGATGTCATTGCTCATGTCGTCTATTCTGCTGCTGATCGTGTCATTTGAAAGAGGAATTTGGGATAACTTATATAGCAGCTTTTCCCAGCATGATGTTCGCCATCTTCAACGCAGCTGGTTTCACGAGTGTTTCACCAATGGTGTGTGGTTTGCCCTGCTTTGCGACCAGGTACGCAACTTCGTACGATGCTGTGAGGATCGGTTTGTCGATGGGTACGAAGCCGAGAACAGGCAGAGTAGCCTTTTCATCGAATCTGGCTCTCTTCACCTTGAATTCAGCGAGCGTTGTGTTCTTGTATTTCCCATCATGCAGCTTTAGGAAGTGTTCCTTTAGTTTTGCCGGTGCTAGACTAGAATTGCTCAACTTGGCATTGCAAATCATGCATTGAGGACGCTGACTCCCATCACGTTCCTCTTTACACGTGAATCCATATTGTACGTATTCGTCCAACCACATTCTTTTTTTGCTAGACATGTTAGTATGAAGGGATTGAAAATCACAAATGGCGTACAACAACAGAGCGCAATGTGGCGTGATCAGCTGCAGCCAATGATGGCCAAACATGACGTCACGAATAATACGTGGGCTGAATTTATTTTGAAAAAAATTGTGTGTTGCCAAATTGTCTGCAGAAAATGTTTTGACAGCTGACAAAAACGGCCGACATTGCTAGTGTGAACCGAGCTATACTGCGTGTGTCTTACTGCAGGTCAAGTGTGCCGTCAGCCGCTGATACTCGGTCAAGTGAGCTGCCGCTTGAAAATGTATGTGGGTAATTCGTGACATTCGCGCCTGGGGTTCGATCAAACCCAGGTTAAGAACCACTGCTCTAAATGTTACACACTGTTCATTTAAGAAGAAAGACGTGGAGCTGATACTTTTGCCACGAAATTACACTTATATTTATTCTGCAAAACGACAGATTACTTTGTTTTATTATTGTCCATGTAATGGCCATCTTAAAATGACTCCCTACCACAACATCTGCGTATAGCTGCACACTAGTATATTAACAATGAATCAAATGACTCTGACCAAAGTCAAAGAAACAAAGAATGAAAAGAACAACTCACACAAACTGCCAGCTCTGCAGTTCCCTCCAGCTCTATAGAGCATCGGAGCATCTCTCCGCTTGTTGTCTTGGTTCTGATAAACCTCTGATAACTCTGTACACTCTGGACATAGTGGGGCATTTAGCAGTGATGTCCTGGAATGTCTGCAGGTTGCCTGCTCTGAAACTGTCCAGCACCAAACCCACTCTAAAACCCACTTATGTGTTTCCTTTATTTTTATTCTATACAGGTTTTGTCATAAATTAAATGAGGAACAACATTCTAACTAGTGTGCTAACTATTTATAGGTGCCAGGCTAGTTGTTTTCCCTTGCTATTAGTCGTCAGCTAACTGTGTGCTTACATTCGTATTCTGATCTTACATATCAGTCTTTTCTGCTGACTCGTGGTAAGAAAACAAAGACTTCCCAATGTATGTTGAATTAAAGAAAATAATCTTCTCATTTGTAGCTTCTACTGCAAGTCAACAGGACTAAATATCGATTGTTAAGCAGCTAATGCTAGTTCAATCAGGAGAGACTCGTTTCATAATTTAACAATGATTTATTATGCAAGCGTCAAATAAGAAAAGTGCAAAGTCTTTGGCGATTGGACTCCATCCTGAAGTACTATCACCGAGGGTAGGGATACTGAGGTCCAACAGGCCTAATCCCCCCTGGAGTCCAGACACTGGTGGTGGTGACGAAAGGAGTTGCTGCAAACTGACGATGAACCAGGAGCCTGACTGTGATGCTGACTGGAGGCGACTGGGGTGGAGGAGGGTCGCATCTGCTTAGCTGAAATGACAACTGACAGCAGCAGAGAGGAGAACACTCTTTAAAGTATGACAGCAACGATATGATTGGCTTGCGGAACCGGTGTGCCGAATCTGGTTGGTTACTTAAAAGTGCACGCCCCCAATCAGCTGATAGAGTAATTACAAGGAGAGGAAAGACAGAGATTACTAGTGAGTGTCTTCCTGACTGCACTTGCGCTTGAGCTACATTTCAATCAGGAGAAACTCGTTTCATAATTTAACAATGATTTATTATACAAGCGTCAAATATGAAAAGTGCAAAGTCTTTGGCGATTGGACTCCATCCTGAAGTACTGTCACCGAGGGTAGGGATACTGAGGTCCAACAGGCCTAATCCCCAAAAAGACATTATTTATATGAATAACTAAATACATACCTTACCTACTGCTGTGGTGAATTTCCTAAGAAAATAGACAATTAGTCACGAGAGAACTCTAAGGGTCGAACGTGAACGAGTAGATGTTAGACCAGAGGTAAGAGGACTGGTTGAGTCAAAGCAAAGGATAGAGGAATGTCACGATGGACTGCAGACTAGGATACGGGGGGTCTGGAAGACCGCAGAGACAGGATAGTGTGGGTCTAGATAGCCCCTAGTGGAGTATGGTAGGATTTCAACAGATCCTGAAACATATGGCAGGGTCGGCCCTGCGGAGGGTCCGAGCGCAGGACTGGATAGGTGAGGGTCGAGCTAGACCGCAGACAAGGATAGGTTGGGTCATATTTAGACCGCAGAGCAGAATAGGGGGGTTCAAGAGAGAACGCAGAACAGCACGGTTGGGGGTATAACGGCCCCCACAAGATTGGGGTCTGACTGCCTCAGCACAACCAGACCGGGTGAGCTCACCCGGGAAACTAGAAGTATGTCATACTTTGACAGGTCTCGCATCACTCGGACCGCGAAATAGAAATTATGTCATATCTGATTGCGAAATTAGAAATTTGTCAACTCTGGACGGGTCTCTTATCATACGGACAAGGAAATTAGAAACGGGGCACCTCAGACCCTCCTTTTCTTTTAGGAAAGTAAAACGGTCCCGTCGGACCAGGAAACAGACACGTTAAGCCAGGTCACGGTCACCTAGGAAAAACAGTCACGTTAAACCAGGTCACGTTCACCTAGGAAAACAGTCACGATAAGCCAGGTCACATGAGACCAGGAGATTGGGGGAAGCAGTGTTAGACCAATCAGGTGGAGAAAACGGTCGAGTCACACCAGAGGAATAGAGCAAGATAAACGCAGAGCACAGTAATATGTAGTGCTGATAGGATATCCATTTGCACAATATAATGTGATCCATACCTTAGAGTTACTATAAGGAACATTTCAAGAAGGGTATACTGCTATCCCCTGCCATGAACCAATACCACTAATGTGACCTACCAACGATACACCAATCGATTTGAACATGTCACCACCACCAGTTATATGCATTCCTTACCGGCCTATAAGGCTTCAATGATCTCTGATTATCGAGGACGGTGTTGAGATCGGGGCGAATGTAAGATGTGCAGGCAGAGGATGACCAACGTCCCAATTTTTGTAGGGTAGTAGCAGAGATGCCTTAGTTAGCTGCCGAAGTAGCATCCCCTATTCCAACAGAGTGCCCTGAGTATAGCTGAGGTGATTAGTTGATTCTAGTGAGGATAACCTCCCAATGCTAGTTAACCACGTTCAGCTAAAGGAACGTTACCTGGGGGAAGAATAGTAGAGCAACTAATAGGTCTTCATAATAGGAATTTAAGCATGGATTTGACAAGCCAAAACCCAGAACCTATCCAAGCCACAGCCCCTGTGCAAGCCCCTCCGCATTTGGAGTGTTTAAGCCATGAGTTGCCAGCCAAGTCACGTACCCATTAGACCAGGATAGTGAGTCCAACAGACTTGCGTGTACTGGCCTTATACCGTGCTGCGTGAAGACCCACATGAACCATAGCATGGGAGAGGTCACTTTAGAGAATATAAAGAACATTTTGCATGAATGAGCTAAGGCTATTCGCCAAATGCAATGACGTGCCAACCTGCCAGAAACACCGTAAACATGACGCATGACTTATGCATGGCTTGCCGTACACAATTTTAAGGCTTTAATGAGCTTGCGTTACGATATGTGTCTAGTAAACCCCTGGCCTTGACAGAATCCCCAAAACCCACGGATGGCCTGCATCCATGTTGACGTTTTAGTGAATCAGCGAACCTCACCAGCTTGTTTGCAGAATGTTACACCATTCGAGTGATCGCACAGTGACCTGACACGCAGGTCAGCGCGTCACCTGTCATCAAGGTAGATTGTGCATCTTAGGACAAGGAAGATGCCCTGTCCAACGGGAAAAGCGCGTCCCTGGAAGATGAGCCTGACTGGAGCTAATTATACTTTATGTGTAAATGTCCAAGTATGGTTTTGCCACTTATCCGTCCCCGTCACAATAGCGCAGTTGTGGCAGATTACTGGATGCAGAGCACCTGGTCCTGGAGCTCTGAGGAATAACCGCCCTACTCCATTGCTCTTCTGCGCACATGAACTCATCTCTGCCAGTGCTGCCCGTTTAAAGATTTAGTCTTTTACTTCCGCCGACCATGCCCCACACTTCACCACGGATGCCTTCTCGTTACATTACTGACTGTCACACTTCACCATCGGTAGCCGTTCTTAGCTTTGTTATCATAAATACCTTTAAATCCCATCCTGCCTTGTGTCCCTCTGTATTTGTCACCGAGTTGAGCCGGGTTACGACATTACACATGGCAGTCTCCAAAACACAGAATGTGGACACTTTAATCAGCCTTATATGGCCAGCCTCTTAAATGTTCATTCCTCCCCTGCAGTTTAACCCAGTGTGTTTCATATGTCCAGAGACGATTATTCACAGCAGCCAGGTGAAGCGCCACTTAGCAAAATCTTTTGAGCAAACGCACCCACGCCAAGCATAATAGAGGCACAGATATGAGCCCAATAATCTGAATCCTATCACATGACTTCACTGCCCAACTATGATGTAAAAGAGAGGAATAGAGCTGAAGCAAATGGTTTAACAACCATAACTAATGTTGCTGCACACAATGCTATGTGTATGACCATACAATGTAATGTCCTACTTGCCTTTACACCGCTTCACCCTGATTGCACTGATTTTTTACCGCTGCATGACGATCCAGTTCCATTCATTTACTAAGATTAGGCACTTTATCTTTATAAGATGCAAGTACTTAAAAGCTTCTGTTATGCAATTTAATCTATACCTGCCTCCCTTACTTTACATGACATATTCCTTCGACTTCTTGATTTAATAATCAGCTGTTGATTACAACGAACGCCGATACAACTGTTTAAGCTACTTCGATGTATAGGACTAAATCATCGCACACATTAGACAGACTGATGTTCCAGACCTTTGCATGAGGACACTCTCTCAACTGGACTTTGTTAAATTTCATTGGAACACTCTGCTCTATGTGTTCTTCTCTGAAACACCAGAGGCGTACCAACAACATGGGCTGTGAAGCATAAAACACTGGTGTTACTCATGGATACTCCCATAGCATGTTGGTATAGCTGACACAAGCCATGAACCAACCTCCACAAAGCCGAGGAGGGATTGTAGTCATCTGTTCCCTCATATTCATAAACTACTTTATCGCCTTAGCCAAGCCCTGTTAGGAAAGAAGTAGAGTCTTAAATGTAACATAAAGAAACAAAGGTTAAACATCCTGTAAACTATTGGATTTGCCTGCCAAACATTTACTCCAAATGAAAACTGCTGTTCTGAAGCATCTCAAACAAATTGGCCCATCTTCTATAATCCCCAGACATGTCAATAGTGTTTTATCAGTGCACTATTGGTGATATGCACTTGATCATGAGCACAGCCCGTGCCATATTGAATTCGGAGGTGCATGACAAATCGTGCTCACTTGCGGGCCTTCCCGCATCACGTGCCTTCCGTGATTACTTGCTGCGAGTACCCATCACGCCCAACACTACGAAGAGGATACACTAAGTTTAACTGCTGCTTAGTTATATTTATTTCCCCTCATAATGAATCGTAGTCTCGTGAATGCGCTCAAATCCCACTACTGGAACATGCGCTTTCATGCTAATCCATGAGTGATGCTGCGGAGCTCCAGACGTGTGCCAGACCCATGATTTCCTCATTTTGTCGGGGAATGACGAGGAGCGGAAACAAAGTCTCCGTTTCAGCAGCGAGGAGCCTGAACTGTCCCGTGGAGCTGATTTACCATGGCGACTGGCGGCGCCGATGTTAACAACACAATAGAAGCTGCATTGTTTACCAGAGATTGACGACCAGTATCGATGGAGTGGATGGAGCGGATGGAGCAATCCGGTGGAACTGACGGCGTTGTCTGCATTGGAGGCCAGGAGTGCTGGTGGAGAAAGAGTACGGGACGCCGCCTGCGGAGCTCGGATGAGCCCGGCGATGGATCGACTGATCGCGAGTAACTATTAGACTTACTAGGATACCACCGCGAACTACTCGCTGAGCCAAGAGGGCTTCTTGCTTGTCTGCGGGGAGCCGCTGCGCCACGCTGGGCGAGTGCTCCTGCACCGGCCACCTGGCGGGCTGAATGCCGGCTCCGGTAAACCATCGCTGTTGAGACCCGACTCTTCCTGAAACAATCAAAGTCGGAATCCGTCCTTGTCTCAGTTACGCACAACTAGTTGTTGTTTAAAAGGTAAGGGAAATAGTCTCCCTTCGCATCTGCTTAGCTGAAATGACAACTGACAGCAGCAGAGAGGAGAACACTATTTAAAGTTTGCCAGATTTAAAGTTTGCCAGCAACGATATGATTGGCTTGCGGAACTGGTGTGCCGAATCTGGTTGGTTACTTAAAAGTGCACGCCCCCAATCAGCCGATTACAAGGAGAGGAAAGACAGAGATTACTAGTGAGTGTCTTCCTGACTGAACTTGCGCTTGAGCTACATTTGTTTGCATCCAAATGCAAAAAAACAGGAAACAAAACGCAGCTCATATTGATTGATGTTGATGTGAGTGGTGGGGTCAACTGACATTTTTCTTCAGGCTCAACTAATCTGCAACTGCTTTTAAACAAAAACTACCAATCATCTGATTGTTTTTCGTCATCTAAGGTGTCAAAAAGGACACACAATGAACACTGTTGTCTGCAGCTCAGAATATCTTCCTGCCAGTAAAAAGGGAAGAAAACAATGACCAGTAAATGCTAGAGACGGCTCTACTAATAAGTACCGTTAATTTCCCTGTTTTTGTTTGTTGTTAATGATAGAAACGGAACATAATGAGCACTATGTCTGCTGTTGCTTGGAGCTTTAAAACTCACCTTCAGAGCAGTGGCAGGGCAGATGGTGCTACGAGCTAAAAAAGATAATCTCAGTGCAATTTAAGAGCTTTATCACTAATTAGCAACAAATGATGCCACTGATTGGATAGCTGTTCACTGTAATATCCCCCAACGGAAGAGGCTCTAATGAAGGTAACTGTACTGACTGAACTTCACAGCAGTGCAGAGTTCAGTTGCTTTGTTCTCTTCTGTCTTTAGAAAGGGTTCAACGTTGGCACACTTATCAGTCAACATTTACAGAATCACTTTGTAGCAAACCAAATAAAACAACAGTGTTACTGCCAAGTAGATTCCCCTGAAACCGTACTAACACAAACATAGACTACTGTATGGAGATCCCATCTGCTACTCTACTTAATATGTAATGTGTTGTGTGCGGACAACACCTCTACGTTCATGTTTGGATCCTAAAGTTGTTCCTGTTGGAGCAGCACTGATGTTGCTTTCTAGGTGAATTTCTCAGGTTTTCTCCAGACTTTTAGAGGCGGCCGAGAGGACAATTTGGAAGAAGACCGTGTGAAGCATGCCGGAACAAACACTGAGAAACCACTCAGCAGCCAAGGCGCCCAAGGTGGTGTCAGAGGGATGAAATGTCGATTTTCATTTACACAAAATATGAATGATGATCCGAGCTGTCCTTTCTTTCGCCGACCGTGGCTTACTGGGTAGAGAGGGTTGTCCGCCAACCGAAAGGTCACCGGTTCGATCCTCGGCTGCACCGTGTCCTGTGTCGAAGTGTCCCTGAGCAAGACACTGAACCCCTAACTGCTCCCCGGGCGCCTGTCATTGGCAGCCCACTGCTCCCTATATATACAGGGATGGGTCACATGCAGAGAATAATTTCCCCACTGTGGACTAATAAAGGAATGCTTCTTCTTCTTTCTTCAAATAAAGTCAAGAAGCAAAGATACTCTTGTAATGATTCATTGCTCTGCCCCTGACTGGGACTCTCAGTGCTATACCAACACTAGATTACTGTTGTTATACACAAACACACACACACACACACACAAGCACACACAGCTGTACAAACACTGCACCACAGAAATAAAAATAATCTCAGAGACACACACTGCAATCAGTCCATGAATCTCAAACATATGTAGTCTGCATGAATTTAGCTTTGTCCATATACCAAACAAACCACTCAGTTCAACAATATGCAGCGAACAGCTCTATCTCATTGTCAGCAGCATTGTGCGGTTGCTGGTGTCCAGTAGGCCTGTTTTTTAAACACAGGAGGAGAAATGGAACTTTAGTCGCCATCTATACCTGGTATTAATGTAATCTGTCTCTGGATACTTTGTGAGGATCTGCGACCTGTATCAAGATATGGAGAACATCCTGGATAGGATATTGACAGAACAATCCACAATAATGCACAACGCATTGCATATGGAACACAAACACTTGTGAGGAATGTCTGCCTTGTATTCTGATCAGATCTGTAACCTGGTTCTCACAGTCTGAAGGAGTAAATATCAGAGAGAAGGGAAAACTAGAATCCGTAATCCAGATTATTTTGGAAGATTCCTAGACTGTAAACGACTATGATCCGCAAAAAGAGGAACACGTTAGTAATCGGGCTTGCCACCCTAGCAAGCGTCAGCACTTGCACTGCATCAATGATACAGAACACGTATCATTAGCCTACAAAAGCTTTGCCTTCATGTTACTTGACCCTCAGCTTGCATCTTTTACCAGTCCTTTGAGAATACCCTTTTGCTTTTGACCCAGTGTTTGTTGACAAGTAGCCAACTCTGCTTACCTAACTTGCATATTGAGACGTGGCCACATTGCGTGGTATTATATCATAATCTGATTACAACAATGTGTATCAATGCAAGGTGTAAATGCAAAGCCCTGTGATAAGATTATGCTGCTCATTCTTTGGTCAAATTGCCTGTAATGGCCATCTAATACAAGCAGAGATGAATAGTACTCAGCGGAAACTACCATGATATAAACTGTAAGGACAAAGTGTCTCATGTGTGTATGAAACTGACAAACTGATTTAAGACTGCAAGACTGTTTCCTCTTGTCACAAAGAAAACATTTCTTCTTCTCTTCTTTGACACCCAATGTGTTTTGGAGTAAACATAAGTGTGGAAGCAAGCTGCCAATCAGAGCTAGATGTTTGCATTATCATCACACCAAAATCTTAAAATGAGTGTCACCATTAATCATCATCAGCCATCTCCCCATGAATTATGCTGTTCGTGCGTTTTCTGTCTATTCCTCTAATCTCCATCCTTCCATCCACCTCAGGGGGGTTGTGGGTTGTTCTCTGCTGGGCCTGCTCCTCCATCAGGACCCCCCCTCTGGAGAAGGGGCAAAAGAGGTTAATTAGTCTTAATAGTTGCCTCCAGTAAAGAGGAGATGAAGTTAACACCGTTCAGGCACTCTGCTACTGTGAATGTGTACGCTGAGTTTCACACAGCACAGTCTGACTCCAGTGTCCGCTATACTTACAAAGCTCATATATTCTAATACAGCTTTGTGGGACAGTGAGAAAGTGAGATAGTTAACCACCTTAATGTTGAATTAGATTTGCACTTGCTCATGATTAGAGTACCTGCTTATTTCATGATGTATTCTATGACAGACTGTATGCAATGAGCTGACTTATCAAATAAAAGGCCAAAGAGGACTTCTCACACAAACAGCCATGTGCCAACAACTCTTCTTTTATTTGTGAAAGTATTTTTACTCAAAGGAAAGATAAAACAGGAGAGAGGAGTTGATGGATAGCTGCAGTGCGAGAAGGAGGAAGAGAAGCTTTATGTTGACACTGAGTTGGCAGTACAAGGAAGAAAGAAAGAGGCGAGAAAGGAAAAGCAGGAGGGATACTAAAGCCAGAGAGATGCTGAGCAGACAGGGCTCGTCTTGAAGTCATTACAGCTGATTGATAGAATGAGAGCTTGTCTGGCAATCCAAGGCAGGGTGTCATGTCACTGAAAGGGAACAGGAGACTGGAGAGGGATACTCACACACAGGTGTGTGTCTGCCTATCTTTCTCATTGTCGGCTAGGCTGTCAATACATGTGTCTGTGCACTGTACGTCAGTCAGCTTATCTTTCTCACCCCGTTTTTCAGGGATGGTCGAAGGTGTTTAGTCATCTTACATGTTGACCTCTTGAAATACGGCAGCCTGCTTGTGTTCAAGTAGCGTTTGTGGGCCAAGGGTCCCTCTTGACCCACAGCCATCTTAACGTCACTGTGATGCCAAAGAGCTTGAAGGCTCTGCATAGGAACTGGCCAGCAAAGCCTCGGCAGCCAACCTCAATGGGCACGCTTTGTACACACTGTCCACCGTCCACCGTACTGGGACTGCATACTTGGTTCTCTGTGTCCTGGAGACCTTCTCCATCCAGGCCTCCCAGGGGACGGTCCATTCCAACAGGACCGATTGTCTTTCTGTTTCAATCATCAGCACCATGTCTGGGCAGAGTGTAGTGCAGCGATGATGTCTGGGAACTTGGGCGACCACATAGCTTTCCTTCAGCTGCCAGTCTCCGGCAGAGGCAAGAAGTCCCCTTGATGATTGTAAGTGCTGCTACGTTTTATTCCCTTGCTTGACAAAGCCAATGGACCTTTCGCTAAGTCCCGCCCCTAGAACGCATACCGGCCAATCATAGCATCAGCTCGCTCCAACCAGGTTCCGACTACTATCCGACACTGCTCCATGGACTCTCATGCGATGGTTTCAGATTTTCTCTAAATTCAAGCTGGTTTAATGGATTTAGAGCTTGTCATGGTTCAACGTTGTGTGATAGTGACACCCGTAACCCAGACAGGTTTGAGGGAGATATAGGATTCTAAAATGTTACGTTTCTACTTAAACACCTGTGGAGCTAACATTAGCAGAGTACGTTAACTAAGCGTAAGCTGTGATTGGACCTGGTCAGATGCCTCCTGTGCCCTCCACATCCTCCCTCCCAGTTCTGACCTGGATTTATCTGGTGAAGGTTGGGAACCACTGGTCAGTCCAACACTGCTCATAGTTTGTTTTCAAAGCAGTCACGACAGGGTACACTAGTTCAACAAAGGAAAAACCTATAAACCTAAAATCAGTGTGAAGCAGCAGTGGGGAGATGTCTGCTGAGTGATGCTGATAAACTGGTGACAGCCTGAATGTCAGTATCATCCAAAAAGTCCTGATGGGCAGATGAGTTCATCTCTGACAGAGTGTTGCCAAGGATGCAGTAGTCACAGCAGGCAAACATCAGCACAGCTGGATCGGCTTTTTAAGAGTCCCTTTGTATTGTGGATGCAAGTTTGACATAAACACTCCAGTTTTACAAACTGTGTAGAGCCTTTCAGATGTGCTAAGGGCCATTACATAAGGGACACCATCACCATCACACCATCACTTAGAGCGCACGGAGCGTCCGTACCACACAGTTGGAGTTCTCTGAAGAAGATGCTGGGTGAAGAACCTCTTCACTAAGTGCAGCTGCACAAACTCTTTCCTCATTAATCATTGCGGGCGCTCAGAAGAAAATGCTATATGAACACATTAACCCAAAATGCTAATGCAACACATGCATCTCTGCCTCCTCCCTCCTCTCACTGGGTTCTGTGTATTTACTTGAAACACATGACACACGTGGACACAAACTTTTGACAGAAACAGAGAAATGTCTTCATAAACTACATTTCAAAGTAGCCAAAAGACAAAACCAAACTTGGAACCAGGACCACTCAGGACACCCTACTTCCTAAAAAAGATTGTCTAAATATCATTAGATGTAACTGTAACAAATTCAATTTCAGTAAAATAAAGGCATTTAGTAAAATTAATTTATATTCGTGGTCGTAAAGGGAAGGTTTCGAAACATTTAGATCACTGAGGGATATTTACCAAAAATATAACAGTAAAATGAATGAAGACATCATAAAGTATTGTTGTGTATGTTGATAAATATGTACCGTATATGTAGTACATGAAGAATACATCTTATTATACAAATGAACTGGTTGTTTCCAATGTAAGTATATTCATTATATACATTATCCATTGTTGTTAATATCAAGGCACTTGTTTATTATTTATTGAGATAACACAATGATTTTAGATGAAATATGTCAACATTCTATTCAGTGTGTCTTACTCTGAACACATTCTGTGATAACATGCATTCTGTAGTAGTTGCTTTGATCATTTATTCCTCGGTGTTTGACAACCTACAGCACGTTTTCACCAGCTTCAGCTCGTGTAAATGTGAAAACCTTTCAGCGCTGACAGATTGGTAGAGAGCTGGAGGCTTTATGGGTCGGGGGGGATTACATCTGCACTCGGTCCTCTGCTCTTTCCTCACTGCTTCATCCTCCTCACTGCCTTCTTTCACTGTCCACTCATTCCTTCATCCCTTATTCAGTTATGTTTCTCTCGTCTCATCTCTTTCCTTTTCTTACCTCGGTCTCTCCCCCTGCATGTGACTACAGCCTGGCATCCTCCCCCTCCTCCCTCTTGCAGTCTTTGGTGTGCTGCCACGTTTATGCCACCAGTAGGTCATGGCTGACAGATGGCTGGAGGGCTGAGGCTATAAGACACTGGGCAGAATCAGACAGGACAGGACCCATACATGATCAGGACTCACGGCTGTGTCTCATTTAATTAACTCTCTCTATGTTCTAATGTTAAAAGTACCGTGACATTTTTAATTCCTTCATGCTCTTTGTCCTCAGAAGACCACTTGTCACATGTTGGGAAGGTGAAGTACCATCAGAGGAACATGTTTTTTATTTTTTATTTATCTCTTCGATCTGACGAGAGCCTGCCGAGGACACAGACCCTAACTCAAAACGACACCACATTCTGAGCAGCAGATCGTTGCTGTGATGCAGCCTCGGTTGTTAGTGCTCCCAAAATATTAATCTTGTTCCCGCAGGAACCACTCCATAGCGGTCACTGTCAACAAAACATAAAGATTTCACAATGGGGAGTTTTTCTCAGTTTCCTGGTCTAATTGAAGGCAACAGCTGTAATGGTGGCCACCTGATGAACCTCCTCAGTCTACCCAACACCATTCAGATCAGGTGACTGGGAAATGTTGCTTCGTGTCAGATTGGCTTTAGTAGCGAAGCCTAATGTCGCTGTTTATTATGAGCCTCCACATCATTCTGTTATAAGGAGTTTCTGAATCAATACTCAACCTGCCACAAATGAGCCCAACACCACGTCCAGTGTGCAAATGATGCCATTCAGCCCCGTTATGCTGATTTTCTAGTAGCTTTGAAACCACACAGTACACAACACAAATTATTACTTGGAAAACATTATGTTCTGCAAAGCAGCCCAGTCAGGCAGCCATAATCCAGTCCAAACTCCAGCCTGACTTGTTTCCCCAGCGCTAATCTGTCCCCTTTATGCACAACACCCGCTATGTTCACACGAACAGCAGCCTAAAGGGAGACTCTGTAAAACAACACAAGCTTCATCTTATTGATGGAAAGTCTCGTTCATCTGTACTCAATACAGTACTCTCTTTTCTGCTACAGCAGGTGGCTAATGTTAGCTAATATTAGCCTCGAGCTGAGCACGAAAAACCCAGCCCAGTGTTCCCAACTCTATTCACATGACAGTAGTATCCAGCTACTGTCATGATTATTGTACAGTGGTGCTCAATGTATGGTGAAGATGGGGGCAGGGCTGAGTCGACCAATCCCTGTACAGCGAGGGATAAGACAGTGTTGTCCTATTTCAGGTCAATCTAGCTTAGCTATTGAGCCCTCACTGTGCAGGTCGAGAGGCTGACTCTCACTGCCGGGGTCCTATGTCTTGGTCGTCCTCCTATTGTATGTGCTTATGCAGATGATGTATGTGTTTTTGTCTCTAGTCAGAAGCACGTTTAATGTTTGCTGGATAGCTTGTCATTATATGAAAAGGCATTATCTGCAGGGGTGACCTGGGCCAAGACTGAAGCCTTGTTGGTGTGACAGTGGCCAGACCGGGCAGCGCCCCGTCTGCCTGGTGGACTCGAGTGGGGGAAAGAGGGACTGAAAGTCCTGGGTGTTTCTTTGGGAACCGAGGGCTTTCAAGCAAAGACCTGGGAGGGAGTGAAGGAGAAAATGTGCGCTCAGTTGTCTAAATAGAAATGGTTGCTTCCCCAGTTGTCGTACAGGGGAAGAGTTCTGGTTTCCAATAACTTAGTCGCCTCGTCTCTTTGGCACAAACTCATTGCTGTGACGCCACCGAGAGGCCTGATAGAGGACATCCAGAGATCCATCGTAGACTTCTTTTGGTCTGGCAGGCACTGGGTCCGGGCAGCAGCTCTGTACCTGCCTGTTGATGAAGGGGGGCATGGACTGATTGACATCCAGTCCAAAATTGCCTCTTTCCGACTCCGGACAGCTCAAAGACTGCTCTACAACTGTGGCCCAAGCTGGCTTGACACAGCTCGACTGCTGCTGATGAGAGCAGGGCGGTGGGAAGACGGAAGACCTCCAGCGGAGGGTTGTACACTGGGCAATAGCTACGAACAGATACAGAGCGCACCTTGATCCTGAGCTGGGTCAGGGCTGTTTATTCTGTTCTGTTTGTTTAGTGTCCTCGGCTGTCAGCACTGTTTGAACTTTAAAAAAGGTGGTTCCAGGATCTTGGGGAGGTTTTTCGTTTGTTTTGTTTATCTTTGGTCACAAATACTCTGCTAAGAGGAAAATGGTACACACTTTGGTGAAGTTTTTGGCCGGGAGAGCTGATTGTTCATGTATGATAAGTGGGTTTTTTCTGTGTTTGGATGAGTTGTTTCATTTATCTATCTTTTTGAATTGAAGATGTGACCGTGATCTGGTGTCTCTTGGATCAATAAAAGGAATTTCAAACCTCTCTCTCTCGTATGTATGTATGTGTTTGTGTGTGCGAGCGGTGTGTATTGACTGTCCAGTCACATCCTTTCTTCTTGCTATCGGTTCTGCTGAGGTCAACTGTGTCTGTGCTCCCCCTGGTCAACGTATTATCTAAATTATTTAATATCGAGACCCTGATCCTCTACTGTCATTGTGCAGCGCAGCAGGAAGACTAAGCACTCTAGGATGAATTCTGAATACTTACGTAGTATATCCATCGCTGTAGTAACAAAAGTAAAATATATTACACAGATCATCAACTCATTCTCTCTGAGGTTCTACAGTCTATCTACAGTTTTGTGATAATAACTGTGACAAAACTGAATTGAGAGAAACATCTTTTATCAATATCACAAAGGTTTCACCAGCAAAACTGCATCTACATCTCTCAATGCAGCACCGCTTGAACTGTTCTGTGTTGGACACTGCTTGTTGGTCATGTTAGTGGGCAGTGCATTACTTGTGGCATTATGAGTCACTCAGCGCCTCTCTGCCCTATGGTTCCATTTCCTCACCAAGAGCATGGGGCCCCAGCTAAAGCCCCAAGGTGCTCATCTTCAATGATCAGACCACATGCAATCATTTCAATGACAATGTGTGCGCTTATTTTTTCCTTCACATCTTCAGCTACTGCAAAGGCACCCACCTGAAATCATTGAGCCCACACAGGTCTCACCCTCATCAGAGTCATCGTGGAGCAAAGACAAGTTAGAACTCCACCCTTGTTCTCCAATTTATGTCTCAGCTTTTGCATCAGAACAATTTGTTTTCTTCTAAGTCTGTATTTATTGGTAGATTAATTGTGCATTGGTCCTTCCCAAGGGTGTTGGTAGGGGTTGTCGCATCTCTGGCGTCCACGTACTGTGTGTCAAAATACCATGTCTGCTTTACAAAGAGCCAGACAGCTACTCAAAAAGAAAACATTTTGCCTTCCCGGTGTTTGACTCTAACCCCACAGGAGTCTTTCCTATTAGCTTTTTACGGGTTTTTAAAATCCCAGTGATACCTAAGTAAGAAAGTCTGCTTCTGTACTGCGATGTATTCCCCAGTGAAACGGGCTATTTACGGTTTATACTTACGAGACGGATTTAAATAAGATCCGTCACATTTGATTAGACTGTCTCTCCCTTGTTGCTAAAAGTTGCAAATTGATTGATGGGTGGATGTCATGATTTTTCTGGTTGGAATTGGTCGGTACTTGCTTTTGTAAGCACTCGCATACACACACACACACACACACACATTGTTTTACAGGAAGAAGAGATTTGGATTTTGAAAACGTAAAAAATTCACAAAGAGACAGAGGATGTAATCTAAAAGGGTTGAAAAGGCATTTTTAATTGATCTTAAAGTGTGCGTATTCAATGTTCTGCATCTTGTTTTCTGCTGTCTGCATGAAAACACTCGGTCAGATCAGCACATAGGAAGCATTGACGTCCCCTCTGTTGTGTAGCTCTGTTAAAGGCCAGCCCAGAGGGCAGGCCCCTACGTGATCGGTATATGAGTCGGATCATGCACTGGGTTAGAAAAGTCTGTGTGAAGCATAACTAACACATCTGTGGAGAAGCCAGCCACCACGTTAAAGCTCAGTGAATACATTAATGAAATCAATACATGTACAATGGAGAAGTTAGCCGTCTACTCTTACGCTATGCTAATCCCAGTTAACGTTATGCTAACGGTCCATGAAGACAGATGGTTACTTGTCGGGCTACTATGTTAGCTTAGCAATATTGATCCCATTGATTATGGATAGATGAACCAGGCAGGAAAGAGTTGTGTTGTTGGGTCAGGTTACAGTCACCTTACGTTACTGTAAACATTGAGTCCATCGGTGGAGTTCAGGATCCTGGGAAGCTGAGTTAAATGACTCAGCCGCCATGTTGGTGGCGAGGCGAGTCCCTACAAAAACAGGCTGACCTGGGACGAAACATTACAATTTATTTTATACAAAAATAAATAGAATTGAATTGAACCTGCGCCTACTGTTTTCAACAACTCCACAGAAGACACCTGGACAGCTCTGAGGCAATATCTCTTTAGTGCCATATATATAGTAACAACGTCTCTGTGTAGTCAACAACTGTCAAATCAAATAAAGAAAATACACATCAATTATATTTTAACAATTATTATTCTCAGTTTTCTAATTTAACTGGATGGATTATAAATAATACATAGAAATAAATGTTCTCTCATTTCAAGTAAAATAATGGCTCCATCTAAAAATAAAAGGGTGAGGGCTAACCCTAAGCCTTTTACACATCATTTCTGTATTTAAGTACACGGCTGTGAAAATACGTAATTATAAAGATAGCTACCTAAATACAGTAAATCATCTGAATCTTGGTATAATACGGCTGCGTTTATTGGAGGTTGTTTTAGGCTGTTAGATCAAATGTATTAAGAGTCCATTAGATGTACAGAATTATCACATGGCATTTCTGCTCATGTTCATAACCACATCTTGGCCAGATGAATGTAATGGCAACCTTTATATTCCCAATGAGAAGTTAGCACAGCGCTCACTCACTTTAACTCGCTAAAGGACGAGACAGGCCGAGGAGAACGTTTGTTCTGAAAGCAATAGTTTGACTTTGTTAGTGTCTTTGCTCTGGACTGTATTGTGTCTAAAGGAATACATCATTGCTGTGCTGTGTTGTAAGATTGACAATTAAACAATGAATTCCATTAGGATGCTTGAAATAAGAAATTCTGACTTTGACAAAGCCGTTTTGTACTTGTCAGTGGTGATCAAACAGCCTTTTAATTATGTCAATTCTAGTTTCAAGCATTAACTTGCTCAGAACCAGTAATACAATCTCAGTAACAAGTTATAATACTTATTAAGATAATTAAGAAACGCTTGAAACAAGTGAAATGCTCGAACATAAAAACTGCCTGGTGAGAAGAAATATCTTGTCAGACATTTACAAATGTTTTGTATCCAGCCATGTTGTCCTGAAGGAGAATGTCTTTGTTTGTTTGTTTCTTACATGAATTAATGGCTGAGAGGTTTGTATTTAATAGTATATTGTTTGCATCTTGCAATAAATAGTCTTGATCACTTTGTGTTGTGTCTATTTGCCTGTTCTGTTAAAAAACTGTGTTTTAAGGCACTGCTGGCCTTTCAATGTCATTTATAAATGCTTTATAAGGCATAAATAGTCCTCACTTTAGATGAGCTCACATAAAACACTTTACTAACGAGTAGTAACTACCTTAATAAATCATGAATTAATCATGAATTGCAGTATTAATATGCGTTTATAAAGCATATATTAACAGTCCCTAAGCATTATATCTATAAATGCATGAATAACGTACATCTAAATAAGTTATTAATCATTTACTAACACCTTGTAAATTATCTTATTCATCATCTACAACTCCTTAATAATTGGTTTGTAAAATATATAATATTTCATTTACAAATGGGGAATCCATCATTTATAAAGTATGAAAACACAATAATGAAGCACATAATAGACGGGCTTATTAATCAAGAATAAAACATTTATAACTGTTAAGAACTGCATACTAATGAATTATTAATGTAGGAACAATGCTTTATAAATGATGAATTAAGTGTTTACTCATACTTAACTAATGCTTCATAGTGTGTAGTTATTATAAAGTGTCAAAGACCACTGCTATGTTGTGTGATTTAATGAATACAACCAACAACTGGCCAGACACCAGCAGGCTGCAAGGCGTCATGAAACACAATGCATTTCAATTTAAAAACAAGCGGCGATTTATGTAGGAAATCAGCTTGAGGTAGTTGTAAGATCTCACCAAACTCATCAAGCTTTCTGCCCCTGTTCCCTGCAACAGAATTCAAAATGAGCTGTGGACAGAAACAGAGTCAGAGGGCAACGCTTTTGATCAGTTTGAAACCTTTTCAACTCACACAGACATCTTTGTGTCAGTTCATATTTATTTCCTCTTTTTTTTTTACACACAGATGCAATTTATTTATGAAAGGAATGAATATTTTCTCAAACCCGAGGACAATCTAGAGTCATACAGTAGGTGCAGCATTTACACTTCATAACAATGGGTCCTCAATTAAAATCTAATCTAGAGGATGAAAAAGGCCTTAAACTCTACCGGGTCTGATGACAGAACAATTACAGAACATCATGTCTATAATGTATAAGGCATTCCATGGGGTTTTCATAAAGTACTGATGAATCTGATGAAGGTTGTATACACATCACCACTTCTCTTGTAGTAATGTCCCTTCCTAAATATATTTCAATCAGGAGAGACAAGTGAATAAAGACAGTTGTTTACGATAACAGATGATTTATGATTTATGTTTTTGTGGTGTATTGTGCTTTTATGATATAGAAAGCTGTATATTATGATTTCCCTGCACATGTTAAAGCTCAACTAGGGACAGGAGTTTTAATTAGCTACAAATTCTTTGTGTGCGCATCAGTTCCATGCCCTTATTGGAACTATGTGTCTTTATCAAATAAAAATAAATTCAAATTAAAGTTTGACAGAAAATCTTTGGTGCTTGGACTCTACATGGAGATTTGTAACCGAGGGGTGTTTGCCCCGAGCAACAGCAACATAAAGCCTCCAAAAGAAAAAGCCTCACATACAGAGCAGGAATAAAGAAGCCAAGACTATAAACAAAGGGGCACAAGCTGCAGAATAATAAGTATTTCACAGAAATGTCAGGTTAAGTGATTATTATCAGTGTGTTAAAACGTGTAAAAAGTGTACCATGGATGAATGGACAGAACAAAAACTTGCTGTAATGTCTCGGTCAGCACTGACCTGGACGGCTACAATTTGAATTTATAGCCGATGGATAGCTTTAGCCAGCAATGGCTAATGATCAGTTGAAACATTATAAAGCTGCTGTTTGACCATAACCATCATGGCTTCTGTACAGGAATGACATACATAGAAAAGATTAGGCTGAAGCAAAAAGACTGATTTAAACACAGCATGCAGAAAGACATTGAACGGCTGAGGTTCAGCAGTGAATGGATTTGGCTAAGCGGGTCAGCAGTGACCTGACGATGAACTGAGTGTTGCTAAATAATAGCTTAGACAAAACACAAACCACCGACCAGCAGTAATAAGGAACTGCTTATGAGCTGTTCAGGCCCGAGGCATTGGGATGCACAGAAGGCATAAGCTGAGGATGGACATCAGTTGTTGGAGGGAAGCTGTAGATAGACCTTGCATGGCTGCAGAGGTTCACATATTCTAAAGGAATTACCTAAATAATGCTTTTGGGATACGTCACATCTCATGATGGCTGAACCAAGACTTAGTCGTGCCATTACTGTCGGGGGACAGAAAGAGAGCGAGAGGGTCGCTGTAATTGTTTTAATATTTACTCATCGATACAAAGACAATTAATTGAAAATCATTGAGTTCCAAACTGATAGTTCAGTATGATGTATGAGACTATTTTATGAGAAACATTATTCGGCTATTGTTTTCCCTGAAGGGAGGGGCCCACAAGTTGACTTTATTTGTTACTCTTGATAAACATCGATGGATTGAATTTCCTCTTATTTCATTTCAGCTTATTCATTTGGGTATAGCTTCTCAGAATCCACCCAATTTTAGGAAATGAAAGTCCTCAATAGCAAAATGGATCAATATTATTATAACAGACACACAAAGACAATTGTTTACATTTGTTAAATACATGGCAGGGCTTGTGAAAAGTTACTGTCAATTAATTGAATTCACTTTTCCAAAAGCGTATCAGGGAAACAGTGTTAATACAATCAAAGTTAATTCAGTGGAGACGTTCAATCACAAGCTGTGAGTGAGTGAATGAAGCGTGCTTGTGTCTGGTGGTTTCAGCCAAGGACACTGCAGCCTGGAACACCCCCCCCCCCCCCCCCCCCCTCACCAGCCCTCGCCCCTCTGTCTCTCACACAGGAGAGTACCGGTCCACTGACCCACAGTGGCTGTCAGATATTCCCTGCTGTCTCATGTAGATGAATCAGAAGGAGAAAGAATGAGGCAGGACAGGGACACGTGACCAGACTGTTTGAGTCGACACGACTTGTCTTTTTCTGAATGGTTCGAACAAAAAGTGCTGTGGGTGCTGAGGGAAATATGTAGGCTCTCCGGACAATCTGTGATCAAAACGGAGGAGGAACAGCTACACAGACCAAGAAACTGAATAACAGCCGGGAGGATGAGCTGTGACAGGCAGGGAAGAAGAAAAGATATCATTCAGAAGTAATGAAACGTGTGTCATGATGAAACTGTATTTACTGAGGGCCGTAGCCGTCACCTTGTCATTGTGCATTACATCACTGCCTAACGTCCCATTAGCAACAACTACCAGCACCAAGGGACGCAGCATGAGCAAGCAGAATGTCCTTCACAGACGCTGTATCCCCTTCATGCACTCAGCTCTGAGAAATAACACCATGAATCAGCAACAGCCGTTCCATGTGACATCGCTGGATGGTCTATGCATAACGCTCCTTGGAAATCACTGGATGGGCCTTGGACTTGTACACAGCGCTGCATGTTGAAATGCCCCAGCAGGACTTGTTTGAATGCGCTGGCAGCTGATGTCACAGCGTGCGTGTGACTGAAAAGCGAAGCAGCCTTCATCAGCGCCACATGAGGAAACGTCCTCAGAGCACCGAACAGAAGAGCGATGTTTAGCTCACAGCAGGCGCCGAGCTTTGTGACGTTACGATGCCCAGAACCCTTCATGGCATTGTCTTTGGACGCTAAAACAAAGCACACTGCAAATGTCAAAGGGGCTTAAAATGCTCTATAACCTTTACCCAACTCTGTCTGCACACAGTAGGGTGTGCAGCAACATTTCAAGTCCTCATTCTGCTCCCGGCACTCAACCTATAAAATGACCCTGGTTGTAGGAAGCCAACATCAGATACCATTAAAGAACGGCAGAACAGAGTGCCAATAGTTTACATAATATCTTATTTTCCGTTGCATATATCAGCATGTAGGATTGTAGTTTTCTTTTAGTTATTGTGTTTAAACCACTGATGTGCTGTCAGTCACACAGAGCTCAATGGAGACACCGTGGTGCACCAAAGTCGGCCTCCTCCAGTCAATGATCTGACACAAGCCCAGTTGTTCCTACAATACATGAACCATAGCTATCAAATAAGCCAGTAATCCCAGTAAGCCATCCCTCTTTGATCAACATGCATTTTATGAAATAAAAGTGTAATGTTTGTCATTTTAACTGGAAAAAGTGATGGAAGTAAAGATAAAAGGAGAAGTCTGCCGCTCTTTGATGGGAAGATGGGTGATGAGTGGAGCGCATCTGGGTGCTTTACCGATGTCGGGGCTGGATCTCACCCCAGCGCGAGAAGGCCAGAGCACATGTCCAGCTGCTGTTTACAGTGGACACGCTGCGATAATAACTCTACCAAAACTGGTTTACAATTAAAAGGAATTTAATCCCACTGATGCAGATACAATTATACACTGAAGTACACTACTTCTATGAAATATTACAATGTTAACCCACTTTGGAAAAAACTCTCCCCTGGTCCCATGAGATACATCCGTCCCTGGAACCTACGCTAAGAAGAAGAGAAAAACACTTCCTATTCCCACCCTCATATCCGTTCGAAACTCCTCCCCTTCCGTAATCACCTGTCTCAGTCTTTCTGACCCTACTTTCTTAACACATTCAATGTCTGTTATGGCTTAAACAGCTCTGTCAAGGCTGAGGTGTTTATCAGTGGCCCTCTTCCACCAGTCAGAGGAGGAGATGAAGGATTCAGCAGGCTGTTTGCACTGAACGAATGGCTGTCAACTGCATGTACTGACCATTCAGTACATTTTATCAACAATTTCTACCTTTTCTGGGAGCGTAGACATCTTTTTACAGCGCATGGAGTTTGCCTGAACAAGTCAGGGGTAAAACTGTTTACCTCTAACCTATTTTTCTCCCTGCGTCACCCGTCTGTCCCTACTGCCAAGGACAAGACACAAGAGGAGTCTAAACAAGAGATAACCACACAGCATCGCCATGGAGACCTTACGGGAAGGATGCCCCAGCCTAATGACAGCCAAAAGGATGAGCCTCCAACCTCATCATCAGGGACCGCCTCCGATCTCCCACTTTCCCCACCCTTCCTAGACGATCTCCCACTTTCCCCACCCTTCCGAGACGAGGAGTCTTTACGTGGCTCCCCAGCACCTACTTCTATTTCAGGTCCATACTTTGGACTGCAACTCCCACTTTCCCCACCCTTCCTAGACGAGGCCTCAGCACCTACTTCTACTTCATGGGCAAACTTTGGACTGCAATCCTCTCTCACACTCTCCCCATCCTCCCCCCACCTGGAGTTCACTGACCACATGAATGAGCTGGTCATTGCTGGAACCAAACACACTCCTCTCCCCACTCCTCGACGGTTCCACAACTATCCTCTGTCTCCCCGACCTGATAAAGGAAATAATTGATATCTTCTGGGTCCAGGCTACAAGGCTAATGACACCAATGACTCTCTCCAGGAAAAGTCGGGGCCCTGTATGCAGCTAGCCGTCTCAATTCCTGTCCTGCAAGTTTATAGAAAAAGAAAGGTGAGACTGCGAAGAAACAATAGTAAACATGCAAACTTATCAAACTTAGCATACATTCCTCGTCAGTCTGTCCAAATAAATTGGGCAAAGAAAGCTTTAACCACATTAAACTTAGCTTTGTTAAATGTCAGGTCTCTGTCAGGAAAAACATTTTTAATCAATGATTTTATTGTTAGGCACAAACTGGACATTTTGTTTTTAACTGAAACTTGGTTAAATCAAGATAACAGTGCAGCTGTTCTTATTGAATCAACACCTGACAACTTCAGTTTCATGAGTGAAACAAGAGCGCATAAGACAGGAGGTGGAGTTGCTATTTTATTTAATGATTCTCTTCAATGCAAGCAGATGTCCTTTGGTCATTTTAGTTCTTTTGAATATGTGGCTCTGAACTCCACTCAAGCTTTATTCCTAAACATTTACAGACCGCCTAAATACTGTGCAACCTTCTTTGATGAGTTTACTGAACTGCTGTCTGTAATCTGTATTGATTTTGACTCTGTTGTTATTGTTGGTGATTTTAATATCCATGTTGATAATCCCCAGGACAGAGAGTCTATAGAACTATGTGGTGTCCTTGATAACTATGATCTGACTCAGCATGTGACAGGACCCACCCACAACAGGGGGCACACTCTGGACCTAATCATCGCCAAAGGTGTAAACATTTCCAAGGTTGCTGTGACTGATGTTGCACTCTCTGATCATTTCTGTGTTTTCTTTGAGAGTGCAATCTCCTTGCACACAAATGTCCAAACCAAGGTTGTGACAAAGCGTTACAAAACACCAGTGAACTATTTATTCAGAAGTTCTCCTGCACACCAGCCCTCTCTTGCCTCTCAGTCAATGAGCTTGTAGATGGCTTCAATTTTAAAGTTAAAAATATTATTGATGCCATTGCACCCACTAAAGTGAAGGTTGTCTCGGGTAAGCAAAGATCTCCTTGGAGAAATGCTACGCTGGTCAAAATAGAGAAACGAGAGTGTCGGAAAGCTGAGCGCAGGTGGCGAAAAACGAATCTCCAGGTTCACTGTGACATCTATAAAGAGAGACTTCACAATTATAATTTGGAACTTAGAAATGCAAGGCAGTCATTCTTCTCTGACATCATAACCAAAAACAAGAACAATACACGCGCCTTATTTGCTACCGTCGACAGGCTAACAAACCCTCCAGTGTCGGTAGCTGCTGAGCTCCAATCCACTTGGGCATGCAATCAATTTGCCTCCTTTTTTACTGACAAAATTCAGAAAATCAGACAAGCAGTCAGTGCCTCCACACCAACCACAGGATATGTGTTGTCCCGATCTCTGAATAACATCCATTCAAATATCATGACACAATTTCATTCAGTCGACCGTAGAAGCCTAGAAGACATTATACAACATCTGAAGTCATCCTCCTGCTGCTTGGATATTCTACCAACACACTTTTTCAAAAATATTTCAAACTGCATGACCACTGATCTTTTACAAATTGTAAACACATCCCTTCTCTCAGGTGTCTTCCCACAAGCCCTAAAAACTGCAGTTATTAAACCGCTCCTAAAGAAGGCTAGTTTAGACTCCGCAACGATGAAAAATTATAGGCCAATATCAAACCTCCCATTTTTAAGTAAAATAATTGAAAAAGCGGTTTTCCAACAGCTGACCAACTTCTTGGCCGTAAATAACTGCTTTGATGTTTTCCAGTCAGGCTTTCGACAGCACCCAAGTACTGAAACTGCTCTTGTTAAGGTTTTCAACGACATCCACTTAAACATAGACAATGGCAGAAGTTCAGTCTTAGTGTTACTAGATCTCAGTGCTGCATTCGACACGGTCGACCATGCCATACTCCTAGAAAGACTAAAAATCTGGGTGGGACTCTCTGGCACAGCACTTAACTGGTTTGAATCCTACTTGAAGGACCGAGAATACTTTGTGTCTGTAGCTGATTACACATCAGAGCTGACAAAAATGACATGTGGTGTTCCCCAAGGTTCAATACTGGGGCCTCTTCTGTTCAACATCTACATGCTTCCACTAGCTCAGATTATGGAAAACAACAAAGTGTGTTATCATAATTATGCAGACGACACACAAATCTACATAACTATGTCACCAGGGGACTATAATCCCATACAAGGGCTGGGTAACGGCATTGAACAAATCAACAACTGGATGTGCCAGAATTTTCTTCAATTAAACAAAGATAAAACAGAAGTAATTGTTTTTGGTACCAAGGACGAACAATTGAAAATCACCGCTCAGCTTCAATCACTGATGTTAAAACCCACAAACCAAGCCAGAAATCTAGGTGTAGTTATGGATTCAGACCTCAACCTGAACAGCCATATCAAGACAATTACAAAATCAGCCTACTATCACCTGAAGAATATATCAAGGATTAGAGGACTTATGTCTCAACAGGATTTGGAAAAACTTGTCCACACATTTATCTTCAGCAGACTGGACTACTGTAACGGTGTGTTTACAGGTCTCTGTAAAAAGTCCGTCAGAAAGCTGCAGCTGATTCAGAACGCTGCAGCCCGAGTCCTCACTAAGACCAGGAGGGTGGATTTGCACTGGCTTCCTGTCCAACAAAGAATTGACTTTAAAATCCTGCTGTTGGTTTACAAAGCACTGAATGGTTTAGGGCCAAAATACATCTCTGATCTGCTGCTACCTTATGAACCATCCCGACCCCTCAGGTCGTCTGGGACCGGTCTACTTTCTGTTCCCAGAGTCAGAACTAAACATGGAGAAGCAGCGTTCAGTTTTTCTGCTCCACATATCTGGAACAAAGTCCCAGAAAGCTGCAGATCTGCTGAGACCCTCAGCTCCTTTAAATCAAGACTGAAGACTTTTCTGTTTGCTGCTGCCTTTAATTGAACCACATTCAATTAATATACTAATCCATTTCCTGCATTTCTGCATTTTACTATGAAACTGTCTTACACTGTGTTTTAATGAATGTTCTTAATTGTTTTTAAATCTCCTTTTCTTTTGTCTTATGTTTTGATGCTTTTAATGGTTTTATGTGAAGCACTTTGAATTACCTTGTTGTTAAAATGTGCTATACAAATAAACCTGCCTTGCCTTGCCTATATAAAAGATAAGACGTTGCACCTTTTGGCGAAAGCTTCATCCAAAACACTTATGATTATGACTAATTATGAATTCTTAATTATGAATTATTAAACACTTTTATTATGTCTACTAAACAGACAGTTCTACGCTCAAATTTCTTACACCGACCAGGAACCAGATCCAAAAATGGAACCAGCTCTTGGGAGCCAGCCTTAGTTGTCACATATTCTTTCATGGGCAGTTTGAAAACGCCAATAAGCATCAGTGGGAATCAGTGAGAATCAGTCAGTGGGAAGTTTTGTTCCAAAACTAAGTGAGCAGAAATCCCAGCAGCTGAAGTAATCAGTGCCTAACAGATATTGATCAGCCCATATAGATTTAATATGGTCATATACAGTCCTCTGTGCTTTTATTACAGGAGCTCCCAGAACTATGTCATATACGTCCTTTGATTTATGTGCTTGTGTTGTGAGTGTGAGGCAGCTGGAATGAGAGTGAGTGACTCATGTTGGCACCTTATCAGTGGGATTAGCATGATAGCTCAGAGCTAACAGACTCTGCAGTGCAAACAGAGAACCTGGCTGAATGCTTGTGTGATTGATTTGCGAAGTCAAAATAGAAATATTTGTATTATTTTATTTTCATTTATCGTGCATGGCATGCCTGTTTGTGGAAGACGTATTGATTTAATTTCATAGACTAAAACTTCTGACTATGCATTGTGCTGCAGCACAATAATATCCAAGAAGTCTCTCTCTCTCTCTGTATCTCTCTCTCTCTGTGTAACTCTCTGTATCTCTCTCTGTGTCGCTCTCTGTGTCGCTCTCTCTCTCTCTCTCTCTCTCTCTCTGTTTGTCTCTCTCTCTCTCTCTCTCTGTTTGTCTCTCTCTCTCTCTCTGTCGCTCTCTGTGTCTCTCTCTCTCTCTCTCTGTCTCTCTCTCTGTCTCTCTCTCTCTCTGTCTCTCTCTCTCTGTCTCTCTCTCTCTCTGTCTCTCTCTCTTTCTCTCTGTCTCTCTCTCTGTTTGTCTCTCTCTCTCTCTCTCTGTTTGTCTCTCTCTCTCTCTCTCTCTCTGTTTGTCTCTCTCTCTCTCTGTCTCTCTCTCTTTCTCTCTGTCTCTCTCTCGCTCTCTCTCTCTGTTTGTCTCTCTCTCGCTCTCTCTCTGTTTGTCTCTCTATCTGTGTCGCTCTCTGTATCTCTCTCTGTGTCGCTCTCTGTTTCGCTCTCTCTGTCTCTCTCTCTCTGTTCGTCTCTGTCTCTCTCTCTGTCTCTCTCTCTGTCTCTCTCTCTGTCTCTCTCTCTGTCTCTCTGTTTGTCTCTCTCTCTCTCTCTCTCTGTCTCACTCTCTCTCTCTCTGTTTCACTCTCTCTCTCTCTGTTTGTCTCTGTGTCGCTCTCTGTATCTCTCTGTCTCTCTCTCTGTCTGTCTCTCTGTCTCTCTCTCTGTCTGTCTCTCTGTCTCTCTCTCTGTCTGTCTCTCTGTCTCTCTCTCTGTCTGTCTCTCTGTCTCTCTCTCTCTCTCTCTGTCTCTCGGGAGTGAGCGTGTGTGAGTGAGTCGCTGAGTGAGAGGTTTTTTTTTCGATAATTTTTTTTTCTCCCCTTAGTTATGTATGATTAATTTAATGTGGTTCAGTGGTTGGTGTTCACTTTAGTTTAGTTTTGTTCTTTGTGCTTTTGTGGGGGGAGTTTGGGTTTTCTTTGGGTGTTTTTTTTTTCTCCTGCCGGTGTCTCGCCGGTCGGCGTCTCTAGACGCCATGGTGAATGGAGACACGCTGTCCCACCTCACGCCGTCGGCTCCTCGTGCAGCGTGGAGGACGTGGGGCTGGCTGTGGGGGAGAGGGTCGGGCAATATTGTGAAGGACTTCGGCACCCTGTCAGCTGCAAAGGTGAACTGGGCAAAGAGCGAAGCACTGGCAGTGGGGAACTGGAGGGAGGGTCTGCCCAACCTACCGGGGGGGTTGACCTGGAAAAAGGATGGTTTTAAATATCTTGGTATGTATGTGGGGAATGAATGTATTGAAAAAAAGAACTGGGAAGGAGTGGTGGAGAAAGTGCAGGGAAGACTGGCTAAATGGAAATGGCTGAAGCCACAGATGTCGTACAGAGGCAGGACTCTGGTCATCAATAATCTGGTGGCTTCGGCTCTGTGGCACAAGCTGGCCTGCATGCACCCCCCTAAAGGCCTCACACAGAGACTACATGCCATCCTCACAGACTTCTTCTGGGACAGGCTGCACTGGGTCCCTCAGAGCGTGCTCTTCCTACCTAAGGAGGAAGGGGGTCAGGGGCTGGTGCACATCGACAGCAGAGTGACCACCTTCAGGGTCCAGTTTTTACAGAAGTACCTTACAGGTCCAGCGGATGTGGTGTGGAGAGGGGTGACAGACTGTGTTTTAAGGAAGGCAGCTGGTCTGGGGCTGGACACTGCACTTTTTTATTGGATTTTAACCTTTTTAAATTGTGTGGATTATCTCCTTTTTACCAGTCACTTTTTAAGGCTTGGAACTGTTTTGAATGTAAGAGACCAGGACCCACATGCTCCCTACACTGGCTGCTTCAGGAACCGCTGGTGTACGGGGCCAGGTTGGACGTCCAAGACGGCACAATACCAGGTCTGACCAGCATGCTGTGCTCCTCTGGAACCATCACCCTGAGGAGACTAGTGGATGTAGCTGGGCCCAGAATGACCGACGCATCTGCAGTGGCTTCCCTGCTCGGACTGAGATCCATCCGGCAGAGCACGAGGATCCTGAGCAGGTGGGCGGGGAGACTGACGGAGGACGAGGTCGAGATGCTGCAGGAGTACGAAAGAGGAGAGGAAGCTCCTGACTCCACAGATCCTTTTCCGGATCTGGAACTTATTCCACGGCTGGAGGGGGTCTCAGGGCCCTTATTCAATGAAGCAGAGTGTAAACTCTTGGACCTCCACACAGTGAAAGGCAAAACAATCTACGCAGAGTGTGTGAAGGTGCTCAACAGAAACAAACTGAACCGGAGAGCCGGCACTGTGTGGAGACAGAAACTGAATTTGGACATTGGTGTGAAACCAGGTTGGAGGGTTTTATATAAACCTCCTGTTAAAAAGAGAACTGGAGACTTACAGTGGAGGATTTTGCACAGTGCTGTTGCTGTTAACGCTTTTATTTCAGTTATTAATCCCACTGTTTGTAGCCAATGTCCGTTCTGTGAGGAGGTAGAGACCGTGTTCCACTGTTTTTATTATTGTGACAGACTCTGCAACCTTTTTGACACACTGCAAGATGTTTTTAAAGGGTTTGGTGACACCTGGTCCAGGACCACCTTCATTCTAGGAGTCTTGTATAAAAAAGTGAACGCCTCCAAATGGAAGCTGTTGAACCACTTGGTTGGAGAGGCCAAACTGTCAATTTACAAAAGTAGGAAGAACCGAGTGGAGGACAGAGCAGGACAGGAAGCTCTCCCTATGTTCATCGCTCTGGTCAGAGCAAGAGTTTGGGTTGAGTTTAGATATTTTAACAGTATGAACAACATGAAGGATTTCAGTGAAAAGTGGTGCTACGGTGAAATAATATGTTGTGTAGCTGGAGAAGAACTAGTTTTTAACGCTCCGTTTAGCACACTGTGAGGAGCAACTGTTTTATGTGCTGATATTGTTTTAAGTAAAATAAAGGTTTTCTAAAAATCTAAATCTCTCTCTCTCTGTCTCTCTGTCTCTCTCTCTCTCTCTCTCTCTCTCTCTCTCTCTCTCTCTCTCTCTCTCTCTCTCTCTCTCTCTCTCTCTCTCTCTCTCTCTCTCTCTCTCTCTCTGTCTCTCCTCATTTCCTGTCATCTCTCAACAGTCAATTGTCGAATGACGTTACATCCATAGTTTGCGGTAAATTAGCCAACAATACTTGCCTTTAAAACACTCACCACCACATATAAATCACACTATTTTGATCAAGCTCCTCTTCATTAATAGCACTGCCAGCTGAACTCAATACCGCACAGAGAATAGATGTAAATAGTTTGTATTGAAAGGTAGTAAATGCTCTCCTCTCTCCTCCTAACAACCGACCTGCTGTTCCCCTGCTGTGTACTAATTGGCTTCCTGAAGCAGCAGTAACAAGTCTTTCCTCTCAGTGCCTCCATGGTGCGTGCCCTTCTGTTCCTCTGATTATGCCCCGAGAACTCAACCACATTGTGCTGTTTGAGCCAACAGGCTGCCGCAAATGCAAATGTCTTGTTCAGAAGAAGTAAAGTAAAGTAAAGGATGCTGGAAAGCATTGTTCTGGGTAAAGTGTGCATTTGCATAAAGATGACATTTCTCTGGATCTAATTCATGCATTCCTTTCAACCAGGAGTATTGTTGTGTACCTTGAAGCACTTTGAATTACCTTGTTGTTGAAATGTGCTATACAAATAAACTTGCCTTGCCTTGCCTTGCCTTGAGGTCACAGAGGAGGAAGTACAAGCTCTTTTCTGGCTTTTCCCAGAATAGTTTTTATCACCTGCTGTCTTCCTCTGAAAATCATTGCAACTTGCAGTCACATTGCTCAGCTTTACTGGAAATACAATCGATCTGTATTTACGTTTAAATCCAGGGAATGTTAGATAGACAACAATGTCATAATAGACATGTTTCTAGGGATGCTACAGTCAGCGTGTATAGACATGCATCCCATCATGTATGCTCCCCATGATGCCTGTGTGCTTCTTTCATGTGTCTTGTTTCTTCCTGTGTGTAAGTGAGTGTGCAGACACGTGTGTGTATCTCCGGAGAGCCATGATGGTTAATGTTTGAGGCCAAACTGCAACACACACACATTGTGCGGAGAGAAAGAAAGGCAGGCGGTAGGAATGACACAGACAGTGATACAGACCATCACACTATGACAACAGCCAGATGGAGAGAAATGATGGCTGATAGTATTAAAAGCTTGTTAGTGTGGTAAAGGAAATGTCTTGACGATGGAATACGCCTCTCTGGTCCTTAATCTGCAGCTTTGTGTTGGAGAGACAACAGAAAGACCAGAGCAAGTGGACAGAACACTGCGTTATTCTGCTCACTAAACAACAAGGTGAGGCTGATCAAAGCCATGAGAACAGATTTAGATAAGCCAGCTTGCACAAGGAAATTGCAGATTGGAATTTTAGCGCTTCTTCTTTGGAGAACTCAGCAGCTGAACGACATGCACTTTATAACAAGAATGCAATTTTACCCGTCACTCTCATGTCTCATGCCCGCTCATCACTTTTTCTGTAAAAGTGGTTTAGACTGAGTAACAATTCTGTAACACTTTCAAAGCGGCTCAACCTTAAAGAGGCTTCAGCAAAAGATCCCCTTCAATGTTACACACGGCTTCTTTAACGGACATGAAGCCAGCAGAGTTACGACAACACATCTCACTTCTAGCTTCCTGTGGGTGTGTCCTGGTCCTGTTCAGCTGTGAGCTATTAAGCACATTATTCATACCTGAGGGGAGGGAAGAAGACAGAGATTACATCTGCTCACTGCTTGATTCAATGAATCATGTGTGAACCTCTGCACAAGGCTGCAGGCCCCATCTCTTACTCTGTCACGCACATGTCAGCAGCTCATGAGAGAGTCTTTGTACCTGAAGAAGCAGCAGCACACAACTTGCAAAAGCTCATTTCATTTACCGAGAGGAAGTGCAGATGGGCTCACTTTTTGCCCCAGCTGGAAGCAGCACAACATTTTGCAAACAACGTTTGTGCGAGCGTGCTCGTGGCAACGCAATCAAACAGACTGCAAACAATTGAAAAAGCACTTCTGTCATCGCTGGCTGTGATATGAAAGAAGCCGCTGTGTGATTTGAAGGGGCTGGGAGTCAAAAGGCAAATTAATTGCCTGTTTTCTCTTTTGCCTCTTTAAGTATTGGAACACAAAAAGCTTTCGGAGGAGATCATCTTGCAGGGTTTGCAGCGCAAATGAGATTTTCTCCACGAAAACAAATTCTTTGAAATCCTCGGGTGTGAGTGGGTGTGTGTTTGTGTTACAAGTGCAAAGCCTGCTGGGATAGCTTCCTGCAAAGCAGCAGCAGCAAGTTATGTAATGTGGGACTGATGAGCAAGGAGGTGGTCTAATTGAATGTACTGACATCCACACTGTGCTTTGCAAATCGGGCTCATGTCCCATTTGAGGTCTTGATCATTTTAAGCAGTTTATGTGCATCCTTTCATCCCACACATACATCAATGGGGCTGAATAAACAGAAGATTCCTGATTCCACTGTGTGATTCAATGCAGAGGATGAAAACACACACCAGGCGGGTGATGTCAGTAAACACTCACACTTTCACTTTGTCAAAGCAAGTGCTGAATGCAAACAGGATGTGTTTTACATATTTTCTGCCACAACATTCAATTTCCTAGGATTTGATGAGCTTGAATGTGGCGTACTGCATGAAGAGTGTTCTGTTGTGAGCCTTTGGGAACTAGCTGAAATTAGGTCAAAAAGGTGAAAAAAGGTTTCTAAAAAGAATAAGAAGATTGTGACTCACAGCGGAGCAGCAAGTTCTGCTCCCTCATCAAGATGCAACAACCCATCAGCATTTCCCCTCCACACCAATAGGCCTGTACTTGTTACTGTTGACCCAAAGGACATCTTCATCACCTCTTCGTAGACGATGGTGATTCTACTTATGCCATATCCTCACTACTCCGTGTCTCGTTGGATGCAGAGTTGTCAAATAGAACCGATCTCCGTCCACACGGGAGTTTCAGCATTATTCTCAAGTTGATCTGCATCCACACGGCAGCCTTCGAAGGCGGACAGCACGTGACCATTAACGTACACTGGGCATGCGTGTGACGGTGTAAACAGGAAGTGGTTGCTTGCTTAGTTAAAAAAAAACGACAGAGTAATGAAGTAGTCTTTAATAATGAAAGGTTGTATTTGATACTTAAGATCTTCCTCTAAAAACTCAAACAGACACAGTTCGTGGAAAGTTTTAGAAGTTTTATTTTTCAGATGTTGTTACAGCGCTGCGGGTCTCTCTCTCTCTCTCTCTCTCTCTCGCTCTCTCTCACATCAACTTTACTTTAAAATCAACACTTACACGTAAACGTTTACTAGATTATGGTCCATAAATGTGGTCAACACACGTCGATCACTCGTTTCCTCTGTGTTGTCTGTTTGTCAGTCGTAGCATTTATTGCTAACTGTAGCTTCAGACAGCCGCTCCGTGGGGGTTGATGACGCCTCTGGTCACGCTGCTTGCTAATCACTCCAATAACAGAAATTATTCCACCAGGCGCTCGTTCTTCCTGGTCTCGCCCAAAACCAGCGCTCCATGTCCGGCTGATAGCGTCTCTGGACTCGGGAATGGTCGCTCATCGCTCGAGGAATAGCTCACCTCCTCCGCCTGTAGGCAATAGCAGCATTGTAAAATGACGCATTTAACTCCACAATAGCTGCTAGTACAGACAACACAGCAAGCAAGGCTTGCCATTCGTTATCCATGTTGAAATGAATCGCTGCTGGTCGCCGGCTGTTTGTTTTCTTCCGGGTACGTGTCACGTGATAGTGGGTGTGGGCTCATTTTTTCTAACAGACATCCGTATCCGACGTCTACACTCAACCAAAACCCCGGAGTTTTCAAATACCTCCAACCTCGGTGGAGTTTTCAAGTTCCTCCGTTTAGGGCGCTCCAAAACTCCGGCGTGGTGTGGCTGCTCAGTGTAAACGTAGCAAAACTGGACTAGTGTGGATATGGTCTTAGACTGGTGTGGCTGATGAAGCTGATGTATCTGTGAAAACAAGGCGGTAATAAGTAGGTGGAGGAGCGGGCGTTACAGCGTACTTCAGGCACACAGACAATCATATCACTTGTGAATTGTGATCCGAACCGTGAGGGCTGATCCGAACGGATCACGGATCGATCCGTGATCCGTGACACCACTAGTCCGGAGTGATCGACGCTAATTTGTTTTACTTCTTCCGTTTGGTAGCCTTGAGAGACCTTAGTCTGCAAGTATTTCTTTATGGAGCATGAAAAGATGTACGAAGATATATTATATTCGCTCATGCTAATCGCGGTTAGCATTTCCCCATTGGCGGTAATGTTAAAATTAGCTTAGAAGCTAGCGAGTCGGACCTGTTGCATGATGTTGTTCCCTAAAAGATGGAGCAAATGCCCTAAAGAATTGATAGAGGGCGAAGATGATGCCCCTGTTTTTTCTGCTGGGTGACCCAGCTTATCCCCTGATGCTGTATCTCATGAAGGAATACCCCAATGGCGGAGCTAACGTTACATTCATCAGCCCCCCACGACAACAACACATGGAAGCGAGTGAGCGACGTGTGTTGACCACATTTATGGACCATAATCGAGTAAACGTTTCCGTGTAAGTGTTGATTTTAAAGTAAAGTTGATGTGAGAGAGAGAGAGAGAGAGAGAGAGAGAGATATATATAGACATATAGACAGACAGACCTGCAGCGCTGTAACTACGTCTGAAAAATAAAACTTTCCACGAACTGTGTCTGTTTGAGTTTATAGAGGAAGATTTTAGAGGAAGATCTTAAGTATCAAATACAACCTTTCATTATTAAAGACTACTTTATTACTCTGTCGTATTTCTTTAAGCAATCCACTTCCTGTTTACACCGTCACGCGCATGCCCAGTGTACGTTAATGGTCACGTGCTGTCCGCCTTCGAAGGCTGCCGTGTGGATGCAGATCAACTTGAGAATAATGCTGAAACTCCCGTGTGGACGGAGATCGTTTCTATTTGACAACTCTGCATGCACGAGACACGGAGTAGTGAGGATATGGCCTTAGTGTGGCTGTAGCCTCAGGGCGGCGCAGCAGAGGGGCTGAAGTGACGCAGCGGCCTGCCGACCCCTGGACGAGGGCAAACAAAATGTTCACATGTTGAAATATGCAAATGCCTTTGAAAGATAATGTGAATGAAAGTTCACAAAGCAGTGCATTGACAAGAGTGTTCACCTGACCTTTCAATAAGGCCAACACACACACACACACACACACTGTTAACATAATGTTGCAGACAGTAGTCTGCTATTGTGCCCGGTTGGTTTTTCATTGCTTAGTCTAATTAAATTGTTCCTGATAGTCCTCAGCAAAACACACTCTCATGCACTAAGCACTCTCCCTGCTGCACCTATACACTACTGTATTACACACACACACACACACACACACACACACACACACACACACACACACACACACACACACACACACACACGGTGTAGTTGCTCTATGATGCTTCTGTCCTCTCCACAATCTGGCGACGCTGAGGAACCTTTCAAAGCTCATTCCTGCTGTCCTCCAGTGCTAGAAAGCTCAATGCACGAGCTTTAGAGAATATAAATGGCTTCTTTCAACCAACATTACTCTTTCTTTCAGATGTTAACTGAAAAAGGTGCCCAGATGAGGCCACTTAAATCTTAACAAAATCTTAGCTGCATTTATGGCCAAGAAAAGTGTAAAGTGCTCAATTTAAGGGGCTTGGAGGAAGGTGGCATTCCACCCACGAGAGCATTAATCATGTAATTGCCAAAAGGGGAAGTACTGCTCTTCAAACTGATAAAAGACCTATTCAGCTCAGGAGGAGGCACTTCACAGTCCTTCAGCAGGCCTGTTTGAAAGGCAGGAGAAGAAAAGAAAGCAATGTGTGACGGCCGTGAGCCAGAACATTAAAGCTGAAGTAAAAGTATTTCTACTAATACATCTGGATATATTTCCCAGGTATTGGTTTTGACGTGTGCACTTGTTTCGTCAAAATTGTATTTCCTAAAAAGAAGATGTTGAAGATGGACTCATTTCTTTGCCGTGACAGCGCCCGCTATATTGGTTGTGTCCAGTGTCATCGATCTTTGAAGTTGAACTTTATATTCTAAATGATTTAACACAAAAAATTCCAATTTATTTTGGAAGAAAAATTCTACATTCAGGGGAGGTTGTGAAAGTTAATATAGAATTCACTTGTCGCTTCTTTGCCACAAATCTGCCACTCGGTGAGAACATGTGACAGGGAAGCTGCAAAGCATCGTTCTACATAGTTGTTATGAATCATGACGAGCTCGAATGAGTGCAACCTCTCTGTCTATTTACATGCAATTATTCACATTAAATGCAAATATTTCAAACCACCAAGTAACTTTTCTGTTTTTTTCCCGTCCAAACATGCCTCGAGCATATTTCCGTCTCATTTTTTTTCACAATGGCTCCTTGGTGCTCTTGTAAGCTACAGTGCTGACAAGAAAATGTTACCTTGGGCATGTCAGCGGATTTGTGTCCACCTCTGCAGAAACAGATCGACGTGACTGCCAGAATGAGTTATTTGTAATAATGAAGAGCCCTGTGAAGGCGCATCACAGTTCTGTTCTATCCTCCGTGCAGCTCTCAGCAAACACATTTTCTTTGACAACCAAACAGCATACTTAGTATTTGTTTTTGCTGAGGGAAGTTCATTTGTCATTAAATTGCTCCATATCCGGTCGGTTCACAGCATGTGACAGCACAGTGGTGGTGGGTCTGTTTCTTCCAAAGTGCATCACGCCCTCTCCTTCTCTATCCACAGAGACCCCTCAGAAGGACGGTGAAGACGCTGCGTCCTCGTCAGACTCGGCCTCCTCCTCCTCACTGTTCGACCACTGGGGTCACGACCTGGGCCCCGAGAGCCAAAGGGTCGCCCTCAGGAAGTTCCGTTACTATGGCTACAATGGCTACCTTAGTGACCGTATCTCCTTCACCCGGCCAATCCCGGATCTACGACCGGACGGGTCAGTCAGTCGATCGATGTGTACTCTATCGATTCATTCATCAAGATGTTTGATGGCAGTATTCCACCTAAAATGGAATAATGTCATTCAAAGAAGAACTCTGATTCCTCCGTCCCCCAGGTGCAGAAACATGTCGTATTCCTCAGATCTTCCTCAGCTCAGTGTCATCTTCATCTTCGTTAATGAGGCCTTGTCGGTGTTGCTGCGCTCTGTCCACACAGCCATCCAGAGGACGCCGTTACACCTGCTCAAAGAGATCATACTGGTAGATGACCACAGCAGCAGCCGTAAGAATCATAACGCTTAACTTATGATATGTTCATGCTTTCCTTTTCATGCAACGCAGTTTAGAGACGTGAACAGCACGATGCACCTTCATTCAAAGCTTAGCCTCAAACACAGTTGACACTCATTCATGATAGAGGATCCTCCTCTGTTGCTCTCTCTGAGGTTTCTTCCTCTTTTCTCCCTGTTAAAGGGTTTTTGGGGAGCCTTTCCTGTTCTGATGTGAGGGTCCTGGGACAGAGGATGAGAGGGTCCTGGGACAGAGGATGAGAGGGTCCTGGGACAGAGGATGTGAGGGTCCTGGGACAGATGATGTGAGGGTCCTGGGACAGAGGATGAGAGGGTCCTGGGACAGATGATGTGAGGGTCCTGGGACAGAGGATGAGAGGGTCCTGGGACAGAGGATGTGAGGGTCCTGGGACAGAGGATGAGAGGGTCCTGGGACAGAGGATGTGAGGGTCCTGGGACAGAGGATGAGAGGGTCCTGGGACAGAGGATGTGAGGGTCCTGGGACAGAGGATGAGAGGGTCCTGGGACAGAGGATGTGAGGGTCCTGGGACAGAGGATGTGAGGGTCCTGGGACAGAGGATGAGAGGGTCCTGGGACAGAGGATGTGAGGGTCCTGGGACAGAGGATGTGAGGGTCCTGGGACAGAGGATGTTGTATGTGTACAGATTGTAAAACCCTCTGAGGCACATTTGTGATGTTGGGCTGTACAAAATGAATTGAACTGAATCTGCATTAAAGCATTTAGATCACGTTATTGGTGTTGCAGGTTATGACATTCTTGGTTCCACAAAAAAGAGTCTCTGGTATTCAAATACAATTCGATTTCTTAAGATAGTGAGAAGGCATTCATCTATTTCCCACTTTTGATCTTCTCACCATCCTCCTTGCTCAGACGGAGGCCAGTAGTTGTCAGATGGTGTTTTATTAAGGGATGGAAGTCAAAGAAGGTCTCATTTTGTGTGACAGCTATGTTTGAGTGAAAACATATTTTACAGTGTGGACCAGACTTTTGAAGATGAACTGGGTAACCGGAGGAGCGCTTGATTTAATGACTTTGTTTTTGTAAATGTTTGGAAGTATTCTCACATGTGCATGTAACAAAATAAGGTGCTCTTCAAATACTCCCAACTCCAATTTTAAATGAGCCCATCTTTCTTCCAGGTCAGTGGCTCATTAAAGGAAAAGTATAGTAATAATGAATGGAGAAGGGAAGACAGCAGCAGGTACAGCAGAGAGGAATCACAAGAAGGACATGAAGATGTTGACTGTGGTTAGTCTGTGTGAGTGTGTGTGTCTGTCTACCCTCATGTGTGCGAGGCATTATGAAACTCACTCATGCTGAGAGACAGAAGCAACACACGCAAAACCCCACCATGCTAAAACTCAATATAAGCATGTACAGTATATGTAGCGACCCACTTCTGTGGGTTGATCATCTGACAGAATATGAAATAGAATGACTGCTCACATTAACTGCTTCCATGACAGTGAATCAGTGTTCAGCTCTGTATAATCTTTTACAGATTGTGCATTCACAGTCTTTGTCTTTTGTTCCATCAGTACGTTGGTCGTTCCATGTCTTTGGTCCAGACTTAACAATATCAACAGTTGTTGGTGACTTTGGTAATTCATTAACTTGTGAGTCAAAATCAGGTCAACATTTCAAGTTGTACAAGACTTTGTTTTAACTGAGTTATCAGCAAATATGAAAACTAAATTATTGACATCAATATAATTTATAATGTCAGTAAGATTATTAATAATACCGGGGCACTGAAATCAACAAACAAATGTGTGGTGAGAGAGAGAGTGTGTGTGTGTGTGTGTGTGGGGGGGGGGGGGGGGGGGGGAGGTGAGAAAAGAGCTCAGACGACGGCAGATGCAATCTAAAACACGTCATGTGGGACTACAAGTGAGATAGATGGAAGGATCAAATGGAGGTAGTTTTGCACGTGACCTTGTCTTGCAAGCCTACAAAATGGCGAGAGAGACGATAGAGATTGCATTATCTACACACGTCTGAGGTAGTTAGCTCATTATACATGTGAGCTTGCATTTTCTTTTTGCAAGCTCTGCTGCCACACGATATCTCGACTCACCGTGTTCGTCTGTTCAATGTGGGCATACTCTGTTTATTTGTTGTGTATCCTCTGCTCTGCCAAGGAGTTCATGAAATGTGTGTGTGTGTGTGTGTTATTGTTGCAACATACGGCTAATACCTTGAGTGTCCACACCAAAATGAAATGTGTTAGTAAAGTGTTATCAGCCAGTGGGCGGGACGGCGAAACACAAGTTCTAAACTTGTTGTAAAAACTGAATTATCCTTCAAAATGATTAACTTTGAACATCCTGCATGTTTTTGATAGAAATTTGGCTAAATTGTTAACACACACAACACACAAGCATGTGTTGCACACACACACACACACACAATTCAATTCAATCTATTTTGTGTAGCCCAAAATCATAAATCACAAATGTGCCTCAGAGGGCTTTACAATGTGTACATATGACGTCCTCTGTGCCAGGACCCTCACATCAGAACAAGAAGAACTCAGATTGCTTTCCTTGGTCCTGTGCGCTGAGGGAGTTTCTGTGGAGTTTAGTCGATGAGATCAATGCTGCAAAAGGCGTCGGTGAGTTTTCTTTAACATCCAAGTGTATTTGTGTGTGTCACTCTCTCTCTCTAGTGGAGCTGAAAGACCACCTGCAGAGATTCGTAGAGGAGACCAACATTCAGTACGGCCCGGGATTCATCAAACTGGTCCGCCATGACAAGCAGGAAGGACTGATCCGATCCAGAGTCAGCGGATGGAGGGCAGCCTCCGCTCCCGTCGTTGCTCTGTTCGATGCACATGTGGAGTTCAACACTGGTTGGTGAGCAGCTGGCTTTGGTTTATACGATATATTTGAACTACAGCAGTGTCTGCAATGAAACTAGTTAATGCTACATTAAGCAGTTACACACTCCCTGATCCCAGATTGCAACAAGTTGTGACTGAAAAAGTCCGATAACCACAGATCTTGAAAGGTCAGCTCATACCAGGCCCTTGTTTAACTGGTGACAGCTGAGGAGGCTAGCTGTTGTGCTCCCTGGTGTTAATGGATAAGTCTGGTTATTTTCTATATTTTCCTTATTGTCAACAAATCTCATGAAAAGACCATAAACAGCAGTGAATGGATCCTACTAACAAGTATTGTCTGTGTATCCAAAGCCTGATATCATGTATTCCTGTGTGCCATAGAGCTCGATTGTTGTCAACAAATCCTCAATGAGTCACACTGCTGATGATGATGTAAATACCGTAAATACTCACGAGCCGTTGAAAATTGTCAGCTATTAACTTTACTTCTTTCTGAAGGCAAAGCAAGGCAAGTTTATTAGTATATCACATTTCAACAACAAGGTAATTCAAAGTGCTTCACATAAAACTATTAAAAGCATCAAAATATAAGGCAAAAGAAAAGGAGATTTAAAAACAATTGAGAACATTCATTGAAACATTAAGAACAGTCATTAAAACACTAGAAATCACTGTAAGAAATAAAATACAATAGTAAAATGCAGGAAATTGATTAATATATTAATTGAATGTGGTTGAATTAAAGGCAGCAGCAAACAGAAAAGTCTTCAGTCTTGATTTAAAGGAGCTGAGGGTCTCAGCAGACCTGCAGCTTTCTGGACTTTGTTCCAGATATGTGGAGCAGAAAAACTGAACGCTGCTTCTCCATGTTTAGTTCTGACTCTGGGAACAGAAAGTAGACCGGTCCCAGACGACCTGAGGGGTCGGGATGGTTCATAAGGGAACAGAAAGTAGACCGGTCCCAGAAGACCTGAGGGGTCGGGATGGTTCATAAGGTAGCAGCAGGTCAGAGATGTGTTTTGGCCCAAAACCATTCAGTGCTTTATAAACCAACAGCAGGATTTTAAAATCAATTATTTGTTGGACAGGAAGCCAGTGCAAAGACCTCAGAACTGGGGTGATGTGATCCACCCTCCTGGTCTAAGTGAGGACTGATTTGTTACAGAGACCTGTAAACATACCGTTACAGTAGTCCAGTCTGCTGAAGATAAATGCGTGGACAAGTTTTACACATCCTGTTGAGACATAAGTCCTCTAATCCTTGATATATTCTTCAGGTGATAGTAGGCTGATTTTGTAATTGTCTTGATGAGGCTGTTCAGGTTGAGGTCTGAATCCATAACTACACCTAGATTTCTGGCTTGTTTGTGTTTTTTAACGTCAGTGATTGAAGCTGAGCGGTGATTTTCAATTGTTCGTCCTTGGAACCAAAAACAGTTACTTCTGTTTTATCTTTGTTTAATTGAAGAAAATTCTGGCACATCCAGTTGTTGATTTGTTCAATGCAGTTACCCAGCCCTTGTATGGGATTATAGTCCCCTGGTGACATAGTTATGTAGATTTGTGTGTCGTCTGCATAATTATGATAACACAATTTGTTGTTTTCCATAATCTGACCTAGTGGAAGCATGTAGATGTTGAACAGAAGAGGCCCCAGTGTTGAACCTTGGGGAACACCACATGTAATTTTAGTCAGCTCTGATGTGTAATTAGCTACAGACACAAAGTATTCTCGGTCCTTCAAGTAGGATTCAAACCAGTTAAGTGCTGTGCCAGAGAGTCCCACCCAGATGTTTAGTCTTTAGAACGTGTCGAATGCAGCACTGAGATCCAGTAATACTAAGACTGAAATTCTGCCATTGTCTGTGTTTAAGTGGATGTCGTTGAAAACCTGAACAAGAGCAGTTTCAGTACTGTGGTGCTGTTGAAAGCCTGACTGGAAAACATCAAAACACTTATTTACGGCCAAGAAGTTGTTCAGCTGTTGAAAAAACGCTTTTTCAATTATTTTACTGGGAGGTTGGATATTGGCCTATACTTTTTCATTGTTGCGGAGTCTAAGTTAGCCTTCTTTAGGAGCGGTTTAATAACTGCAGTTTTTAGGGCTTGTGGGAAGATACCTGAGAGAGTAATTTGAGTAATATTGTTTGAGTAATATTTGATAAAAACTACAGTGGTCAGCTGTTTTAGGAAATTACTGACCCTTATTAAAAAATGAAAGAAATATTTCTAACCCATTTCAAAGATGTATGTATTCCGTGAATGAAGAGGCTTGTGGCTGAGTGTCACTGAAAGTATAGTGTTACACAATACTATGACATTTGTCTCCTAGAAATTAATATAAATATATAACTAACGAGCAAAAGATACCTTTTGAAGAAAATGTAATGTGACCCAGATTACACTTTTTATACATTAATATTAACGTAAAATGTTCGTCACATGACCTGTAAATGAACATGTAACAGAAACCATGATCTTCTCCAACCTAAACCTGCTGCTTTACTTGCCAAAATATAACTGCATCTTATACGCCCGCCACCCAGTTCAAACTCCTCCCTGCGTTGCACATAAATGTAATGCTTTATTTACTCACATAAACGGTGCCTCTGAACATAGTCGAGGCAGTGATTATGTTTACCATCTAAATGTAATTTTGAAAAAACAATTAAGCAAACGTAACTTCAAAGAGATATGGATACCAATATTGACACTTTTTATGATTGAAGGTGGCTAATATACTATCATTTTTATGAGTTTAATTAATAGGCTCTGCAATATATCCAAAGAGACAGTTTGGATTTTGTCTTTTAAGTTTCAATATATCTGCTCCAATTAGTCCAGACGTGATTAAACCATCTGATATCTCAATTAGGAGGGCATTGTATGTTGTACACTGCTGCAAAAATAGTTTCCATGAATACCTCATTGTCTTGTACAGCTGTAACCAACCACTTTATAAAGCCTGCTAAACATGCAGGGGTACAAAAAAAGAGACGAAAACTCAAATAAAAACTGAGATGCTGAATGTTAGGAATTATTCAGCAGCCGCTGTGTTTGAAAGGTTGCTGATTATATCTGAAAAGAGGCTTCGTTTCACTGTGAGGGCATTGGTTTGCTCCACACTATAAATCAGTTTATCAGTCAGAGCAGCGACTGAATAGCACAAAACAATCTATTTCTCATCTGGTTCATGAAGCGATCATTCAATTACCCCCCCCCCCCCTTTTTGAGTCCTATTAAGCAGCTGTAACCCATTTTCTTGAATATTCTTTATTCAACCAGGTGCAAACCTTCAGCTCCAAAGAGCCATAATGGCAACTGTGACATAGTTATTTATATTAGTTTGTTTTTTATCTTAACCAGGCAACAATAGATCCCGCTCCTATCTAGTGGGGAAGTAAATCAAATCGAATGTATTTCTATAGCACATTTGAAACAACATGAGCTAACCAAAGTGCTAAATAACAGAGCAGACAACAAAAACATCCATATACACAGGCAGAGATCAAGATCAAATCATTGAGTAGCATAATGCAAAACTAATTAACAACCATTTAGTGGCTAATGATCTACAATTGAAAGCCAAAGAGAAGAGGTTCGTCTTGAGCTTTGTTTGGAACCACTCAGCAGAGAGGACAGTTCTGCTGTGGTGGAGAAGTTTGTTCTGCAACACAGAAGGGGCGGTTGCCCCTGAGCTCTCGTCAGGCCCGAGGGACGACCCGGTGACCTGGGCGGCCTCGTGGATTATAGGGGATTAAATGGTTGGATAAGAAAGAGGGAATCAATTCAGGAAGTGCTTTGTAGACAAATGAAGTCTTAAAATGAACTTCACCAAATAGAGCCGGTGGAAGGAGGCAAGTATGGGGGAAATGCTCAAGTTTACGGAAACCAGCTAATAACCTCACAATACTGTAGACATGAGAGTAAAGACTGATTTACATGCACAATGTTGGGAACGAAAAGGAGCGTGTTTGAGTTATCAGCATATATGGAAAACTAAATTATTGAAGTCAATAGAATTATTAATGTCAGTAAGATTATTAACGATTATTAATAATAACGGGGCACCACCCTGAGAACGGGGACCAATAACCAAACGATAAACTAAGTCTCATAATTAGTGTTCACTCATAATGTCAGTAGTCTGAGTACTATTACACATTCAGAGTGAAAGTGAAGGTTTGAGTACGAGCACAGACCACATATCAGCTGTTATCACAATACATGCACAAAGTAATCACAGACAGCTGCTCTCTAAAGTATGACAGAGTTTATTAAGTTCCAATAATAATCATCTAGTCAACTAATATCTAAACTAACAACAAAACCATACATTCATGAGCACGCTATCTAAAATCAGCAAACGGGGGTAAGAGGGAGAGAGAGTGTGTGTGTGCGTGCGTGCATTGTGTGCGTGTGCGTGCGTGCATGTAGTGTGTGTGGGGGGGGAGAGGCGAGAGCACAGCTCAGACAACGTATGATGTCGCGAGACTCTAAAATGGCGAATATAAAGGTCTCATTAGCTAAGCAGCTAGCTCACCCCGGAGCTACATTAGTTTAAAGCTATATGTGTGTGTGTGTGTGTGTGTGTGTGTGTGTGTGTGTGTGTGTGTGTGTGTGTGTGTGTGTGTGTCTTAGTAAAAGAGGAGAGAAAGCAAACAAAACAAAATAAATCCTCCAAAAACAAAATGAGATCACTCCGTCGCAGTGGAGTACGGAAGATTGTTCTCTCATCTGCAGAAACACGACCGACGATCTTTGAGTTGCACAGCCGCGGTTCTCACCTTTCAACTGATGAGAAACAACTTCCGCCTCCGCTAGCGGTGAACCATCTCAACACCATTGCAGCAACAGCAGTATGGAATTCACAGTAAATAAATATGTAAATGACATGTGTGACAACCCCTGCCTTCCCTGCCAGTCGTTTGGCGTTGGATCATTAAGGCCAGCTGGCAACACCTGGGCCCTGAATCACGGATGGATCCGTGAACCGTACGGGTCACCCCTCACGGTTCAGTACACATGTGAACCGCGGATTAATTGCATTTTATTTTTATTTTTACAGTTTAATCATAGTGTGAAATAAAGTTGTACTGCCGCTCATACTTTTTCAGGTAATACGTCTCTAAATATCTATGCAGAGTTGCAGTGAACAGATATAAAGCAGTAGTGTGTGAATGGAGGTTAAAAGCATTTGACGGTGAAAGTCTTGGCGAGCGGAGGAACTTGAGAAGCCGCGGCGTCACTTAAGTTGCAGGTTTGGCTTTCCTGTATCTAATAATGATGGGATGAGGGTGGTGGGAAAAACGTTACGGTATGTCGCCGTTGTTTGAAGAGAAAGACACACGACAACGGCAATACATCGGGCATGTCCACACATATTAAGTGCCACCATCCCAGTCTGTCAGCGACAGGGGCCAAGGCACAACAACAACAACAACTTATCATCGCGACATTTAAAAAAGAATATTATATATATATATATTTTATCATATTTTGTGTCAAACTTCTCGACTTTCCTTCAGATGTGCAAATTGTTTGACTTTCATTTCCGTTATCTCAGTTTTTATTTTCACATTTTCTTTTCTTTTGTTGAATGTTATGATGGTGACTTATCATAGTGTGTTCTACAACCGTGCTCTGTCATCCCACAGGGCAGAACCTATTCTGCAGCGAATAAAGGAGAACCGGACCCGGGTGGTGTCTCCATCTTTTGACAACATCAAGTATGACACCTTCGAGATCGAGGAGTATCCGCTATCTGCTCAGGGCTTTGACTGGGAGCTGTGGTGTCGATACCTCAACCCACCAAAGTCGTGGTGGACACAACACAACCACACGGCCCCTATCAGGTAAATACAGGAACACCTGAACACAGGCTGCGCCCTTTAATGGACTCTATGGATAATAGTCTCCTCCAATCACAAGCCTGCATTGTAAATTTGCATCAGCAAAGTTGGCCCCATATGTGACCACACGGTAAATAAGGCAGCACACATCGCTGTCTGCCATGCTTTTTGTTTTCAGCGAACGGCGTAACTACCGGTTCTGCTGACACAGAGTATATTTTGACAAAGGTTTAAACTGTGGGCGCTGTAGCTTTGTCTGGCTGCTGCTACTAACAATTTGGATGTGTTTGGCGTTTCACTGGCATCGTCCTAGCCTAACACCCCTGCCCCACCGTCTCAGACTGACTATTTGGACCGTGGCAGCAGCAAAATGAATAATCTCATTCAGGGAGTTTAAACGGCTACATGCCTTTTGATGTCTCCAGCCACTGTGGGGTTTTTGCTATGTGAGGCTGGAACTCACCGTGCTTCTTGGAAGGACCCAAATGACCCCCTGGGAGCCCTCATAGCCATGAAAGGGCTCTTCAGATTGATTTGAATTATCAAAAGGCACTTCAAACAGATAACTTAAAGCTCAGCTGCCACCTGCTGCTCGTCACGGTAAGGAGGAGGGCACGTCGTGGGATAGTGTCTGTTTCTCCCTTATCCTGTATCTCTACATAGGAGACTAGAGTGATGTCCGGACTGCATTTACAAGCAAGCAGTGATGACTTCACAGACCCCATCACCGGGTCGAGCCTTTCCATGTTAGCCTTCTTCATTGGGCTGGCCTTTGTTAATGGGGGGTCATGGAGGGCTGAGAAAGGATGTCACAGCTTTTTAGCTCCACAGTTTGTCGCTCATCCTCTAACACAGTTTTATGGGGAGTGGTGACACAACTGCATGTTAACAGAATGGATGGACAGGACATCAAGACTTGGTATCCTCTGCAATCTACACTGTCCCTTGGCTGTGCATCGGGGTTCGATGAAGTGCATATATCTTCCCAGGAGGAGATGTTGCAGAAACAGGCTGTATCTGTCAGCTAAAACTCTCAGACTGAAAGGATTTGACTCTGCGTACTTCCTGGTCCCCATGAAGACAATAGAGTTTAGACCTGATGGACTTTCCTGCAGCAGGCAGTTGGCAATCTGCAGCAGGGTGTGACAGTGACAGCGTTTACCATCCTGCAGGCACTGGGCTTCATGGCGGTTGCCAATCGGGGGGTGCCGCACATACGGTACCTGTAACAATAGTTTTCAAGCCTGTTTGGATGCAAAGAACCACAACCGGTGCACGGTTACCATTCCCCCCTCAGTAAATAATGATCCACTCTACTGGGGATCCCCACAACACCTTTTGCAGGGAACGCTGCTGGGACAAGTGTCGCTTACATAACAGGGATCACAGATACTTCCCTGATGGAGTTGGGGGGAACATGCCTGGGGAGAGCAGTTGGTTGTGTAGGTTCCGGCGAAGGACAGACACATCAACCTTCTCAAACTACAGGCAGTGTTCTTGGTCCTCCGGCACCTTGCACCCTGATACGGGGGAAGCATATGATGGTGAGGACCAAAAAGCACACGACGGTGGCCTATATCAACAGACAAGACAAAGTTTGCAACGCTGCCCTGTTGGGGACAGCAGGGAGCCTGTGGATGTGGGGTTCAGAGCACCTGTTGTCTTTGAAAGTTGTCAACATTCCAGGACTGGAGAACAGGGATGCCAACCTCATGTCGAGAGGCATGTGTAGTGTCAATATTCAAAACCATATAAAACCCGGGGGATGCAGCACAACCACAAAGCACATTGAGTGTAGCACAAAAACTCTCATCAGTAGCAGTTGTATAGTTTCAAAAAGCAGGACATTTGATGAGACCTATGTGTGTACAATCATTGCTCATGCAGTGAAATGGATATGATATAGTTCTTCGATGCCATTGGCCATGAAAACTGCGAATATGACAGAAAATGATTGCTTAGACATACTGCAGAGACCACTATCAACCCATCAATCAGAGCAAGACTGCCAACTTACCAAAATCTGCAAGAGGACAATATGTCTGTTGATGTCGTTTAAGGCACGCAAATTAAAGAATCGGAATTGTTTATTTCGCCAGAGTATGTTGCACATACAAGGAATGTTACATGATGGATGGTGCATCAATCAACACAGTGCAAAAAATAGAAAATATTAAAATTGACAGTAAAATATAAAATAAAGTTCACAGACAAACAGATAACAGTACTTTAAACAAGTGTGATGTAAGTGTAATGTAAAAGTGACAAGTGTATTTAAATATGATGGGATGTGCAGGGGAGTGACCGGTAGGAAATTGTCCTGGGATGACAGAGTTTGTGGGGGTCCCGGGCTTTGTTAATGTGTCCAACTGAAGACGGGATAAAACTGCTGTGAGGTCTCAGGCCTACTTCCTGTCAGACAGGAAGTCTGTGATCCACTTGCAGGTGGAGTCGGGCACGTGCAGCTGAGAGAGCTTGTCATGCAGCAGAGACGGGATGATGGTGTTGAAAGCAAAGATGAAGTCCACAAACAGGATCCTGGCGTCGGTTCCTGAGGAGTCCAGATGCTGGAGGATGAAGTGATGGGCCAAGTTGACTGCATCATCTACAGACCTGTTGGCTCTGTAGGCGAACTGCAGGGGGTCCAGGAGTGGGTCAGTGACCACAGAGGTCAGGGCGACAGGCACGAGGGACGGTGTGATAGGCCCCGCTGACCGTGGTGTAACAGTGGTCTAAAGTGGTCCTCTCTGAGATCAATCAGAATTGTTCCGGAGCTTAAATTCTCAAGACAAACACTGAAATCCTATCCTTTGAGGTATTGAAGCGCCAGTCCACTGACTCAGATAGGCCAAGCCACTTCTCAAGCCTTCCGATTAAAATATCATGATTGATTGTCGAATGCCGCATTTAAATCCAATTGTACAAAAATGGAGACTCTCCATTGTCACTATTTGTTCTTAAGTCATTAATAACATTGTACAAGGCTACTGTGGTTGGGGCTAAACACTAATTGGTAGAACTCCTGTACTTCCTTCCCTGTCAGGTGGTCGATTACCTGCTTGTGTGAAAAATGTTCAATTGATGGACATAAAATAATTTGCAGAAAAGAGATGCCATGAATTATGTGTATTGTGATTTAACAGGAGCAATATCATCTAAAACTGGTTTAGTCTTGATCGAAGGCAATTACCATGTCATACCGGGGCGACATATTAGAAGTAGCAACATTACAGAATTTGGGAGCAAATAAACCAGCAGGCAGCTGCTGTCTTTCAGCTTATGATCAAGATTGATTTAAAAAAAAGATGCAGTAATGGTCTGACAGAGCAATGTCAAGTACTGATATGGAAAATACATCAACTCCTTTGGACATAATTAAGTCTAAGGTATGGCCCAGGTTATGATCCAGTAACATGCTGAGAGATATTGATTTTCAAGTCACCAGAAATCAATATCAAAACAAAATCTAAAGAAAAATTGAATTCAATAGAAGTGATGGTTGATTTCGGCATCTGTTGCACTATGATACTATGATTAATAAGACAGGATTTGTGCATTCCATTGTTCGTGCAAGATACTCAAAAGAAATGTTCTCACCAAAATGAGCTGCCTGCATAGATATTTGTCAGAGAAGGTGCTGCTACGCCTCCATTTCTCCTGTCAGACCTAAACACATTTAGAAAGTTCAAAGCCGGCAGGGAGCCTCAGTTAGTGTAACGGTATCTCTTGAGTCCAGCCAAGTTGCAGTTAAAAAAAGCATGTCCATGATCCGTAATGAGGTCACTGACGACTGCAGCCCTCCCAGTTAAAGATCTCACATTCAGTAAAGCAAGTTTTACACTGCAGTGGGTGAGAGAGAGGCAATGTGGCGCTCCGCTGACCTGTGTGCAGTTTTCTGTGAGATAACATTGGATCACCTACTCACAATAACTTAGACCCGATGGGTTGGGATAGGGAGGCAGTCAGGTGGTCTGGATGAATGGTATGTCTTGTACAGGTCATTTCTGGACCAATTTCAATGGCAATAGAAAAGTTCAAAAGCCATTGGTGAGCACTAAATAGACAAATTAAATTGTCACAACATTTCCAATAGGAGCAGCTGTTGCTGCTATTTGTGAAGATACTGTTCAAAGGTCTAACGACAGAACACCCCTAAGCTTCCTTCTGGTTCCCCTCTCTGTGAGGATCTCCAGAGGATCTGGAGTCAGGCCAATAATAGATTCTGTCTTCTTGGAAAACATTGATGCTGTTCCTATCCACAGCTGCAATGCTGCCACCCCAACACACAGCAGCATAGAAAAGAACACTTGCTATAATATCTTGATAAAAAGAATGTTGAGGCCTGCTGGCTTTAAATGGCATAATTCCTAATTCCTAAACTGGAGATGGACAAGCACCTCTTATAAGACACAGAGCTTCAAAAATACAAGGACCTTCCTCCGTACGGAGCTTTAGGACCAGCGAGTTTACAGAACAACAGAAGGTCATTGCAGCTGGTATTATTAGTGGAGTTGGGAGTTAAATATTATCCACATACGCGTTACACTGACCAAATGAAATCACTGACCAGTGCAGGTGATGTTGAAATGACCACACTTCCACTAGAGCAGTAAATCTAGTCTAATTGGGGCACATTTAAATCTCTCCCGGTTTGCAGGCCACATTGATGACCTCAACCTAATGAATGAAATGTTTTGGGTGAGAGACTGTACATAAGAAGTGGACATCGTCACGGTGACTTCATCAATTTGTGGACTGCTGTTTTGAGGCCTTAAGTTGAGCATTTTGACCCTGGCAATCTTGTTTATCTGGAACCAGAAGTGACACAAGAGGGTGGAGCTAAGTACAACCGAATACTGAACAAGACATTTTCAAGCTACCAACATGTTACAACCTTCATGAGGTGAAAGTGCACTGTGAAAGGGATGAAGTTGTAAATGTACAACTCTTAGACTGGAAAACGCCGTGGTAGCAACCTGCCAATCACAAGGTAGCCCCGCCCTAAAGCATACCCTGCTTTATGGTAAATTTTACTCTAAATGGACCATCATTTACTAAATGACTTGAAACTAGTGAGACCAACGTAGGTAAAAAAATAACAAGTGAGAAGTAGGGTCATTTTCTAATAGACTTCTATACAATCAGACCTTTGAATCAAGAGGAGTCGCCCCCTGGTGGCCTTGACAAAGAATGCAAGTTTACTGCACTTTTGCATTGGCTTCCCTTTTCAGAACTGGAGGTTCAAACAGCCTGTTTGAAACCAACATTTAAATCCAATATTTCCACAGACTCTGCCAATGACAATGCCTGAGCTAAGAAGAGCTGCATGAAGTGGCACAGTGTGTGCAAATATCTGATTTCAACTGAGTTTTGCACGGGGCTAACTTTTGATCATTTCAGGCAGAAACATCACACCTTTATTTCACATCAATCATTTTGATGCAACATGCTATGCTACCATTAACTTATTGTCTACTTAAAACGTTCGATGTAAGTGTAGCTCAATACCACTGTTTCATAGTTAAAATCAAATGAGGTTGACTTCTTCTTTATTTGCACATGACGTGTGTTATGGAGCAAACAATGCTGTTGTTGAGATTAAGCAGTATAATATAACTCATTGTGATATTTGAATTGTACTGTTCTGTTATCTGGAGGTTGTAAAGAAAAGAATATGTTCATGCATTTCTGGTTTGAGTTTGTTTGAGAGTTCTGTCTGTCCACAGAGAAAGGAGATATTCACCAAAACAAGCTGTTTTTCAGGTGGTGATGTATTTTATTTTGATAAGAAAAGATGTGTGACAGCATGAATACTAATATTATTTATTTATTTAGTTGAACTCTTGTTGATTCAGTTTGATGTTGATGGAAAACATATTTCCTCAAAGTGTCCTGAATTAGTTGTTTTAGGTGAAAGCATCATGTTGAGAGATGTTCTAAGCGCGATGGACTGCATACGTTCTAAAGAAAGGCAATGGGTCAGAACATCCGATATGAGTGCATCTGAAGGGACCTATTGCCCAGTGTGGTTTAGGACTGTGCTTGTGTGTGTGTCTTGAAGAATATTTTGCATTTAAACTCCCCAATTGCTCGGCTTTATCTAAATACAAAACATATTCTACCTCTTCCTTTGCTCTGACTCTGTCTCTTGTCACCCTCTATGTTAGGAGCCCTGCTCTGATCGGCTGCTTTGTGGTCGACAGGAAGTACTTTGAGGAGATTGGCCTGCTAGATGAAGGCATGGAGGTATATGGTGGAGAAAACGTGGAGCTCGGCATCAGGGTGAGTCGGCTTGAGAACTTGTATCTTATTGGCCACACAGCCCCAGTAACCACATGCCAGCACTGTACTTTTCTGCACAGTGTGATTTGTGTCCTGAGCTGTACACCGTAGAGGCAGAAACCATTGTCAGCATCCACATGGAAATATCCAGTTAAGCAGACATGTCCAGCATACAGAGAATAAGAAGGGCCTTCCCTTTGACACAATGGGGGCTTCAGCAGTCATTCACATGACTCATTCAGTCTGACTCAAGCCAGCTGAGCTCGTTACTAATGATTTAACAACTACCAGATAGCATTGTGATTTAATGTAGGCTAAAGAAATTACATTCAAAAATATTGTTTTTTCATATATAAAATCAACCTTCATTACTTCACATGTATTATATGATCAATATAATATTTATGTTATTTTAATTTTGTGGCATTTCTGGCAGAATTTAGCATCAACAGGATTTAAATCCCTTTTTAGCAGCTCAACCACAGTTACATCAACAGTTACAGCAAGGACTTCATCTCTAATCTGGTCTCCAGAGGAAGAGGGCTCTAAAGCAGCATCCTTTGAGACTGCAAAGCAATCCCCAGGAGACGCACCTGTTGCAACAGCTTTGAGTGTGAACTGACACATGAGATATCTGAAGGAAACTGCTGACTCGGGCTTAGTACAGAGTGATTAACAGTGTAGTGTCAGTGAGGTACAGGTCTGATTATCACCCCAGTCCTCATCGGTGCTGACCGAGCCATTGGGTTAAGAACACATCACACTGAAACATGTATAAATCTCTCAGGTTTGACCATGTCAGGTTCAGATTTAATGGACCACAGGACAATCAATGCTAGGAGAAGATGAAAAAAAGAAATACTTACACAACCTACACAATGCAGCCACATTGTCATTAACGTTCCTCTTATTGTGTCCAGTCATGGGGTGTTGATCGTTGTTGCTACCACACTGTCTTCCCCTGAAATAAATCTTTTAATCCTCTCCAGTTTCCAATAAAACACATTTCCACTGTCAACCAAATGAGCTGTTGAAAAATATGGAGAGGAGCCAGAAGGTCAAAATGTAGGCAAAGGAGGATGAAGCTTGAGTTGAGCTAAAGTGGGACAAGCTAGCAGCAAATACGAGAGCAAAACGTAGGCACAAAAAGTCAAAATTGCTCGCTTTACAAATACAATCTTTTATTCCGAATACTTCTTTAATAATGATTCTGAAATAGAGAATTAACCTGCAGTGACCTCAACTTCTCGTGGTAAATTTAATTGTTGTTTTTGTGATTTAAATGCAGTCTCATGGCTTTATGAAGCCAGATCTTTCTTGGGGCCAGCATCTAATGTCCATTATAGGAACTGCAACTTTAGGGCACATGTATAGTTGTATTGCTCTATTCCCTTTGCTTCCAAACCACTGATGACCATCCCACACCAACTAGTGTAGCCAGCCTGACAGCAAGTCTGGTCATTGTCATCTATCTATTACCGGGAGCACACTGCTAGCATTAGTATTTCTAGGACATTTTGCACATCCATCACTAATGAGACAAATATACTTCCATTCTAAATATGTGACAAGAGACAGCACTTTCTTTCCCAATCCATCACCAGACATAATCATAGAGTGCACAATTCCAAACTATCACTTTCTACAATGTCTGCACATGGCAACTATGGTTAAGATTAAGATTGGGGAAAGATTGTGGTTATGTAAATAAATAGTTGAATGTTCATTGCAAGTCACAGGGGGATGCAACCTCTGGTCTTCTTCATAAAAGTCAGACTAGCTACATACCATCGCCCCCCTGACCCCCACACCCTCAGAAGCACCCTTGCTACATAAAGAGCACACTACTTCCTGAACATTGGCACTGGACATTGGCACTGGACATTGGCACTGAACATTAGCACTGAACATTGGCACTGGACATTGGCACTGGACATTGGCACTGAACATTGGCACTGGACATTAGCACTGGACATTGGCACTGAACATTAGCACTGGACATTAGCACTGGACATTGGCACTGGACATTGGCACTGAACATTGGCACTGGACATTAGCACTGGACATTGGCACTGAACATTGGCACTGGACATTGGCACTGAACATTGGCACTGAACATTAGCACTGAACATTGGCACTGGACATTAGCACTGGACGCTAGTAAAACACACTATTGGTCACACATTAAAAGCAGCCTATTAGTCCAATAATGGCTTTCTCCTTAGCTCCTCGTGGTGCAGTGACCACCAGTGCCCAGTGCTCTATAGAATAACCCCCCCCCCCTCCCCCCACTGTTGAGACAAATGGCTCAACAGCAAAGCATAAGCAGCGAGGCCACGAACAGACGGGCTCTCTGCGGGAGGAGATCTCAATATTGTCGCTGTAACCCCAGCAGTTAGTGCTTCTCTGACCTACATTAGATGCTCCCTCCAGCTGTCAGCAGCTCTGCCCATATCAGACTTTAGCCTGTGCATGAAGGAGGGCCAAGAGTCACACAGTGCTGCAAATCAGTGACAACAAACACTGAAGTGAAATGAAGCTGTTTCAGGGCTACTGTTGACCTTTCTGTGTGCTTGTTGGCACTTTGCTGTTCGTAGGATTGGTTCAGGGCGGGCTTCAGCTGGACAGATTTACCCACATCTATTTATCCCTATGTGAGGTTTTTGAGTGGGTGGAAGGCAACAAAATGTGAGCGAGAACAAGAAAAAGTCAATATTTCAATTTGGCTAAAGTAATAGACTGCACTGTAAAAGAGACCTTTGCAGATCAATGATTATGGAAATCAGTCGTAACATTTTTGACAAAAACAGTTCCCCATATGTGTCTGAAGGTCATTGCTCTAACTAAGTCCTCACATGAGTTCAACTCGAGGTTTAAGTCAGAAAACACCCAGTTGTTCTATTTCCATCTCCCTCATACAAACACAGGCGCCTTTTGTTATCAGCAATGTCATTTTCTTTCCCCCAGTTTCTGCCGAAGTGTTCCATATCTCTGCCTGCACACTGCTATTGTGATAAAGATTGCTTTCATGAGCTTCATCTGCACTGTGGCACAATATGGTGCATATTTAATTCTCATTGTCTCAGGCCGTCTTTGATCATGACTGATGGTCGTCCTCTGCATGATTTATAATGCACGTCATTTGTTGCTGTCTTTCGCCTCTCATCTTCTCATTCAAACTTTAAAAACACAAGTCCGCAAGCCAGATTTGTTTTACACTAAACCAAAGAAGACGGACTGAGAGACAATTAGGAACGTAAATGAGTTGTGCTTTGTCTGCTTGACACAAACCAGCCAGACACACGTTCCAGACATTGGATGCCAACGCAAACACATACACTGCAACGACTCAACGTCACAATGATGTCTTCTTGGAGATAAGACCTGAGCTGAATTTCAGGAGCAGGGCCACACCTCCTCGGGGCCACTTCCGGCCACACCCTACAAATACCCACGGCCACTATAGCTCGGCCTGCCACGCCTTTCGCACTAAACAGCAAACGCCACGCAGAAAAACAAAACAAAGAAAATCCCTTACCTCGCAGCATGGACCTGCTACCCTCGGGCCTTCCGACGACGACGACCAGCTTGTCTCCCCAGCCGCCACTCGCACATCCCGGGGACGCACTCCACCACGGTAGGGCTGTCAGACGCCATCGATTGCCTCCGAGATCGCCAGGCAGCTAAACACAGCCGAACCCGCGCACCAGCCTCACCCATCGACCGGAATCCCTCCCTCAGGACAATCTGCCAATACGGGGACCCAGACCAACCGCCATCTTCCAGCGAACCACGTCGCGGACGGAGGTCTTCCCCCTCCTCCTCCGCTCGCTCCAGAGCAAGCCCCTGTAGCAGACGGAGACCCGCTACCCCCGAGCGCAGGCAACGGACGCGGAAGTCCCCCCCCCTCCTCCTCCGCTCACTCCGGACACGGCGCTCGGGAACGCTCCCAGCTTCCGTCGACTCCAGCCTCCCAGTACGCCACGCTCGAAGCCGCCGCACGGCGCTCGCGACCCGACCGGATCCCCGGTCGGAACAGAACCGACCAGGATCGCCGCCTGGACCGTAGCGCGCCTACTAACAGCGCTGCAGGAGAAGGGAATCCCCCACAATCGCCGCAATAAGAAAGCGAAACTGCTCCAACTCCTCTCGGCCGCCACGGCACCTCGCCACGCAGCAACCCGCTCTCCGGCAAAAACACACCGGTGCGCCGTCAGTGACGCAGCCACTACACCACTTTTCCCACTACGTCTGCCTTCCCTACAACGCAGGTTCCCGGCACCGGGCTGCCAGGGTCCCTCGCCTCCGTCCCCCCCCCCCCCCCCCTATCCCACTTTCCATACCACGCATGCTCCCGCCACGCAGGCACCTGGCACCGGGCTGCCAGGGTCCCTCGCCTCAGTCCTTCCCCCTACCCCCCTTTTTTCACCGCACAGTTTCCTGGCACCGGGATGCCAGTTCCTACCTTCTCCTTTCCTTCTCTCCAACTATCCCATCCTCTTCCAAAAGACGCCTTTAAGATCCTCCCCATCCACCCGGACTGCTGGCACCTCTTCGGCATTCGCTGGAAGGGCGCTTACTACTTCGCCGTGAGACTCGCATTCGGATGTAAAAGCAGCCCCAAACTATTCGACTCACTATCAGAGGCCCCATGCTGGATCCTCACTAATAACCATAAAAATCCCCCACCTGGTCCACCTGCTCGACGACTTCCTAGTCTTTTCCCCCCAGTCAGCACCTCCAGCCCACGGCCTGTCGACGATTACATCAGTCTTCGCTCAGCTCGGCGTCCCCCTCTCCATAGGAAGACAGAAGGGCCGTCACGCTCCTTGGAGTTCCTCGGGATCACCCTCAGAAAAAGGAAAGCCAACTCTCTCTTTTTCCCTACTTCCGCAGGATCCTACTGCACTCTCCAGCTTGGATCCTTCTGCCTGTACTGTCACTATTCCCCCTCACCACACTTCCTCTGCCCCCTGCCCTGGCACCGGGCTGCCAGGTTCCTTCTCCTCTGTTCCCCCCCCCCTATCCCACTTTTCCTACTACGTCTGCCTTCCCTACAACGCAGGTTCCCGGCACCGGGCTGCCAGGGTCCCTCGCCTCCGTCCCCCCCCCCCTATCCCACTTTCCATACCACGCATGCTCCCGCCACGCAGGCACCTGGCACCGGGCTGCCAGGGTCCCTCGCCTCAGTCCTTCCCCCCCACCCCCTTTTTTTCACCACACAGTTTCCTGGCACCGGGATGCCAGTTCCTACTTCTCCTTTCCTTCTCTCCAACTATCCCATCCTCTTCCAAACCAGCCGCCACATGGAAACCAGCCGCTTCACGGCCCAGGGACGCTAGGCCCCTCCCCCAGGTCCCCCAGTACCAACAATTCATCCCCCAGTACCAACAACACACCCAGCAGTGCTGCCTGGCATCAGCGATCCCTCCCCCCTCCATACCAGCCCAAAAGAAAATCATCCACACCCTCACTCACCGGCCTAGTCCCCATGGACAAACCCTCCAGAGCAGAGATGCAGATGTGGCAGCATCTCCTGTCCAACTGGAACGGCATCACCTTTTTCTACGACGACCACCTCTCCAACCCAGAAGACATCCAGCTCTTCACCGACGCAGCCCCTTCCGCCGGTTTTGGGGGGTACCATGGCAGACGATGGTTCTCAGCCAAATGGCCCACCGAATTCCACCTTCAGGACCTTAGCGCCAGACGCGGAGGAGGACCCAAACCCGGTCCCACCATTTTCCCTCTGATCCCAGCAGGTGATCAGAGGAGTCCCCGATCACCTCATCAAAGCCCTAGGCCGCTGGTCCTCCCACGCCTACCAACTTTATACCCGCCACAGCGCCACCGACATGCGCAACGGGCAGGCAGCGCTGCTCCCGTAGGCAGGCTTTTGGGGGTCTGCAAGGCCCGGGAGCCGCAGTGGACCCTCAACCTAGCCTTTCCCCAAACCGCTTCACCTAGGCTACCCTCCACCAACCATCCCTAAAACACTCCGACCAACCACGTCGCCGGCCGAGGTGGGGCCCTAGCTAGTGAATTGGAGATAAGACCTTAGCTGAATTTCAGGAGCAGGGCCACACCTCCTCGGGGCCACTTCCGGCCACACCCTACAAATACCCACGGCCACTATAGCTCGGCCTGCCACGCCTTTCGCACCCCACCCTCCCTCCCTCTTTAAAACCACTCCCTGGAGGCACCTTCCTCCCAGTCACCACTGTCCCACATGGACGGGGGGGTCTGCAAGGCCCGGGAGCCGCAGTGGACCCTCAACCTAGCCTTTCCCCAAACCGCTTCACCTAGGCTACCCTCCACCAACCATCCCTAAAACACTCCGACCAACCACGTCGCCGGCCGAGGTGGGGCCCTAGCTAGTGAATTGGAGATAAGACCTTAGCTGAATTTCAGGAGCAGGGCCACACCTCCTCGGGGCCACTTCTGGCCACACCCTACAAATACCCACGGCCACTATAGCTCGGCCTGCCACGCCTTTCGCACCCCACCCTCCCTCCCTCTTTAAAACCACTCCCTGGAGGCACCTTCCTCCCAGTCACCACTGTCCCACATGGACGGGGGGGTCTGCAAGGCCCGGGAGCCGCAGTGGACCCTCAACCTAACCTTTCCCCAAACCGCTTCACCTAGGCTACCCTCCACCAACCATCCCTAAAACACTCCGACCAACCACGTCACCGGCCGAGGTGGGGCCCTAGCTAGTGAATGGGTAATAGTTAGCTCGTGACCATGCAATGCTTTCTATTTAGAGTGAAGATATTAAAACAAAAAAGAAAAGGCTTTTGGAAAGTATGACTCAAAAAGACGAGTAGAAGCTATTATTCTCTCCTCTATTTCTTCTTCTCTCCATACTTCTCACTTTATCTCCCTTTGCTGTTATGCCTTCGCCTTCTCTGTTCAATCTTTCACACTCTCAATCTTCTCTCTCTCTCTCGCCTCACCGTCTGTTTTTTTCTCATCTTATCTTCTATCTCGCTCCATACACCCACATGCACAGTCATAGATTGCTCTGCTTGAAGAATAGCTCCTTATACTCTAGCCCGGTGTTGTAAATCCTTCCTAGAGAATGTTGAGGTATTTTTGAGGGAAGCGTGTATTATCTCAGAATTTGGCTCTAGTTTATGTTCCTGCCTGGGCGCCAGGCCAGGTGTCCATTTTTATTGTTCTGTTTTAGCTCCTTGCTTTGAAAAGATGCAGGGAGAGAGTATGGATTATAGCTCAAACACACAAACAAAGTGCAGGACTCGAATAGAGAGAACAGGCGCTTGTATTCAAATCAGCGTTCAGCATTCCAGCTCTTGTCTGCTCGGTCCACTGAACTACTAAGATGCCCGCTGCAGACTTTGAGCAGTGCTATTGAGCAGTGCAGAGGCATCTACATTTACATCTGCTCCCTGCTGAACGTTTGGAGTTGAAACATTTGAAATTGTTGAAACACAGTGGAGACGGAAACATCGTTGGTGAAAGACACTGAAATGACGGATAAAATGGAAGCCATGAAGGAAATCAAAGTGTGAGTTTAAATAAATGCAGATATATCAGTGAATGAGAACGAGAGTAAAGCAGCTGAAGTTCATATATGTAATATTAAGAGATGACAATGACAGACAGATACCTTGTGTATGCTATTTGACACCTAAATAAATACTGCAAAATATTTTGAGTGAATTTTGATAATTGCGTTGTTTTTTGGGACCCATAAGTGAGATCAATAGGATGATATCTGCTGGGTGCCAACTACACATATACCTTACAGATATAGAATGTCATGTAAATGTACACAAAGCTCTATCTGATTTGACACAGAATAACTCTTCTGTCAAAGCATGCTAAAGTAATAAAGCTTGCTAGGCCTGTGTAGACATATCGGAAAGCTTCCAAGTTGTCAAGAAACTGTAATATTAAATAAAATGAAAATAAATAATGTCCACTTCAGTGGCCATGCTCAGTGTGCTCTTGTGATACCTTTCATGATACTTCTACACAGCAGGCTCAGTCACAGCAAGGTTGTGATCCGTCTTTAGACAACAGAGATCTAACTGCAAGTACTGAAGATGTCCACACCTTCATGTTGAGTCCCTGCCGTCACTAACGTGGCTGCATTGGTGTGTGCGTGTAACACAGGTGTGGCAGTGTGGCGGCAGTGTGGAGGTCCTACCCTGTTCCAGGATTGCACACATCGAGCGCGCCCACAAACCCTACACAGTCAACCTGACAGCCCATGTGCGTCGCAACGCTCTGAGGGTGGCTGAGGTCTGGATGGACCAGTACAAAAGTCACGTCTACATGGCTTGGAATGTTCCACTGCAGGTAAACTATGGGGTCAGATCAGTCTCAATAATCACAAATGCACACAGAAAGATTCACAAATGCGTACAGAACAATTCACAAATATATTCGATTTACAAATGCACGCAGAACGATTTACAAATGCACGCAGAACGATTCACAAATACATTCCAATGCACAAATAAATAAATTACGATTTATATAAATGTAAAAAGAAATCACAAATATATTTCTGCATTTGTAAGTATTTCTGTGTGGATTGTTTACATTTGTTTGTGGATTTGTATGCATTTATTTGTGGATCGCACTGCATTTCTTTACAGATCTCTCCACGGATTTTTGAGACTCCCCTGACGTCGCTAGATTCACAAATATGCGTTTTTTCAACATTCTCTTTTTCAACCAATCACATGAGCGCAGCTCCCCCCCTCCCCTCCCCACGACGGTGGCAGCGTTAGAGATACGCAATTTGCGGAAGCGACATGGGAAGCTCAAAGGCACTTTCTGTTGCAAGCGCCACCGTTTTGGTGCGGTTCCGCGGTAGTTTAGCCTTTATTTGTTGTTATTTGACATTATGTGACAATATATTAAGGTCATTGAAGGTATGACTGTCGTCAGTGGTGTATAAAGTACTCAAAAGCCATACTTGAGTAAAAGTAAAGATACCTGTTAGAATACTAAAAGTCTTAAAGTATCTGATATTTATTGTACTTAAGTACAAAAGTAATTTTCTGATATTAAATGTACATCATAACCTGAACATTAAATGAACATCATAACCTGTTCATTGAAGGTAAAAGTACAAGTAAATGCTGTTCATAAAAAAGCAAAGGGTCAGAATTGTGAGAATGATGAAGTTTATTCTTTTAAGTGCTGTGGCACCATGACCAAGCACATGAGCTGTGTTGAACATAACTGGGCTGGCTGTGATCCATCAGGAGCAACAATTGTTCAACATAATATATTGTACATAAGTATACTTTTGCATCTACTATGAATGTATCATCATAATTCTCCGAAAAGCAATATGACACTATGAAGGAGTTGTAACAGTGCGTTTATAAGTCTGCTCATTCCGACTAGAGGATGTAGAGGACAAATGCATAATATTGTGTTCAGCAAAAAATATCCACTTGATGCATCAGGTCAGTGTTTAGAGAAAGGACGCTGCCTTGTAAACTCCTGTGGGCCTGATTTGAACACAACAGGCAAAGGCTCAAGCTGAATCTGCAATTGGGCGACTGCTACCATCATAACTCCATCTGATCATCCACAACATGACTCAAATATCAAAACATGATCAATACTAAAGCAGCACCGAAAGCAACCCAGTCATTACTTGAAACTGAAAAATGTCCTGTTCATCTTCAAAAGAAGTTGGTTTTCAAAATTGCTCGCTCTTCTTGGGCTGAAGACTCGTCCTGCGATGCTAAATAGCATTTCACAGGCCGCTGAGGCAGGTAGAGGTGTGTTCAGCGTCACAGACAGCTTGCACACAGCTGCGAAGGATTTCCCTAATGCTAACGCTAATGCTAACGCCAATGCTAATGCTGCGCTCTCTCGGCTCCCGTCAATCCTATGGTGTCACAACTGTCAACACTTCCTCAGTTCACTAACTCGCTAGCGATCCACGGGTGTTGGTCTTCGTCACCACCGTAGTTTGTTGCGGGAGTAGCAGGTGCTTCCATTTCTACTTCCATCATGAAATCAGTCATCGTAGAGTGGAATTATACTCATGTAGTCGCCCGCTAGCTTATAGCATGTAGCATCCTGGGAATCAAAACACTGCAGCTTTGAGAGCACTTGTTTGCAATTGCGCATTAACGTGACTAACCAATGATTTCACTTGCTGCTAGGACCACTGATTCACCAAACCTGCTTGCTTGCAGTCTGTGTTCCACCACAGTCACCGACGCTGGTCTCATGATTCATTTTGTTTCTAAAGATTGATTTGATTTTGTAGCGAGTAACGAAGGTTTCAGGGGAAATGTATCGGAGTAAAAGTATCAGTTTTCTTTGCAAAATGTAGTGAAGTAAAAGTAAAAGTCAACAGAAATAATTAGTAAATAGATACCCAAAAAAACTACTTAAGTACAGTAACGAAGTATTTCTACTTCGTTACTATACACCACTGACTGTTGGTAGTTGTAATTAGTTTAGTAAAAAAAGGCCGAATTGTAATAGTATGGCTACTCGTTTTCATTAGCAAGCTAATATAGGCTAACATCAATTGGTACATGTTGCCATGGCAACGATACACACTTTCATGCAGACTGAAGGAATTCAAATTGTAAACCTGGATAATATGCATTGTACTGTTTAGAATGATAGCAACCCATATAACCTATTGATTTGGATATATATATACATATATCAGTATGTATAGGTATGTATCTATATGAATATATTTATATGTATGTATATATTTATACGAAGTGCCTTTGAGCTCCCCCTGTCGCTTCCGCAAATTGCGTATCTCTAACGCTGCCACCCTCGTGGGGAGGGGAGGGGGGGAGCTGCGCTCATGTGATTGGTTGAAAAAGAGAATGTTGAAAAAACGCATATTTGTGAATCTAGCGACGTCAGGGGAGTCTCAAAAATCCGTGCAGAGATCTGTAAAGAAATGCAGTGCGATCCACAAATAAATGCATACAAATCCACAAACAAATGTAAACAATCCACACAGAAATACTTACAAATGCAGAAATATATTTGTGATTTCTTTTTACATTTATATAAATCGTAATTTATTTATTTGTGCATTGGAATGTATTTGTGAATCGTTCTGCGTGCATTTGTAAATCGTTCTGCGTGCATTTGTAAATCGAATATATTTGTGAATTGTTCTGTACGCATTTGTGAATCTTTCTGTGTGCATTTGTGATTATTGAGACTGATCTGACCCCATAGTAAACAGACAGCACACGCGTGTGCGTTGGGAGTTTGACACTGGGATTGTTTCGTATGTTGGAGAGTGAGAGTGGGCATAATTGTGCATTAGGGCTGTAACGTCTCGGTCAGGTGCACACAGCCGCACACAAAATACACAAAATGTAGATCGATGCACATAACGCAGAACATTTAGCTTTTACCAACATGTGCTGAGGTTAGCATGACAAGCTGGTTGGTGTGAGTCAGTCACACATGACGATCAGATATGAAACACTGGAGATGGAAGACCTGCCTGCATCCTTTCAATCTGTTGTTTGTGAATAATTCGGAGCAACGGAGAGAGTTTTGTAGAGGAAAAGGGCTTGAACCAGCGAATGTTTGGAATTTTGCTTTGACTTAAACTACTTATCGATAATCAAATGTTTTTGATTCATGATCAATCCTGATTATATTTGTTAACACTAGCCCAGAACCAGAGGTCCAGACTCCAAAGCTGCTGTAAATGCAGATGTTAGAGTATAGATGAAATACCCAGAATGTATACTCAGATGGGTTTGTATTTATTTCCCTCTTTAGAAGTCAGGAATAGACATCGGGGACATCACTGAGAGAAAAGCCCTGCGATCCAGACTTCAGTGCCGGCCGTTCAGCTGGTTCCTCTCCAACATCTACCCTGAGCTCCGATCCTACAGCAACACAGTTGCTTACGGAGTGGTGAGTTCATTTTTTCCCCTTAATTCTCAAGATTCCTATTCTTCAGTCTGCAGCCTTGTTTCAGAAGATTCATTTATCAATATGCTTAGATAGCTTGCTATTCATCTGATTTAGGAGCCCACAGGAACAAGTTCACAAAGTCTGGATGCCAACCCACAGTTGGACAAACACGACACCGGACATGTTTACTTCCCCGATCGGTTCCCACTGGTTGTGACACATACAGAAACTCCCTGGAGCAGAACAAGAAATAGGAGCTGAAATGAATCTGCCTTTATTGTGGCAGCTTGCCAGCAAGGACTTCTAAAAATGTGTTAACATCAGTGGCGGGCCGTGCATTTCATACCTGGGCCCTCAGTGCTGCCCGACTACAGCTGAACCACCTCATAATAACCTCATGACGCCACAGCTGCGGTTATTATGTGTTTCTATTGGTGTAACAATACACTTATTCGTATTAAACCGTTCGGTACGAGGCTTACAAACCGAACAATGCATTTGAATAATACTAGTGCATTTGGAGAATGCAGAAGCTTAAATTGTGGGAAATATAATGTTATTTCGGTGGAGCCACTGGAGCCATAGTCGGGTGTCATCACTGCCGACGTGAATAACAATCTTACTGTATTTACGGTTATCCTTAGTCAGCAGTTTTAAATAGGACTCAATGTTGCTCTGGCCCCGGGTATACACTCTGCTTTGCATTTTTGAATGTTGTGATTAGGTTGGCACTATTTTTTCAGGTTGGCACTATTTTATATTATTGTTTGAATACCTTGTTTGACTCTTTATGGGAATTTTTTTTGTTTAGGTTTTACTCAAACCATAACATTGCCTTAACATTGATATATTATCATCTCATAAAGTTGTTAGAGGGAACCTTTTCTTAAGCAGTTGCCTGTTTGCAAATCCAGTAGACGCAGAGCAACATTACCATTTATCTGGAGTAATGTTTGAGTCAAATACCCACTCATAAGGGAAATTTCTGACTATAATTACTTTATCTATGTATAGTTTTGAGGTAGTTTTACTTCTGAAGAGTATTTCCATGTTATGCTACTATAGAGTGCACAGATAGCGTTTTCTTCTGTGGCAGAAGTAGCTTCGTCTTTAGGTTTACTCACGCAACAAAATGTCTTGGTTAGCCGTTAAGTATGTAAATGATATAACATAACTACGGTAAAATAAGTCAGCATTGATTTTCATGGGACATGAACAGCGATCTCCTGGGTTAAAGTCCTGTCTTTGTTCCACTGTGTTTGGCTCATTATTTTCACCTCCTTACTTAACTTTTAAACTACGAAAGTTTCCACCTATTTCAAGCTGCATGAGCCGTACCTTTTCCATTAATGCTGAGGCTAAAAGTGTTCTTTTTAGCTTGGCACTATAGTTTTACTATTTTGCCAGAACATTTTATAATAACAAACCAAACGTGATAAGCACCAAAATAGCCCTTAAATAGCATTACCACTTCATCACGACGAAACACTTGCAAAAAAACACAACTTTTCAAAGTACTTGAAGCTGTAAAACCTAACTTTTCTATTAATACCGAGTCTAATAGCATACACACTCTGTCATATATGCTTCTATGCTTTAAGAGCTCACTTCAAATCACAGTGGCGGGGTATTGAAAGGGTGAACCTTTTTTCTCCACTTGCTTTACGCATGACTATTCCTCTCTTCAGCTCAGGAGTGTGGGAGGACTTTGCATCATTGAAAAATGACACTAATCTGTTGAAAGCTGAGCAGAACTATCCCACCGCACTAAGTGACTCTGCAGTCTCTGATTGCAGTCTCATCTTAACCTTTTAAACTTGAGTACAGATATAGTTTGAGTTATCTGTCTTCTGAGAGCCTGAATGAAATCTGAAAATAATCATCATACACCTATTTCCTTCAGGTCTTATTATTTCAGCTTTATTAGCGCAAAGTCTGTCACTGAGGAGAAGAAAGTTATGATTTGATGGGAAAAGGTGGTTCCACTCCGAGTCTGTAAGCCTGAAACAGCTCACCGTTTAAGTGTCACTTATTGTGTTTGTTGTTGGATAAACACTTCGATCACAGCGCAAGCTGGATATTTGTTGACAGTACTGAGCATGTGCAGGGGCTCAGCTTTGATTGAGATGAAAGCGTTGCCACTGTGACATCAGAGAGATGTAGATATGAAGTTTACATATTTGACAAACACAAAGTCTCACAGGAGATTGCAGTTGGAGAGAGTACAAATAGTGTGACACCATCTGTGGATGTTGTTTATGCACTCGTCTCTCATTCATGAAACAAAAGCTGGAGGAATGCACTGCTCACACAAGGTCAATATTGTCCAAAAAAGAGACATCATATCAAGATGTGTCAAGCTGTTTTAAATGAAACACATTCACTCAGTGCCATGAACCGGGTTGGTTGATGTTTTTAGACACATGTGTAGAAGGTCTGAGGTCATGACCAGTCTCCCAGAGCTCAGCGGCTGACTGTTGGGTTACCAGTGTGATGTGTTGGTTGGGCAGTCGGTCGATTGGTCCACCAGATTGGTCCAGATTGAAATAACTACTGGATGGATTCATATGAAGCTTTGTGCAGACATGTGTGGTACCCAGAGGAGGGATGCTGAGGACTTTGTTCGTCCCATGACTTCTCCTCTCGTGCTGCAGGATGGTTGACCTGTGCTTTTGAGAGAAATTCCTACAATTTCTTGATGGACTACCAAGAAATTGGTTCATACATTTATGTTCCCCTCAGGATTAATTGCAATGACGTTGGTGATCCCCTGACTTTGTATTCAGCACCTCGATCAGGTCACATTTTGTGTTTGTCCAATACTTTGGTTTATGACCAAATGCCTGTGTAACTAATGACATTAACATCAGCTTTACTGTGTGTGTTTAGCATGTGAACATGGTAAACAGTATTCTTGTTAAATCATCATGTTCATAACAAAATAAAAGTCTTGTTATTGAACATATCTGTAAAACCTTTATAATGACCATATCAGCAGAACAACTTGACAACTTATTTAATGTAATATAATTTAATACCCGCTCTTGCAATACAGTATCGGAATGAATAGTTAATGACTTTGAGGTTATGTTCAGAAATATGTGGTCAAGCTGTAGGGAAAGATTGTTGTTTTGTTAAAATATTGACAAAGTTCAAAGTTGCCGTACTGGAAGCACAAGACATGATGTGTTTACTTTATTAAACCAAACCCACAATCTGTCACTGAGCTTCACCAAACATACGCATTATACAGGAAGTGAACCTCAGCACTCCGTCTGCCCCCCATCCACTCTGACCACGCCCTTCCAACTTCAGAACAAAACTCCAGCAATCCTTCACTTGGATGAATGTCCCCACTAAACCAAATCCATTGTTATCCTCAAAGCATATTTGACAAAAAACACTTTTACCACAACAGATCCTGAACAATTCAAAGGCAGCCATAACATTCAAGCTCTCTGCATGTGTATTCACTTAACTATTATCATAACACATCAATCTTCATAACACGATTACTGATTTGATGATCATGCTTTACCTTAACACTGAGATTATAATTATAATGTATAATGTAAAAGGTATCAGCAACTCCACAGAGAACTATCATCCAACTCTGAAGCTGACAACGTCCATTACTCTGAAACATGAACTTGTACCTTCAAATTATTCATATAAAGTAACTGATAACTGATAACTGAGTAGGTTTAGGTAATAACACCTAAAAACATTATATTTGAAGTCATGCACCCAACTCTCACAGTTGTTCTAAACCAGAACTGAGTTGGTGTGATTTTGAGTATCAGCCCGAAGAAAATAGCTTTTTTTAGCCTTAAGATTTTCTAATCCTTGTTGATTACAATATGGACTTCTGTAGGTTTGACACTGAGTTTGGTAAAATTGCATAATAGCTTTAACTGAGTTAGTTGCTGAGATCTGGGAGCAAGGCAATGTCATTACAATTAAGCAGATGAGGCACTTAGCACAAGGGCAGGTTATTGCTGATTGATTGTGTTGATTTTCATATATTGCTCAGTCTATAGTTCTCTGTGGAATAAAGCCAAATCAAGCCTCATCTTATTCCACATATGTATGGGCTACGTACTGGGGACCATGGGGTCCTCAAGAATAAACGACTAGAAACAACCATTATAGCAGAATGTGTACTAACTTCTAACAACATTATTATTTATGTAATCAATGTCATCTCTACAAACAAAAATGGATTATTATTATTTTAGAAAAGATTCAATTATTTGCTTGTTGTGTCAAATGAAAATAGACACGTAAGGAAACATGTGTCTGTCTCCTTGAGAACGAGTTCCTCTACCCGCTGACAGGGTGTCCTTCTTTAAGAGGACCCCGTATCTATCTAGTTTTTGTATCTATTAAAACAGCACAGGCTGCAATTAGGTGCTTTTGACTGGGGCCCCCTAGGACTCCAATATATTAGTATTTAAAAACACTAACACTTGCCTTCTGTTTGTGAAGTTTTGAAAGACTCTCAAATCTTGTTTATAAGTCAAACCAGAGACGTGTTGTATGACATTATATTTAAACATTTATGAAAAATGCTTCTATATCAGAGTGAGATGAGGAGAATGATCTTGTGAGTGTGACTTCCACAGACGGTTGGTTGGTTGATGGTGTGATTTTAGCATCCAGTGTTCATGCTAACGCAGGCTAACAACTTCCTGACTCCAGCTCCTAACTGAACGCACATCACAATGATCATCTCTCTCAATGCATCGGACTATATTCCCCAATTATGGAACTATTCCGTCAAAGAACTTTGAAGCGAAATCTCAATTGGTATTAGTTTTAAAAAGCATCAGAAACAAAGGACAACAAAGGATTTATTAAGGTCTCTCACAAAAGATGAGCTGTTGTTGGTGTTTTTTGCTCTTTCCCATGTTTTGTGATAAAATAAGGCTGCTGAGCTTTGGTGGCCTGGAATGCAAGTTGTGTTAAGTGAGGAAAGCAATTTGTTTAATAGTGCTGCTAATTTGATAACTAAATGTGTGTGAGAGAGAGAGAGGTGTCCTCCTTTTCTTGCTTGCACTTTTGCAGTCTGCCATCATCGGTTATATGTTTGCCCGTTAAATCCCATCTGCTGAAAGTTTGATCAAAACGAGATGAATCATCCGTCTTATCTCTCTGTCATTTTTCCAGTTGAAGAACAATCTAAGAGACAACCTGTGTTTGGACCAAGGACCTGACACTGACAATGTCCCCATCATGTACCTCTGTCATGGTATGACACCACAGGTCAGTCGCCTCTCATTGTATTCTATTTGTTCTATTCTGTGAAAATTCTGGTGGGGCCACAGACTATTTATACAAGAAAATGTGATGATGCAATCCAAACATACCATAGATAACATGAGCTATACTCTCACAACCATAAACTGCATGAGTGCGAGAGGGGAGACACTGTGACCAATGTACCACCAACATCAGAGATGAAGCATTCAGCCGAATAATGCCATCTAATATCACACAATATCTCACCATACCACCATATAGGACCACCAAACACAATGTTCACGATATCTCCACATCAAATAGCTGACTCATGATCAGAAACCAAAGCTGCATTAGTCATCTGTTGAGCAGCCTCATCCTTGTAAACATTGCACGTGCAATCCAACAGTTGGTTTTGAATAATGGCTGAAGTGCCTTAAAATAGGGTTGAGCATCGTCATGGCTCCTTAGTCTGGAGTCTCCCTCGCACGTAGTCTCAAATATGCATCTTATAAGGCCAGGCTTTAACCAGCCGGCAGACTCATCATGTCCACGCAAGGCAATGTCACATCACACATTCCACAAGCTTTCATACCGGTTATGTTTCTGCCAAGAACACACCTGTTCCTTCAGTCTGACGGTTGTATTGTTCAATGCCACGTCTGTATGCGCCATCAAGCTGAGAGGCAACGCTCATTGTTCCCAGTGAGCCAAACGTAATGGCATTATCCACATGCGATGCACAACTCCTGTGTTTGACTTGTTCTTTTTAAATGCACTTGATGTCCAGACAGTTTCTTCTCTGAAAAGAGGACATGGAAAGCAGAACAGGGCTTTTTAAACTTCTTGTGGTTGAATGATCTTTTTTAATCTTTTCCTTCTTGAGATATGATTCAGTCATACAGCAGATGTGGACCCAAATGTTTTTGTTTTTTTTGCTCCAGGGATAAATCGCCAAATCGTACTGTAGTTAAAAAATCTACACGATTCATCACTATTGTTGTAACGTTAACGTAAATACAATATCAGTCCCTCTTTAGCTAGCTAGCAAGACGTGTGCAGCCTTGCACCATTCAAATCAACTAATGGGATGCTTCTAGGGGACAGTGCCCCACCAAGCAGGAACGGACAAGCAGCTCCATGCACGAAGAACTAAAAAAGAGATTACATTCAGAATATGATCAAAAATTGCAAAAATGTTATGAGGTAGACAGAGTTGAGTTTTGCCATTGTTGTGTCTGACATCGAGAAAAGCCGAGAACTTGTTCTGTACAACAGCACCCTCTGGTGGAGCTGGGCCCCTAATGCAGAAAAAGATGGAATGATGAAGCCTATTTAAATTCATCCAGCAGAAAGAGAGCAACATTAACAAGTATTCCGGGAATACTCCGTGTCTGTCCGCCTAATAAATGACAATAGTGCAATAACGCGTGTAGCTCTGTTTTGGACGATATAAAGTCCAGAGGAAAATATTTAGCTGTTTAATGCTCCAATATGTTCGTCAGCTAGTTGCTAACTTAGTTTTTCTTTTAAGACCTAGTCAGGAGCTTTTTTACTGAAAACAGGCTGCCTGCTGATATGATGTTGATAAAAGCTATGAGGATAGTTATGGGCCAGAAAACCAAAACAATGAGCTAAAAGACACTAAAATGCTTTTCAAAGTTGAAAGAAACTGCATATTCAGTCATAAGTCTCACTCGGTCCATCATTACAAGCAACTCATTTCACATTACAAATAGTCATTTAAGCCTTTGTTTCTGTAAAGATTTTAGTTAGTGCAGCATAAACCATTCTCAAGTTAAGAATACATTGTTTGTAGTTAGGTAATAAAGTAGAGGAGATTTGAGAAATAGATAGTGGCTCTCTGCATATATTGGCATCAGTAATGTTTAGCTATGGGGGCTTGTAAATTTCATAATTGAGAAAGTAACATTTCCATGATGAGTAAAGTGGCTAATTAGAGCAAGAATCTAAAAGGAGATGCTAACTAAGAGCAGATATATCACCCTGCTATAATAATGCTGCTTTGTCATGTGCTGTTTTACTTGTAGAGTGAAACTTTTCAGCTCTTGCTGCTGAAAAATCTGACAACTAATCATCAAGTCATTGGGGCCAATCAACAACTCTATCCGCCTTCTGCAGATGAACGCGGCAGTAGAGACAGCCCTTATGGTGCTCTAATGTAGGCACTAAAACACTTTAACACCAAGGGAGTGTGACTGCATATTTCCACTTTTCACAGCTTTGAAATGCTCTGTTACTTGACTAAATTAAGAATTCACATTTTACTGTGTGCATTATATTCTGCCTGCCATAAAGAAGCTTGCATAATCATAACTAGATTCCACTACATACCCAGCCCGTCATCTAAAAGAGCTTTCTGAGGACACTCCTAGCCTTGCCTCCATGGGTGCGGTTAATAGATCCGACCGGCTTCTTGACGTCGGAAACATCCAACGTTCTATCTGGGTCATACTCAGCAATACAGCATCAGCTGCTGAAACAGCTGTGCTGGCATTTCCTTGTGTCTTGGCCTTCCATATTTTCTCTTACCTGGACACAACATAATCAGCATGTGCTGATGAAGAAATTGAGTTATTATTATTATCTCCCTCAAGAAATCGACATGAGTGTTTTGCTTATTAAACTGGGCACAAAGCTGGACAGACACTTGTCAACATGAACGTGGTGTTAGGACAGAAATACAGCAGGTAAGAGTCTTCAGCATGTGGCAGAGCAGAGTACCCCCATGCAGTCCCAGCAGGGCCCAGAGTGAGGCCTGTGGGCCCCTTTTATTCCCGTCTTTAGGGAGAAAGAATGATGCAGTACTATTCATCTGGCCTATCTGATGCTAATTTGTTCAAATCTGAGGGGTTTTGTCTTAAAACTCACATTTTAAGACACAAACGAGTTCATGTGCTTATCCAGTTAGTAGTGAGCAGATATTTAGCTGCGATGGAGTTATTTTGAGATATTAAAAACAGAGCAAATTAACAGATAATTTATTCGCTCATGTTTGTGGCGGAATTTTATCTAGAAAGACATAATTTACCCACTGCAGGACAACATTTCTTCAGATAACAGGGGTATTTGGGGCTTTACGAGGATACATCAAGATAGCAGCAGAATATCGTTGCACAGTATAGGATCAGCCAGGCGAAGTAAGCACTTTATAGACGGGAGATTACATAATTACGCTGCACATTTAATGAAATGGATGTTATTATCCTGTACCTTCTGCAGTAAGTATAGTGGGATTAGAGGATGTTAGTATATAACAGATAAAGCCATAATCTTTGCTATTAAGGGATATCCTCATACACATCATGCATACATGACCTCTCTTTGCATTGGTCAAATGAAATTTCCAGTCTCAGTGACTAACCCTGCGCAAACTGACACATGGTAAAAGAAATGACCAAACCAATTTCCACTACCGAAGCTGGTTTATTGCATTGGTGAATGCCGAAGAGATGCCATGTTTAAGAGTTGTGAGACATCAGTGATAAGCAGCCTGAAGACACAGAGCGAACAGCAGCAGGATCCGTTTCATAGCTGACATCAAAGACTCAAACATTCCTCTGGTCTTCTATCATGCCCTGAACACTTTCATTCTTTATTCATGTGGAGTATCTTTTGTAATGTTATTCCCCACAGTCCCTCTCATTCCCCATTCTGATCCTTTTTTCCTGATTCATCCAATCCTTTAGATTATCTCTGGGTCCTCTGCTTCCTGAACAGATTTACTCCATTTCTGCGTGTGTGTGTGTGTGTGTGTCCAACAGGATGGATGAATTTGGCTTTGAATGACTAATAAAGTGTTGAATGTCACTGATGCATAACGTTCCTCAATTTCCCGTTCAGCCACTTGACAGGTGAGGATGAGGATGAGTAAGAGGGAGAAATATACACAACAGTAACAACTTAGGAGTGAAGGATTTCTTTGGCAAGCAGTTAAGCACTTCTTTAGTAAACGACGACAGCTATCAAACTCATGCCTCGTTTATGTCACGTCAACTTTACTGTAATACAGCCCTGCCCACTGGGGACATGATCACCTAGTGATTCAATGTTGGAGCTTGGGACAAACCTGCAGACTCACATAAAGGTTGTTTCCAACAACTTGTGTAGCATTAACCTCAGGACCTAATCAAAAAACTAGAAAACAAGGACTGGTCAGTAACCACGTGAGTTCTGATGGTGGATGACCATGAATATCCAGTGAGAACGCCAGTTGTTGGTGGTTCTTGCATCAAAACAAACATGAAGGGCAACTAGAAGATCTGGACTGTTCATATGCAGTGCAATCTGGACTGAAAAGTTCCAGACAGTGGTAGGTCTGAGATTCATATTAAAGAGGCATTCATTCATATTGCCACATTTCAATCACTTCTTTCTCCACTTCAGTTGTTAGCGATCTCACACCACAAACCTTTGTGCTTCTTCTTCATCTTTTGTCTATTTACATATGTTGTGTTGAAGTCAGTTTCCCTGTCATGATTAGTTTCCCTTACCTAAATCAGGACCAAATCTTAAACCTTACCAGTTGTTGCTCAATCTGATCCCAACTTCACCCCTAACCCTATGCTAACCATGGGCGCTACGGTAAATCACAGAAGACTGTACTGTCCTCACAGCACTTCACTCTGTGCTTGTAGGTGGAAAGGGAGAGCACTGAAAGATGATCGGATAACCCAGAGTGAGGTCGTGGGACAGACAGGTTAACTATCTTAATCATGGTCGTATTACCTCAGGTTGGACATTTGATGTATTGATGTATTTTGGCAGCAGAGTTCACAGTGGTTAAAGAAAACACTGTGTAATGGTTCAAACAGACTGACACTTGAAAGGGCAGAAGGAGACACAGATCTTTCTCAGCAGCAATTGAATTGGTCATTGGTAAAATAAACTGGGCTTAGCATCAAAATGAGTGCAGTTTAACTAATTCCTGTTTTAATGTCAAGTGCACAATAATGCCTATAATAAGCTGGAAAAGGTGTGTTTTTCTTGTTTTATGGGGGAAAGAGCAGGTCAAGGGTAGATGCCATATAATTGGTATATACATGATCTGAAAGCTGGAAACCTATGATCAATTTGAGATGCAAATCAGCAGTTTGTGTCAAGATATTCTAGTCATAAATCATGAATAGAAATGAATTGATCAATTTAAATAAATTATGAACGTGTAAAATAATATTATATTATTTGTTGCTATGGCAAGGGCATGTACATGCTGTGGATGGTAGCTCTCATTGAATTTCGCTACATTCTTATCTTTATTTGCTGTTTTCGTGTTTATTATTAATGGCATATGACAGAATACATTCGTCAACATCTGAAAAAGAAATGGTTAATTGTATATCTCTTTTCTGGTCTTCCGACCACTCAAAGCGCTTTAACAATGCATGTCATCATTCACCCATTCACACACTGATGGTCAGGGGCTACCATGCAAGGTACCACCTGACCATAAGGACTATCTAATCATTCACATTCATTCATACACGGCCTTCGGGAGCAATTCGCTTTTAAGTGTCTTGCCCAAGGTCACATCGACATTCACTACAGGAGCCGGGGAATCGAACCGCCGATCTTTTGATTGAGGGCCGACTCGCTCTAACTTCTGAGCCACAGTCACCCAGTGAGCCAAGATGATCAGGAAACTCCACCACCCAATGCCCCAGAGGGCAAGGAGTGTTACAGGAGGAAGCTTGAGAGGAAACTCAAGCAAACAAGAACATCAGGGAGGTGTGGAGGGCATGAGAATCATCACTGGCCATGGAAAAATGACTGATTGGGGTCACTGGACCTTCTGCTGGTATGCCGACCAGCCCCACATTGGAGTCGAAGCTATCATCTCTCTGCTGCAGAGAGCTCTAACTCACTTGAAAGAGAGAGGCAGCACTGTGAGAGTTGTGTTCTTTGACTTTTCCATTGCTTTTAACGCATTAATAAGACCTTCCCTGCTCAGGAATAAGCTCCTGGATATGAATGTGGGTGCTCCCCTAGTGGCCTGGATCACCAACTACCTCACAGGTCGGCCACAATATGTGAGGCTGCAGAGCAACTTGTCCAACAAAATAGTGAGTAGCACGAGGGCACCTCAAAGAACGGTCCTGTCTCCCTTCCTGTTCACACTCTATACCTCATACTTACTGCTCACAGTACTGCCACCTGTAGAAGTTTTCAGATGACTCTGCCATTGTGGTTTGTATCAGCAGGGGACAGGAGGCTGAGTACTTGGCTGTGGTGACAATTTTGTGGAGTAGTGTGAATTGAATCACATGCAACTCAATATAAGACAGACTAATGACCTGGTGGTGGATTTTAGGAGAACTCCAAACACAGTCAACATCAGGGGAACAGAGGTGGACATTGTCGAGGATTACAAATACCTTGATTACAAAAATGTCCATGATAAATAAAGTTCTATCTTACCTTATCTTATCTAATCTGTACTTCAATGACTCTATCAGTCCTTCACCTATCACTACATATTTCAAATATGTTGATGACTACTACTACTTGCACACCCTAATGACAATAACTCCGTTTTAGGATGTCCCTGTCAGTTTTTGGACTGCACTGAACATTCCTTTGGAGAATGTGCATGTCCAAGATCTTGTCAGAAAAGTCTGCTGTCAGGACAAAATCTGCTGCTGTGGTTCAGAAACTGGACCAAAACTTTGCGGGTTCATGTAGGATCCCACCTGATTTTTTGGGCCTGATCATCTGCAAACTCAAAGCACTTTTTGTTGCACTCCACCTACTGCTGCTGCTATAAAAAAAAGTTTATTTCAACCCATACTCCTCTATTGTTTCCCCTTTTTCTTCCCTAAAATAACTGGATCCAATGAAAAAATGAATACGCATCACCCACAACGCCTCCAAAATAATTGTCCTCAACCTCTCAGGGGACACAAAGCACACACCATAGCACTTCACCCCAGGCACCCCCTCAACCCGTTCTTCACACTGCTTCCATCTGGTTGTACGTACAGATTCCTGTCCTGGATATCAGCACATAAAAGGATTGAAGGACAATAAAGAACCTATCTACCTAATCTATCTTGTAATGGCTCCAAACAGTTCATCAAGTGCCGCTGCAGCATAAGCAAAGCACAGGGAATCTCCCTTGGGAGATAGAATGGTCTGCACTTTATTGGCAGTTGTTCCAACAGTAGCGAACAGGACTGGGAAATAATTTCTGTCAGTGCACAACGAGTTGTTTTCAAAAAAATATACACCACCTCCCTTTACCTTATCAGTAATCGTCTTGGACCACTCCATGCACAGACAAGCCAGGGCGAAACGGGCGAAGAACAAAGCCCAGCGGGCCTGGCGAGGATTGAGACGTCTCGCCGTGTGGATATACTCCAGATTTCGGTGGTCGGTCCATACGATAAAGGGGAGCACTGATCCCTCTAGCCAGTGCCTCCATTCCTCCAATGCTAACTTGACAGCCAACAGCTCTCGGTTGCCTACGTTGTAGTTTCTCTCCGCCGGGGAAAGTCTACGGGAGAAGAAAGCACAAGGATGGAGCTTAGAGTCGGAAGCTGACCGCTGGGACAGTACGGCTGTGTTCTCAAAGGCGGCTCACTTCATTCCCCTGCCCAAGCTTCCATCGGCCCATGAGACCGCCGACCTACTAGTCCAACACGTCATTAGGCTTCATGGCATTCCTGCGGACATAGTCTCGGATCAGGGTCCGCAGTTCTCATCCCAGTTATGGAAGGCGTTCTGTCACACCCTCGGCGCCACGGCCAGTCTCTCCTCGGGATTCCATCTGCAAACTAACGGCCAGACAGAGAGGCTGAACCAGGAGCTCGAGGCCATCCTCAGGTGTGTGACCGCCACTAATCCCTCCTCTTGGAGCCATCACCTCCCGTGGGTTGAGTACGCCCCCAATTCCCACACGTCCACTGCCACCGGACTGTCTCCTTTTGAGGCCTCCTTGGGCTATCAGCCTCCCCTGTTCCCTAGCCAGGAGGTCGAGGTGGCAGTTCTGTCAGTCCAACACAATGCCCGTCGTTGTAGACGGGTGTGGAGAGAGACGCGGGTGGCTCTGCTCCGCACGGCAGAGCAGAATAAGAGAGTGGCGGATCGGCGTCGTGTCCCAGCTCCGGCCTACTGTATTGGACAATCAGTTTGGCTTTCGACCAGGGACATCCCCCTACGCACCGAGTCAAGGAAGCTCTCGCCCAGATATGTCGGCCCCTTCCCCATCATCTCCATCATCAACCCAGTAGCGGTCAAACTGCAGTTGCCTCGCTCCATGAGGATTCACCCGGTGTTCCATGTGTCCCTCCTCAAGCCTGTTGTCTCCAGTCCCCTAAATCCTCCGCCAGAACCCCCTCCACCCCCCCGACTCTTCGAGGGGGGCCCTGTCTACACGGTCAATCGCTTCCTGGATGTCCGCCGTCGGGGTAGGGGGTTTCAGTACCTGGTGGACTGGAAGGGTTATGGAGCGGTGCTGGGTGCCGCGATCCCGGATCTTTGACCCGGGACTCATACGCGACTACCACCGACAGAACCCCGGTAAACCAGGCAGTTCGCCAAGAAGCTCCCGTTGAGGGGGGGGGGGGGGGGTACTGTTAGGATCCCTGTCTGCTCCTAGTGTGTGCTCCTCTGTTATTCCCCCTGTCTGTTTTGTTATTGTGGGCCATGTGCTTATGTTTTGTTTTTGTGTCAGCCTACAGTTTCCACCCCCGTGTTCCGCCCACTTCACGCCTCTCTCCTTAGGCTCAGCTGTGGCTCATTCCAGTGATCGCCGCTGGCTGGCTTAAATACCTCGGCGTTTCACCGGCGCGTCGTCAGTCCGTCCGGTTACCAGTCTGGTCACGTAAGTCTGAACACCGATTCAGTGAAGATCATTATCTGTTTGTTTTCTGTTCCTCCAGTATTGACTGCAGTCGAGTTGAGCGGCCTCGGTTGAGCTTCCCTCCCGACTCCGGTGGAGAAAGAGGAGTGACTTTAATTTGCTGGACAGTTAGTCTTTGTTTTTTGTTTGTTCATTCTTTGACTCCTCCTGCACATTTAAATAAAGTATTGGCTGGAGTAAACCTGCTGTGTGTGCGTGCGTTTGGGTCCACCAACTACACTACCCCATAACACTGTTTGTCTATGTGACAAATCGGATCAGTGTACGATACCGAAATGAGCTCTCTCTCATTTTTTGTTATGTGCATCTATAAATAACAGCTTTTCTGGAGTTCACCTCAATGTCTGCTCTCTCTTAAACTCTCCTCCGATACCTCTTTCTGTTCCACTCAACAGGGTGAACCTCTTCATTGTGTGCAGAGACAACTTAGGAGCTGCTGCTGGGTATTTATGTTTGTGTTGTCTTCTCGCCACCTGAGCAGATGTCTGAGGGAAACACAATTGATGAGCCCGTCTAACTACATTCCTAGCTCACCAGGAGGGTATCGTCATTTTCATACAGACAATCAGATACCCAGGGAGTAAACAAGTGGGTCTAGCCGTTAGGATAGTGGAACAAGGTAGTGTAGACGGTCCCCAGTGCATGCTAATTACTAGTTATGAAGCATACACATTGTGGGCTTATTAAAATAAGCGAAAGTCATCTAATTTACGGCGCTTTGCCACATTCTCCCCCTGTTCTCTTTTCTCCGCCTTTTCTTACTGCTGCCTTTGTGTTTGAAGGACATGACTGCTCGCTCGGCTCAGCTTGTCAGTCTTGACAGATTTCACGCATAAACGAAACACCATATATCGTATTGTCACTTGATCAAATAGAGACTTGACATTGGACAACATCAGTGGCGGGCCGTGCATTTTATACTTGGGCCTGCACTCGTACAAATGAAGCGCAACACGCATATACGAACAATGCATATAGTCAAAATCAATTCAGCTAAAACACACATTCATATCAGAATTCATATCATTCATATCACACACTCAAGAGCACGGGCCATTCAAATATTATTCATATCAGAGGGAACAATATTGCTCATATCATGAAAACGACACGATAGACAAATTAACAGAGCGGTAACTCTCCTATCACTCCCTCCAGGAAATACACGACTCCATAGTTCTTGTTACTGACGGATTTATTCGTCTGTCAACACCGAGAGGGAAAATGAGTCCACTTGAAAACATCTTGAAAAGATGATCACTTAAAAACTTAAACTTGACTTTAACACTTTAACTTTAACACTTTGCACGGAGTATATAGACCGCTGCCGCTTCACGTGTCTTCTTGTTGCTGTGCACCGGCTAAATGTGTCCCCAGCACAACATAGGATGTAACAATAGTTCCAATCACAAATAAAACCAAATGAAAATCCATATTCATAAAAACAAGTTGTACAAATAATAATATATAATACAAACAAGCATATTAAATAATGACATACATAATATTTATGGCAGTTACTGAAAACAAGCTGCACTGGAAGCAGAGCAACTGAGGAACACAGTAGCTGTGCAATGAGAAAATAAGATAATGGGGAAAATATTTGTATAAATTATAATACATGTAGTGTATTTATGAAAACGTATTCAATTATAAAATAGCTATAGCTTTGTGATTCTGTTTAGGCCAGCAGAGAAGGCCTTGCAGACCCTGACGGTCCACCACTGATCAACATACATATTATATGACAATAAGACTAAAACAACAAAGGAAATAAGTAATTTTATTTAATAATGTTCATATAAATTTTTTACCCTTGATTTATTACCTGAGTAAACATTGTAAACATGAGTTTATGGTCTCAATCTCTAGTTTCAAGTCTTCTTCAATACAGCATGATGTTCATTTAGTACATTATGGTCCATTTAGAGTCAAACAGACCATAAAGCAGGGGATGCTTTAGGGCGGGGCTTACTTTGATAGCAGCTACCAGAGACAGCGTCTCTACGTTAATCCTCCACAAAAGTCCAAGATGGCACCCGCCAAATCGCCAAACTCAAGGCTTCAAAATGTCAGTCCACAAACCAATGGGTGATGTCACAATGACTACTTCCACTCCTTATATACAGTCTATGTTTATATCCTCACACACATTCATGCTCCACATAGGATGAATCTTTGAAGGCTTTATGAATGTCAAACTTGACCGTTTCTAATGTTTAGGATGAATGCCCCTCGGGCCATCTGAATGTTGTGTCTTGTTTCACATAAACCTGCTGTGCTGTGCATTGACAGGAAACAACCTTTGTCTGAACTATGTCATGTGGCCTTTCACGAGTAAACAGCACAGCTGTGTTTCATCTGCTGAAGGTGGACATTAAACACCAGATAATTAGTCTAATTTACAGGCTTTATTCTTTCCCAGCTTGTTAATGTGTACATCCTTCATGAGAGATAGCTATCCGTCTCACAGAGCGCTGTGCTAATCCTTCTATTAGAGGTTTTAGGAAGCCGTGACAGGAGAGAAGTTGGCATTAAGCCCTCTGTTGGGAGCTGAGCTTCAATCTATTGACAGATGCAGATTTAATCGCTCTCATTAGTGTAGATGCACATACACAGACACCAAAATCCCACTCAGCAGCATTCACACATGCTCAACACGATGGCAAGCCCTTTAAACATCTAGTCAGTTGGGCTGAGTGGCGATTTTGTTTTCACAAGTGGAAATTACTTTTTGACGTTTAAAAATTTAATTTAAAAATGTTAATTCAAGATATGTGAGTTAGAGTAAAAGTCAATGGTAAAGTTGAATATTTGTATAAAGAAAATGAACATTTCCACTATTAATAAATTAAATTGTTGATATCAAGAATTAACATTTTGACTAGTGAGAAATTAACTGTAGACATATTTAATTAGAATTGTAACTAGTCACAATTAAATTATGGATATGTTGGCTTGAATTTCTAACTAGTTAATTATTATTATTACCACTAGTTATTAAATGTTAAAAAGGCTTTCCATACACATTTACACATAGTTTGTGGCTGGTTTGCAGTGTGATAATGGCTCCTACTTTAAGAATGTCCTGTTACTGCAAGACGGTCATCATTCTCATCAATTACCTCTACAGGGCTTCTACACACTCCTCTGCAAACACACACACACTCACAGAGTCCACTCACACAGTCAGTGTTCTGTTTGTTTCTTTACTCAATCCTTGTTCTCAACTGTTTCTACTTGTTTGGATTACATGTCAACCGTGATCCTTTTCATTTGCTTTACGCATGTCAGGTTGTCCTTGATTCTTTGTCTTGTGTTGTTCTGTTAGACTCAGGGAATATCTCACTTTATGGTTTGAATTTTTTTAAATACTTAAGGTGTGTGATTTAGCTTGGTAGACATCTGTCAGGCTTCGAAACTGGGCCAACATTTGCATTCATTACAATGATTCATTACAATTTCAATTACATTTTTTCAGGTATGCGAATTTCCTCAGCTAATATTTAGCTAGGATCTACTTTTCCGTCCTTCATCACTTACCACTGATTATTTTTCCCTTGTTTTTCTTCTTAATTAGATGAGTTACAGGTGGCCTGTTTATTTCCTGCTACATTAAAGTGAGAATGTTGTTTAGAGACTTTTTGCAGGTGAGGTAAAAACAAAACAGAAAAACACTTAACATTCAAAAAATAGCCTACTTCCATTACTCCCTGCTGATAATGACTGAACTCTCTGTGAATAGACTACAGCTTTGGATTTGCAAAGATGCATTATTTTAAGATGCAAAAGTATTTGCTGACTCAATTTTGGTTCAAAAATAGTTATGCCTAAAGTGCTTGGCGTGCAATCTTGCCCTCAGTAATGGGCTGCTATAGAGGCCTATTCTCTGCCCATCACTGTTGGCATTACATATAGTAGACCCTTTGACAGTGGTCTACCCAGACAAAAGCACACATAGTTGGTCTGTTTTTCTGTGGGCCTGTGTGGCTCTGATGTACAACTTTTGTACTGAAACAGGGCAGAGTGGGGACCGTCCCGTCCCCCTGTTCCCCATCCACTCGCAGGCAAAAGAAAGGATAGAGCTAAATCATCTCTTGTAAATCCAAGAGAACCTTGGGGAGAAAGGCAGGTTGGGACTCATCACTACTCCCCCATCATCTGGCCTAAACCTCCACAGCCCCTCGTAGGCTTTATAGGGCTTGCATCTCCCAACTCAAGGGGTTCGAAGGGGTCGCGCTGCAGAGCCTCCAGGACGTACCCCTGAGTCTTCAGGCTCCCTTCAGAAATTGTACAATGAGGATACTACAGTCCTCAACAAGCCTACACTTCCCCACAAGGGCTGCTTTGATGTCAGCCATCATACTTTTAAGGATAAATAAATAAATAAAGCCTTTCCCTTGTCGAATCTTGCCGAAAAAGCAGAATCATGTGAAACCCACACGGGACTGGGTCTGCTTGGTTTGCCCCACACCACAATTCAAACACCCTCCAACAGTGTGAGTATGCTGTCCTCGTAGACTGAGGCTACATCCACTCTAATACGTTTTATTTACATTAGCAGGGGTCCTGGGGATGTAAGTGAGTTAGTTGGGGTCCTGGGCTTTATTGATGAACCCAACTGCAGATGGGAAGAAACTGTTTTTGTGGCATGAGGTGCTGGTGGTTGTGGGGCATGGGCCCCTGCTGATCTGGTGGTCTGGACCTGGTGGATGGGGTCATTGGGGATGGGGTCAGAACTGTCCCATTGTCTTTTAAAGCAACAGTAAAACTCCAAGAACAGGGAACAGGGAACAGTGGGTCAACTCCCTGGAGGCAAACGGATCCAGGCCAGATTTCTACCATCACATCTGGGTGAGGCCTCTATCTTCCAAGGCTTGGGCCTCCCATGGATAGCCAGTCTGCTGCCTGATTCTCCAGCCGATGTACCTGTATGGCTTTTAAGGACAGAAAGGGTGGAGACGCCTACAGCCATAGCTTGTGCGCAAGTCTGCAAAGGCACTGGGAGCCAAGGCTTCGTAAAAGAAAAGTAAACTGAAGCTGGCAACCGTGGGTCATGGTTGAGACCACCCTGGTGGAATACGGAGATTGCGATCTCATCTACAGAAACACGGCTGACGATCTATGACTCGCCCAACTCGTTCTGACCTTTGAGCCAATGAAACAACAACTTCCGCCCCCACTCACGGTGAATGATCTCAACACCATTGCAGCAGTATGAAACACACAGTAATTTTGACACAACATTAATGATCTCGGTCGTTAATCTCGGCAATTATTATGCATACACAACATCACGTTATAAAATGACACAGTAACTTAAATGAACACAAACAAGATAATAAACACAATGACCTAACTAAGCCCAGACACCCTCAGTAAGCACTCACGCTTTCTGAGACAAGGGGACCTGCCAGTAGCCCTTCAGTAGATAAAACTTACTGACAAATTGAGACGACCCCACTTGGTCAATACTGTCTTCCAGAAGTGAAAACGAGTCCGATATTGTTGACCTCATGGAAGTCTAAACAAAGTGTGATACCAGGATGTAATGACTGTCTAACCTGGAACCGCTACGCAGTCCTGCTTGACAAGGCTCAGGCCCACCAGTCAGATGCTGCTGTAGCCCCGCTATTACTGGACCTGGACATCCACTGCGGTCTCCCATACACCATCACTGGATGATGCTTGGAAGTATCATTAGGTTGGACAGAGTTAGGATTGATGATTTTAATATTCACTCTTATGCTGTTTCCTGCGGCTTTGCTGCTGATTTGATTAATGTCAGTGAGTCTGGTCGTCTGGTCCCACACACATTGTACCTTGGACCTTGTTTTCACGTTGGGTTTAGATAGTGACTTTATTTGGCCAGAGAAGCTGCATGTAACTGACCACAAATGTGTTTTGTTCAGCCTGTCTTTTAATTTAGATTCTCTGCCTAGTAAACATTTAACTTGCTCTTTTGACCCAAGTGCAGTGTTGTCTTTTTACGATGACGTTACTTCTCTGGTCAACTCCTTTAATACACAAAGTGGTCTTGTTCCCTCTGTTAATTCAGCCCCTTGGTAAAATTACAAAAAAAATAGTTGTTTCAGTTCGATATCTAAGCCTTTTAGTTCCACAATTTAGAGAAAGTTGTTGCCAAACAGCTTCCTGCTGTTTTATCTTCACACAACATTTTTTTTAAATTCCAATCTGCTTTTGGTCCAAAGCATTTCACTGAAGCAGCTCTTCTCAGATTCACCAATGACATAATGATGGCTTCTGATGTGGGTGAATGCTCTGGATTGATTGGATGGAGTTTCTCATTGACCAGAAGGAGTAATGAGGTCTTAATATTCACCTTTACAGCTGTTCAGGCATCTTTTACTCGTGTAAATCTTGTTACAGTACATGATCCAATAACTATTTAACTATAGATACCCCATGTGTGCACACAAACCTTTGCAAAAGTAATTACCGGTTCAATGCACCGTTAAAATGGAATGAACTACGCTCAAGCTACAGATACAGCGTTATAATCCAACACACTTTATGATTCTTTTAATTGTTTTTATTAATTGTGTTTGTTGCATTCGTCTGATTTTGCTTGTTTTGTTCTAAGGACTCTCCTAAAAGTGGGATCATGGGATATGAACAGTGGTGGGCCGTCAGGGCCTGCAATGCCTTCTCTGCTGGCCTAAACAGAATCACAAAGCTATATCTATTTTTTTTAAAGAAGAAAAAAAAGAAAAAAAATCTATTTAATAATTTTTCTTAAATGCACTACATGTATTATAATTTATATAAATATTTTTCCCATTATCTTATTTTCTCATTGCACAGCTCCTGTCTTCCTCAGTTGCTCTGCTTCCAGTGCAGCTTGTTTTAAGTAGAGCTTTTATCCAATCAGATCTCACCTCTGTGTCAACTCTCTATGTAAGAACAGAGCCAGAGGCCTGCAGACTCACAAGTGCATCATGTGCACTTTAAGTGAATGGGGACGATATTGTTGATTGTCAGTGTTCAACCAATCAGATCTTTAGTTTGACATGTTGGGCGTATTCTTTGACGGGTCAGCGGCCGCTAGCCGCCTATAATGACGTCAGCATTACATGCCGCTCAGTGTTCATCTGTAGCTTTCCCCCTAGGTGCAGAGTGTGCTGTGATTGGTCAGTGGGCGAGCACGTGACTATCGTGAAACGAAACTTAACAGCCAGCAGAGGCTGATGGGTAGTGAATCACATCACGTGATGCAGCTCAACCAATCAAAATGCATTCTGACTGAGTTGAGCTGCACCATGACACAAGGTGCTGAGAGGAGGAAAGACACTGCAGAGCAGTACGTCCAACATTGGTGTTGTAAAAGTAAAATTCTATGATAATCTCTTTGGGTCGTGGCTTGTCATTAAGGAATGACAGTGGATCCCACAGCCAGACCAGCTGAGAACATTATATTTTCCTGAATGTAGGCTTTTGCATTTCCTAAATGCTCGTACTGAACGGTTTAATACGAAGACGTACATAGTTACAGCCTTAAAAATGAATAATAGCTGTGGCGCCACAATGTGGTTGTAAGGTGGTATTTCAGCTGCAGGACAGCAGTGAAGGCCCAGGTATAAAATGCACGCCCGCCACTGGATATGAATACATGCTCAATTGACAGTGTACAACAGATAACTACATAGTAAAATATATAAATAATATATAATATATATTTATAATTGTATATACTATTTAGAATATGTTTACAGCTAACCACATTGTCACCCGTCCCATTCCAGCAGGCCCCCTCTGTTGCATGTCATACCCCTCTCTCCTCCAATTCCAGTCTGCCTTTTACTCTCAACTATCCATTAGAGGTATAAATAATTCAAAATAATTTTGAAAAAAAAGTTAGAACCATTATTAACTAAACCACACCTGGATTAAGCAAATTGCACAATGCACATTAAGAAGAAGATAAGAGCAGACAGACTATTCCCCTATTTGCTGTTTTTCCACAGCTAAAGTGAAAGGAATCTTTCTTTCTGCCACAAAGGCCCTTGAAGGCCCTTGATCAAACAGCTCCATCCTTAGTCCCTGTTTCTGCTTCCCAACAGAATGTCTACTACAGCAGCTCTCAGCAGCTTCACCTGGGAGTGCTGAGTCCGACCATCGACGATGACGACAACAAGTGTCTGGTGGATGTGAACAGCAGACCCAGGCTGCTGGAGTGCAGCTACGCAGCTACCAAACACATGAAGCTCACCTGGACCTTCACTCAGGTAAACCCCACCGCAGTTGTACATGCACAAGGCCATGTTTGCAGTCAGACCCTTCATGTGCAAGTAACATTTAACAAACTAAATATGTGTGCATGTTTTACCCATTTCAGGTCTTCTGGTTAGATGTACTTAGCCTTACATCTTATCGGTTTGCTAATTGGTCTTCTCTATGTAGCCAGAAGTACAGGCTGTTTGTCTGCTTTTTGAAGAATTGAGTGAGATTCATGACTTTTTCTCTCCACTTTGTTTCTTACTCTAAAAGGCCCCTCTTGGTTTTGTTAGCGCATAATTCTTCTGCGATTTCAGGCATTAGGTCCTCTCTCTCTCTCTCTCTCTCTCTCTCTCTCTCTCTCTCTCTCTCTCTCTCTCTCTCTCTCTCTCTCTCTCTCTCTCTAACCCAGAGAACTCAGTATCTGCAGCTACTGGGAATCTAACTCTAATTAGCATTGAACAGAATCTTAAATCTCACCAAGTTATTTTACTGATCTGTTAATCAAACCAACTATTTAAATTCAGGGAATTCCCATTTTACCAGTCATCTGCATCCGCTTGTCCCCCTTACTGTGCCTTTACTTACAGCGCTTTCTTTTCCCTATTTGCTTCGTGCACAAACACATCATAAAGGCCACAGAGGGATTAATCATTGCATTTATCCCATTCAACTTGTATACTTGTTCATGTCTTATCCTTACACATTTCATTATGAGATTCATTCATAGATCAACTTTGTCAAAACCTTACTTGATTCAACACACTTGATTTATCATAAAACAATCACATGAAAAGTCATATATTTCTTACTCATATATGCTGAATAAATAATGCTTACAGGATAAATCACACATTTCTATTCATATCCTTTCAATGATTATGATCTCACTTACTTATTGTGTTACTTTTTAGCACTTTAACTCTCTGTTTCTATCTCTCCACCATCTCCTCTTACTGCTGTCCACCTGCAATGGTTCCTCTTCTTGGATAGGCCTCGACTCTTCCTTTGTTGGAGACGGATCAGATATTGGTGCTGTAATAAATAAGATAAGATAAGATAAGATAATCCTTTATTAGTCCCTCAGTGGGGAAATTACAGGATAAATGACCAGCTCTGGCTCCTCCTCCTTTTCCTCTGGAGGTGAAATGGGCTTGTTGTGGTTCTTTCTCTGGTTCTGGTTCTTTTTTCTCTGGGCTTCTCTTCTTCCGGTTCAGTGTTTTCTCAGGACCTTTATCAGGGCAGTGATTTGGCCTTCCCCTCTTATTGAAATCTGGCATCAACATCCTGTTTTACTGGGCTCTTTGACACACTTCATGTGTTAAAAATAAACATATCAATAGTAAGCACAAAACTCGAGGGCTACGTTTTGCTTTGAAGCTCTGTTATTACCTGTAGATGAAGAAATATATATTAGTTATCATTCTGAATTCATGGAAGCATAAGTTGGTAGTGAGCTGAGGTGCTTCACTGTTGCTGCCCCACTTGTGTAAAGAAAGAAATTATATTTCAGCATGAAAATCTCATCAAGTTTAGCTTTTATATGAATTGCATTTGCACTTCATGCTTGGAGCTCCAGTCTTCTATGCTCTGTTTTCATGCAGTGCTTTTACTCACCACATCCTTTGAGGTGAATGACTTGCTGACTGAGCGCCTGGCAGACAGATTGCCTGACTTTCTGGCCAACCCGCTGACTGGCCAGCCTCCTTGCTGACTGTCTGTCTGATTGCTTTCTGGCTGTCTGACCAACTGATTAACTAGTGTTGGAAATCGATAGTGTGGCCTACTCTGCAGAATGACGGACGGGCTCGCTGCTGAATTGAGGACGAGGTGTTGGACAGATGCAAAAAAATTTCCCTGAGTGTGTATGCGTGCATACGTGAACGTAAAAGATTGTGGGAACAAGAATGTGTGTGTATGTGTGTGTTTGTGTATGCTCTAACTCAGCTTCTAGACACTTAGTCTGAGCTGTACTCCTCAGGGAAGCCCAGAGGGAGAGCACAGACTTTTAAGTATTGTTGGAAGTCAGTCAGGAGGTCGTACACTTAGAGAAAGCCAACTCACTGGCTTTCAGCAGAGGGGTTTTGATTATTATAAAGAATCTAAAGTTCCTCTACTGTACCATGTACAGTAAGAGCCAATCATCAAGTCCGTACAATGAGTCCCTGCTGCTATCATGTTCCATTAGCAGCCCAGTACTGCAGGACTGAAGGTATTTCTGAAAGCAAAGGTTCAGTATGTTGTGTGCATTGCAGAGAAAGGCTGCAAAGGTATTGGCCTCAAATTGATATGCATGGAATGCTTGGAACAGCTTTTACAAAGTTATTTTATTGTCATTGACGTAGTGTCATCTGCCAACTTTACAACGAAGTTCTCCTCATGTCGGGGGTAGCAGTAGTGGGTGTACAGCGTGAACAGGAAGGGGCTCCGGTGTTCAACACTAGAGTGGAGGAGGTGTGGAGGCCAATAAAACTGCATGGGCTCTGTTTGTGTTGTGGTTTTTAAGTGAGATACTCAAGTACAGAGTGCTCAGGCTTACCAATCAGTTTCATGGAGGAGTGTTGAGGGCTGAGCTGAAATCAACAACAACATTCTGATGTAGGTGTTGCTATTTTAAGATGAGTGGGTGCCGAGTGGAGAGCAGTCGAGACGGCATACTCTGTGGATCTGTCGGTTCTGTTTACAAACTGGTGAAGGTCCAGGCTGACTGGGATGTTGTGTTTGATGAGCTGGAGAACCAGTTTCTCAAAGCGCTTCATCAGAACAGGGCTGAGTGCCACGGGGCGGTAGTCATTTAGACTGGACACTGCAGACGTTTAGGTGTGGGGACGATGGTGTCTGTCTTGAAGCAGGTGGGAACACTCTCCTGTGACGGTGATATGATGAGAATATCAGCGATGATATCATTTAGCTGGTTGGTACATGTTCTTAGTCCACGACCAGGGATGTTATCAGGCCCGTGGGATCGACATACTCTTCAAGAGGCTGAAGCCTTAAAGGTTGTGAAGATACTGGTACCATATTAAACTAGATGACCTACTGAACCCATTGGTACCAACAAACTTGCTCGCTTGTCTGGGCTGAATAAAGTTCAAAATTTAGTTCATATTTTGATGAGGGAAAACTGGCGTGACGATTTTCGTAGGGGTCACTTTGACTCATCTCAAATGTGTTCTATGCATAAACAAGAGCCTCCCCTTTGCAGAGAAGCCATACAAGAATGGTGTATTTGAATAATTCTCCATACAGGGTCCCTCAACAGTCCTACATCGCAATTATTGGGTATGAGTGGAAAGCTGAGACCCTTGTGGATCCAATGAGCTGAATTGTCTTCATGTGTGAGGACGTTAGTCCCCATTTCACATAGTGAGACCGTCTTCTGAAACTTGACGTCCCTGTTTAAAATGTGGTCTCCAGGATAATCATGGCATCATGAAACTTTACAATCACATAATTGTGCCAAATTTCGACTCTCTGATCTCCAAAGAGGTAAAACATTGAACTAAACAGTATCAGCGTTCCGCCGTGCCAGCCGTCCCTTTGTACACAGATGTCGGTCCAGCTCTGTGACTACCCCTGATGCCGGCTCCGCGAGGCGGAAAAGTCTCTCCTTAAAGGGGCTGATTTTTCATTAATTTTGACACAATCCCCACCCCCAGGTGCCCAGTGTGTCGAGGCACCCACCCATCACCCCTACCCTGATACTTACATCACCCAGGCTTTGTTCGATGCTGCGTAAAGCTGTTGTAGCACGGCACAATCGCAGCGAGCATCTCCTCTGCTCTCTGTGTCGGGGCTGAGCTCCTCCAACTACTCACATAGTGCAGTCAGTCAGCAAACAGAGGCAGAGAGGCCGTGGTGGACACACTGAAGTGAACCAGGTGAAGTAAAGATGACTCGAGTTGACGACAACTATGCGCATTACTGCAATAAAACATTCGCTAGTACGAAGCCAATACTGGCAGCAGTGATTAGGTCAGCACTGCCCAGGGCGTCTACCATCTTTAGCTTAGCCAGCATTGACTTGAGGACAGCAATGCCCTGCTTGCAATGTAGCCTATAGGCTTTAGCCAGCAATGGCTAATGCTCAGCACTGACCTGAATAGGATCAGTTTGAGCTTAGACTACGTAGCTAGTTCAGTGGTTCTCAACTGGTCTGGCTGTGGGACCCACCATCACCCCTTAATGACAAGCTCACATGTTCAACTTCTCAAATGTATTTAATGTAAAGATGGTGCAGTTTGAACCTGAGCTGTAAATGTCCTCTGCAGTCGTAGTGTAGGAGCTCTCTAGTGCAGAGGAATTGTTCCTGTCGGTTTCACGTAAACGAGTAAAACTGCTTCGTTTGTGATGTCGGTAGATTCGTCCATTTGTAATGCAAAATCACCACTTGCCTAAATTCCAGCTGTGGTCTGTTTGATGTCATCCAACATGTCTTCAATTTGTCTACTTAGTGTCAGAACTGAGCATATCCTAAATAGAATACAAACACAGTGAAATCACGAGGATAATCATATTGGAGATAAAAAAGAAAGCATGAATTACTTTTTCTTTTTCAATTACTGATACATGTTTTTGAAATAAGGCCTCTCGCTGCTCTGCTGACTTCTATCTATCCTCACAGAGGTACTCGCTCACCTGTGGGGGGTTTCATACTGCGTACATCCCGGTGACTGAGTCGACCATCAAGCAGCCACATGTCTGGAAAGGTGTCGTGTGTATTGTGACTCCTGCCAAGGGAGGAGAGAGATGGAGAACGGCTGCAGTGTTTTGCAAAAAGTTCCATGTTGAATTGCAAATTGAGTCCAAAGGAGAAGATGTGTTTCGAGTTTGGGAGGCTTGAGCTGAGGTTCTGCTCTCTGGGCGTCCGTTTCATTAATTAAGTGTCATGTTAGTGCATTCCCCATCTCCACAGAGGTGGCCTTTCAGATGCTTTCTTGCTATACATACGTATAGTGCTGTTCTGATCGGATTACTAGAACTATGCATTTTACCCAGATGTTTGAAATGTTTGATTTTCAAGAGCCTGCTATAAAGGTTGTTGCTGGCCTGTATGAATAATACGTTTCAGCCACACACCTAGTGGTGGCGTTCTTACTTATTCACAAGCAGGACCTGGAAAGATCTCCACCGCTGCAGTGTGGACTCTTGTCCTCTTCCCGCTGCATTAAACTGGTTCTGATTTGTGTTTATAGGCACAAGGTCAGGTACATTGCGGCCATGTCTCACAGATCATAATGCCTGAGCAGCTCTGCTGTAAACTGGCTCATCATTTTTACAGCATACATCCAGCAGCTCGTGCTGTAAGAGATCCAGAAGCTCAAGCTTTAGTTTAAAAGGTCGTTTGGCTGTTAAGCCATTAACACTGAGAACGCTGACTGAACGGTGTCTGTTGAAAACAGTATGTCTGCTTTCAATCTGCTGTGTGTATTGTTGGGGTCTGAGCATGGCTTCAACATGTGCTGGGAACAAAGACAATCAGGCCTTCCCTTTTGCAAGCAAAGGTTTCATCCTGATTGTGGTTTGATGAGCACCAAACCCCCTCTGAAGGAATTTCACATTAGGGTGTGAATTCCCCCCCCCCCAAAAAAACTATGGGTCCCTGAAGTCACCTGAGAGCACCGCTGCAACCTCATTGGCCGAGAGCCAAGACAGCACCAGGACCCCTGTGGTTCAGCCACTGTTCAACAAAAGTGCCTGCAATTCACACCTCCACGCTTTTTCCCTTCGACCTCCGTCGAGCAGGGAGCACACCAACGCTCTCTTCCCTCTGGACTCCATCCTGGGACTAGAAGAGGCACCGGGCCCTTCTCCCCCCCCCAGCGCCACGCTGACAACCGAAGGCCCACGATTTCCGGGAGGAACAAAACGACCTCAGCCGAAGTTCACCCACGAGGGCCGCGCACCCTCATCCAACTCTCCGGCAGGAAGACGTCGAATCCCCTCCTGACTGATGATTTCCGGGAAACGCACGGACCACGCCGTCTCACCCGATGTTTCACTGTCCCCGCTGCAGCGAGAACAGAGCGGACCCGCATGCTCCAGAGCGAGCCGCGCTTCAGAGGTCCGACCCCATCCGCGCCAGCTCAAATGCCGCGCCGATGTCAGCTCAGTCTGCGTCCACTCCAGAGCGAGCCACGCGACCGGGAGCGACCGAGCTCCGAGCTACTCAGTCTGCGCTTGTTCAAACGCCGCGCTGCCGAACCCACACTCGAGGACTGATCAATTCCCACCACGGGAACGAGCCCCACCGAATGAAACTTCACCAAGTAAGGTTCATTGCATCTTGGGCATAGCTTAGCAATAGCTTAGCAATAGCTTAGCACTAGCTTAGCATTAGCATTAGCTAATTCATTTATGTGTTATTATTCCCGCACCCTGTTGTGTTCAATCACTGCCTTGTTACACCGCGTCATCGCGCAATTATCGCGGACCACGGAGTCCCGCCATATATTGTGTATTTCCTGTCGTAACTGTCTGCCTTAAGATCAGTCGCTGCTAGTGGATGTAGTATTTTGTTATTATTGCTTAAGAGACGTGATAAGAAACAGACGCTCATCCCACAGCAGTTAGGAAGATCTGTTTATTTGGGGATTACTTTCATTAATTTTATTTCACTTCATGTAGGATGTCTCTCTTCATTAAATCAGCTCTGTGAGTGAAGTGTGGGATCGCGATCATATCGTGCACAGCTGACGGTAGTTCGCGACGCGACAACAGCAGTTTGTGGGAGATATGATCAGTGATCCTCATTCTCACTACACACAGACTCTGATTCATGATCTCTCTCTCTCATGTTCCTGCTCCCCCCCCTCTCTCACTTAACCTGCACACACACACACACAGAGACCCTCACACACACACACATACACACACCCACACACACATACTCGCATACAGACATCCTCACCCATTTTATTCATTTGTTTAGATATTAGGTACATAAAATTGTATAATAGCGTTTGTTGATTGTGATGGTAATTGATCTGATCATTTATTATTCTGATTTAATAAACCCTGTTATACTTTAAGGAGCAGTCGTCTGTGATTACTTGTGCATATGTATGTAATGAACTGAATGTAGTAGCCTGAGTTCGAACTCAATCCTTCACTGTCACTTCGAAGGTATAGTCGTACCCGACTATTGACATTACGAGTGAACACTAATTATGAGACTTAGTTTTATCGTTTGGTTATCGGTCCCTGTTCGCAGGGTGGTGCCCCGTTATTATTAATAATCATTAATAATTGTTACTTACATTAATAATTCTATTGATGTCAAGAATTCAGTTTCTTAAATGCTGATAACTAAAACAAGCCCCTATTGATCCCAACAGTATCGAGTGCTTCTTTCCTCTGCATCATCCGTGATAATCAGGGAACGTTTGCAAACATGGAGGCCGTTATCGGGCTTATACCACGGCCACCTGCCACTCAAACTATACAGCATTGCTTTACTCACAATATTGGTTTTGCTTTACTGTTAAAGATGTCATAGAATATATTTCCTTAGCCTCAAAATAGCATTGCTAGGCAACACCAAGCTAAGCAGGAAGAGGTTCATGAGGCTAAACCAGCAGTAATAAAAATATGAGAGAAAGAAAAATGTCCGGTTTGATGTCAACAATAGACATTGTTGTCTCTCCAGTGGAGATAATGGTTGTTGGTGGTCAAAACAATAACCCTAGCTCCAAGATATATAGCAGAGCCTCACTGTTGCTGTCTTTGACTACACTTTTGTTTTATATTGGCACGATAAACCAGAACTGTAGAATTTTCTGTAGCCATAAAAGTGCAATAATGCACTCAGATGTGTCGTGATATAAATAATGGATCTGGCAGAGGGGACACCAAATGGAGCGGCATTCTTCACCTTTCTTATCCATTCTTTGTCTGTGAATCTCACCCGCCTTCTCTCTCCTTCCCTTTAGGGCGGCTCCATCCAGAACATGGAGTCTCTAGGTTGTCTGGAGCTGGTCGAGAGCAGACAGCCAGAGGTCACTTTCCAGCTGGTCATTCAGGACTGCACCGATCAGAAGTGGACCATCACTAACATACTGACCGTCCTGCCACAGTGAACACTCTGCCACCAGCCCAGATACACGATTGACTGATTAGAAATGGACCAACACGTTGACCTAAGCAGCACAACACGTGTCCAAAACATGAGCATCTGCAGAGGACAACGTGTGCTTTAATCAGACATGGACAATCAGTAACCTAATAACTCTTTTATACCAATGACCTGAGAGAAGAGACAGAGAGACAGATGGAGCCGGGGTCTTAACGTCCCAATCTGCATTTATAGTGAGATAGTGAGAAGTTCAGCCGCTTGTTCCAGAGGACCGGCCCATGAGACCTGTACTGCCCCGGTCTCATCACACCGTCACTGTAACAAATAGATTGATTCAATATGTAAGTGTGCAGAGGGAGAAATACAAGGCGTGCAACTGCACGCATTGCAGAACAATCAAGTCACTTTACAAAGCTGGCTGATTTGGAGTTATTAGCGTTATACACTACTTGACTCAGAGTGTAGGCCAGGAGCTATAGATGTACTCAGTATTGCAAAAAGGTGACATAGTGTAATGGAGATGAACCAGTGAGTGATTTAAACTGGCATTAATAGAAACTCTGAAGTTTCAGAGTGTGCTGAGGAAATAATCTGAGCAGAAGCAGAGCCGACCGTTCATTGAACACAGTGAGTGTACACTCACACAGGCTGTATGGTGTGAGATGAGTCTCAGTCGTATTTCTCCTCCAACTCACTTCATGCTGTTCTGTAAGGACTTGCCTTGTAAATGACAACTGTTCTCAATTGACTTATCCAGTTAAATAATGATAAAATAATAAATAAATATTCTACATTGATGATACTTCATCCTTGTTGGATACTCATCATGTAACGTAAAGCCATGACGAGGCCATTGAGACGTGTAACATGCCGGCTGAACGTGACATCACTGCTGCACATGCAGTTCAGTTTCAGTTATGGAGATGTATGAACCATCAACTGGACATATTGGATCATTCTGGATTATTACAACGGGGTTCTTATTTGTGTAGTCCGGGCCATTATTATCGTCATCGTCACCATCAGTAATACTATTGCACTAACCAAGCTAACTGGGGAAACATGACACCGCGATATCGCTCAACATTAGTCTGCAGATGATGTGACAGGTTGTAATCAAACAGCAGGTTAGTCAGACGTCTTTGGAAGAGAAACAAAGTGAAACTGTTAACTCGCCCCAGGAGCACTGAGTCACGTCAACATAGTGGCCCTTGCTGTGTGAATGGGGCCAGAACAAAGTCAGTCTAACTGGCCAGTGGGCCACTTCCTTTGGGATGAATGGGTTCCATCCTGGAACATGGGACCTTTTCTTGATACACCGATGGTTCTATCACAGTTTACTGACCGACTTCCTGCTTCAAATGACCTCGTGCAGGTACACACTTTTCTCGTGCAATGAAAAATAATTACCGGCATTTCAAGTGCACTCACTTTCAGTTTCACCTTCAAAGTAAAGTGGTTTCAATCATGCGGCTACTGAAGTGTGGCCTGGAGGCGATCGTCCACATAGTCCAGTCGGTGAAGGGGGATCCCAGCGGTGAACAACACATAACGCATACAATACTACATCTCTTAGGAGTGACTTAACTCTTACATGATGATGTGGAGGAAGATGTGTGTTGTGTTTTATTAATTGTCCCATCTTCCAGATGTGTCCACTCCGCTGGGATCCCTCTTCCCCAATTGGACTCCAGATGGCCTCCAGTCCACACTTCAGTAGCCGTATGATTGAAACCACTTCATCCTGCACATGTGACCTGGCCCAAGAATCCCCTCATAACAATTGTCGATACCCAAACCTGAACCACAGGTCTACTGAGAACCTATAAATAGCCGATGTGACATCAATACATGGGCGATGAATCATTAGATGTTCCAGAGAGCAAGGAGAGGCTCGTTTTCAGGTTTTATAGAGAAACCCTAAAAAACACGATCACACGATATCGTATCCTTTTTCACCTGAATATATGAAAACATCCACATCCATAATGATTTAAATATATTTTCATTGAATCTGAAAATAGCAAGAATATTCTGAAACGGTGGAGTTTATTACATAATCATTACAATGATCAAACACTGTCCTCACTGCTATATCATAACATCATCCTTATGACCACCGTCTAATTATTACTATTAATCCAACAAACAAAACAATAATTGCTCATTGCAGAAGCAGTGGTGGAGATGTTCACTACGTGTTGTGCAGCACGTTGTCAGGTTTAAACTCTGGTGTCCCTTTTAAAGATGCACACAGACGAGGAATTTACACTTTCACAGTTTCAGAAATCCCTAAAACAAGAATAATCTTTGACATGTCATTCTAAAATCCATTTCATTCATATGTGTCAGATTTGAGAGTTTACACCGGTTCAATGCGTTGTTGCCTCTCTGAGACCGCATGTTTGGTGGAGAACGAATGACTGACTTTATGAGATGTTCAAGACCTCCCAGTGCCTCTCAGATGAACCATCTTTCATCTCATTCCAGGAGGAGGTGAAGTCCTCTGAAGGACTGGTCTTCTTAGGACGCAGCCCCTGAAGAGGGACCCAGCTTGTCATCGCATGGCTTTCTACCATCTTTAATCTGCAGCTAACTAGCAGGAGGATGCAGAATGTAGACAAACACAGACGAGCACCCTGTGCTGTCCTCCTCAGTCAGCTCATCCCGAGAACCCAAAGACATGTCCGAGTTTATTCTGAGTGCACAATGGGACAATTTGTGCACAGAAAAAGATATTTTGTAAAGAAATCTTTGTCACACAAAGAATCATTTCTTTGCATGATAATTATTTTCTTCACAAAAAGTAATTCATGCGCATGAAGGAGGGATCCGTCCCGCATTTAATTACTCAAGATTAGACATGTATGTAGGTCGCACCGTGGGAGCACATGAGTTCAGCACAAAAAGTTATTATGTAGAATTTATTATAAATATTATCCACAGCCATATAAATACATTATAAATATTGTAAAATAAAAGAGGAATTACATTTTTTTTCATAATAATTATCCACAGAATATAGTTGTTATGTGCATGCTTGTTGCTTGCACAGAGTTCAGGGACAAAGTCAGACTGGGTTGAGTGACTGAGACGATGTAATGTCTGGATGTATGGTTTATGTATCAATACATTCTGCTTTTGCTGACTTTACACTTGCGTACTCTACTGATCACTACGTTTCTGTACATTTAAATATCTCCAAAAGTTACACACTGTCACAAAGCTCTTAATTAGATCAAACTGTTTTGCAATCAATTTCCTAGTTATTCAAAGCCTTAAACAATCTCTATAACTCAAGACAAAAACAGAATTCATTATTAATCTGCTATTATGTATTCAAAACGCTTCTTTCTTCAATCACAGCCCACTGCGGTATAGAAGCACAGCGGTAACTCGTGTTCCTCTTCTGTTGGCTACTGTGTAGCATCCGTTACCAAAGCATCCGTTCATCCTCCGTCTCTGTGGCTCAGGTTTGTAAATCTTGAAATTTTTAAAGTATCTAAATTTTTGGGAAGCTGTTGATATATGAAGTCATGAAAATGTCCAAGCTATTTCATTAGTTTATTTAAACTGGTACCAACAGTAAAAAAATGATAATGACAAAACCTGTGCTGCGTGTCTGTCTCTTTGCACCTCTGCAGTGAACGTTCAGTCAGTGGTCAACATATATATATACAATATGCTGAAGCACGTGGTGGATTAGCTGATAGCATGCAGACATGTTGTGACTGTGCTGCATATTAAAGGCCTGTGATGGAAGAAGTCATCAGATTGTCTCCGGTAGAAGTAGCCTCTGATAGGGGAAGTGCTCATAATCAGCTAAATGTAAATCTGCGTATTGTTTTAGGGAGCAGAGCAACAAGCTGTAAACACAACATTGACATGAATGAATGAATGAACTCACATAGGTCATGTCCACACTACTACGTCTCCATTTGAACACGCATATCTTTTGCTACGTTTATACTGAGCGTCCACACTAGGCCGGAGTAAACGCATTCGTTTGGAAACGATGACGTAGACGCCTACATCGATTGCTTGATCGGTCCTTAGCAGTCGCGATGTGTCCTTCCCTGATTCATCACATCCCTATCACATCAGCCTTTCCCGGAAAATCACAAACAACAATAGCCTTGATTATCGACGGACATTTGTTCTGCACATCCATTGTGAAGTCCACACACGTAAACTATAAAGGAACTAAACATGGAATGCTCTCCAGTCGGACAGACTTCAGTCACCAGCAGAGCTACGAGTGAGAACAGACAACAACGAAACCGAGAGGCAACGAGTGACAGACATGTGTTGACCACATTCATTGACCCGTAGTCTAGTCAACTATTATGTCTAAGTGTTCATCTTAAAGTAAATCTGATGTGTGTGTGAGAGAGAGAGAGAGAGAGAGAGAGAGAGAGAGAATGAGCTGCAGTGTTGTAACCAAGTCTGAAAATTAAAACTTTCCACAAAATGTGTCTGTTTATAGAGGAAGATCTTATTAAAAACTATTATATTATTTTGTCATATTTTGTTTTTAACTAAGCAACCGATCTACTTCCTGTTTACACCAGCACCTGATGAAGCGACCACCACCGGGCTCGGCGCTCTGTACTCCGCAGTATGCTGAGGTTGTGGCGTGTGAGATAAGCCGGCTACCGTCATAGGAATGTGGAGAGAGAGTTTGTGTGATTACTCTCTCTAGTAGCATTTACTAGCTGATAGATTTGTGTCTGTCTTTGCCAGCTAGATGCTAACTTTCTGTGGCAGAACACCGGTTGATACCAAAACAGTAAAGTGTCTGGCTGTAAAAAGATCAAGCTAAAAGACGGCTAAACTCTCCAGGAGAGCTGCAGAGTCGGGTGATGGGTTGGTCACTATCACACAGACACGTCAGAGCCCAACGGCTAGCTGTGGACCAGAGAACCAAGCCATACGTTGAAAGACGCTAAAAGGCTTCATAGAACTGAAGGGAACTGTAGAGCTTCATCAAATCCAAATAGTTTTTACTATGGTCCCTTGAAGTGCCGTGTCTTACGTTATTAGGTTTTTACTACTCATTAATGTGTAAGTAGCTGTGGTGACGGACGGGTCGTGGTTGGGCTCAGCTGCAGGGGGACAGAGTGGGGGAGTGGTTCGGGAACGGTGCTGGGAAGAAGCTTCATTATCCAGCTGAGTTCAATCCTTGATTGTGTCTCTCTCCCTTACAAACACAAGCAGTGATGACACTTTGCACTAAAGCTCTCTCCAGCTCTGGCAGTGTGGAGAGAGGGCTGGCTAGTGAGACGAGGCAGAACTGACTTGAGACTTGATTTACACTTGTCTCAACTGACTTGGACTCGCTCCATTTATAAACAGCTCTGCTTTGAGGTTTCCTTGACCTTTAGAGCACATTTCATCATGAGTCGTGATGAGTGCTTAGAGCTGCTAACTTGTCAACCGTCTGGGTTTCAGTGGAGAACCTGAGCTTCTCATGATGGCCAAAGGCTCCAACGGTTTACGACATTGAAAAACATGACAGCCTGGGGAAACACTGAATAAAAAGGAAACATATGATTGGTGCAGTTTGTGCAGTCTTCTGTAGTTCAGCTAAACTGGGGGCAGATATGTGGGCCTCTGCAGCCTCACAGCCTCTGAGGATCCACTAATGATCACCTCCAGGCCACAACGTGCTGTCTCGTTAGAGCACTGAGGAGCTGGATGAACTCACTCTCTTTCTCTCAGTCTCACTCATTCCCTCCTTCACACTGTCATCATCCCCTCTGCTGTCCCTCCCTCTTCCTGTCAATCCTCACTCAGGCCTCTTTCTTCCCTCCCTATAATTCACTTCCCCCTCTTTTAATAGATACCATTATAGAGAGGATGTGAGGAATCCAGCCTTCTTAAAGGATTACAATGATGCATGAGTATGCCCAGTCATCAAAACCACTTTACTTATTGTCTCGATGAGCAATAAAGTATTTCCATGGATGACTTGCCATAAAAGCTGAAACCCTGCACCTGTTTGGGGGAGTGACCATGAATACCTCATAATCAAGTCTCATAGCCTCTCATAACATCAAAAGCCCTGTAAATGCAGCACATCCAATGAGCCGTGAGCACACACACACACACACACACAGACACACACACACACTAGTGTGGCAACGTAGTACTTAACAGCAACTGAGTGATTAAAGCCAGCAAGGCACTCCGGTGCCTTGAAGGGAGCGCTAATGATGCAGCGTCAACCTTTGCTCACGCCTCATTGGCTCACGCTTCCACTGAGCCACTGTTGACTGAAGAGTACACTTTGTTAACACTGTTGCCAGGTGACCACGGAAGCCTAATTGAAGAGCAACGCTTGATTGGATCTGTGCTTGTCCATCAAACAGGTGAATTAGCACGAGCCTAGCTTTTCATCTTTGTTGGAAGTGGAATGTGTTGAAGAGAGAAGAAGTGTGGGGAGAGAATGAAACCTGTGATGTAAAGCGTCATCGAACAGACTCCATTCAAACTCAAAAACAAGCGGACGTGTAACGTTGTACAAGCAATGAGCTCCAAGGCCTCGTACAGAACACTTCATACGGCCAAAGCAGCAGCGGCTGAGTGGCTGCGACGTGCAGCAGTGTGTGCACTGGTAGTTCCGTTAGCTGTTAGCCAAACACACCATCCAGAACACTAAACGTGAGCAAACTGTTTTCCGCCGCTGTGTCTCTGGTCTCTGGGTAGCAGCTGTGTTATCACTAGCGACCCCTACAGGCCTGGAGCCAGGGAGTCAGCGGGCAGGCAGTGGCAGCATAAAACAGGTAATAAAAGGCCTTCTGAGAAAGTGTGAGGCTCTGCAAACACAAGAGGTCCTGGAGCATACGGCCCCAAATATTATGCTGCAGCAGCAATGAGTGGTAAGTAAGGGTGCAGAAAGAGGACGAAAGGGCATGAGAGAGGAGGATTAAGGGTCCATGGGAGACAAGCAAGACAGGAGGAGACGGAAGTCCTTGGGGATCTGGTTATCAGATTAGGCAGAAAATGCTACATCAGCAACATTTCAGCATGAAAATGAAAGCTATCCTGGTAATTCAAAAAATCAATCTCCCCTTTATAATTGGATAAAACCTATAAGGAAACCAGCTCACTATAGAATTACATTATATTCAATTTCATCAGAAGATTCTCATTCTGCAGGAAAGGTCCCTGTGGGCCATATATACACGGAACACGAGAATACATTGTGTTAACGTTTTATTCTCATTCTGTATGTAGAGCAGAGGTCAAATTCAAAGTATCAGTTATCATTGCAGTTATGCAAATATAACTTGAGTTGGCTGGGTGACGGGCAGGTATAACACGGATTCATACGTGATTCCTACAAACAAGATGAGATCATAAAATGTGGAAAAGAAGGCTTTTACTTTGTTGAAACTGGGGATGGGTCATTTGCATTACCATAAACTCAGTATATGGGTCAATGGTAATTAGACTAATGAGAAAATATTATATTATGAAGTGCAAGCCTGGCAGACTCACTCTATCATCATGAAACACACAGAAACCTGTCTGTTCACCACGACAGCTGCCTGGAGAAGAAATAGGACAAGAAGCATGAAATATCAGCAGCAGGCAGTGAAAGCTCAGTCGAGTCGCCACTGTTCACTAGACGATGTCTCCTCAGTACACACCAGGAGAACAGACCTGAAGAACCAAGAAGTCATCAGCCAGCTCCGTCACATATCGCTGGGAGGAGTGGGCCTGATGAGGAGTGAGCCTGATGAAGAGTGGGCCTGATGAAGAGTGGGCCTGATGAAGAGTGGGCCTGATGAAGAGTGGGCATGATGAAGAGTCTGTCAGAAGAGAAGCCCCTCGCTCTGCTGCTGCTGAGCGTGTGACGCCCGCGCTGCTGCCTTCCACGCACGGCCTTTCCTCCCACTCGTAGGGAACTACAGAGAGGCATGAGAAGAAGCTGCTGTGAATCCTCTGTGAGGAACTCCTGCATGCAGAAAACACACAATGGTGTATAACATACAAACAGTCTCCCACACTGGGACACAGGGCCTTGTGCACATGTCCATATATAGCTCAGCCAGGTCTGATGCACCACGCCAATCTACGGCGCAATTACCCGTGAAGTGCTGAGTAGCATTGGTTATGACAGCAGGGAGATGATGAGGCATCCTTTTCCCTGTAATTAGTGTTGTAACAGCTTTGGCAGGGAGACACTAACTTTCCTGCCAAGTCGGAGCCGCCTGTTGGTGAGGCTGACTCCCATTCAAGTGTCTTCTTCTTTTTTTTTACATATTTTAGAGATATGAGTCGGTATATAGGACAAAAAACTCCGGCACACTGTCTTCTTCACTTGCCTTCAGAGATCGGTGGTGACAACGTTTCGGTAGACAGACTTTCATCAGGTGAAATAAGTCAGGACACTGTGACGGCTTGAAACCAGGACTGTCCTCAGTTACTGTACTCTGGTGTGTGTCATTAGCACCAACCCATCGAAGCAGAAGCACTGATTCACACGGCCATCCTTGTGTCAGTATCCCCCCAACATGTGCAGCAACATGATTCTGGCAGCATCACCCTGTGAGCTCCATGGATCTCATCTCCATTCCACAGATTGCTGGTTATCACGTGGAGCTGAGGAAGCTGCACGCTGCAATGGAATAGAGCGCTGAAGTCCCAGCTAGCCCGTTCCACGAGCTTCTGTAACTCAGTGCTATCCCTCATTCTTACATCAGTCTGTGGCTTATGATGAAGGAGCATCATCTTCACTACCCAGTGATTTTACACCTACATTAATGATCATTTTGACCACATGAGACAACAACACTGACATAAACAACTTATTTAGCTGCAGCTACAGAGCATCTTTTGTATCTTTTGTATGGAGTAGCATTTCTTTGGTCTGTGCACCTCATGACTGTAAGTCCAGTCTTCACTCTTATTGTAGCCATTCACGCATTTTGGACCGAATGCAAAGAAACTCAAAAACCTTGTTATTTTGACTTCATTGCTCTGAGATGGTTACCCTTCGTGCTCGCCTTAGCCCCACCCTTGTATCAGCCTAAAGTAGCATTACTTCTTTGTATTAACAAGTGAATCTAGACAGTTTAGCACATTAAGAGGGAGTTATACATTGTTTCGGATTGCAATAATGATAATATTGGATTTTGTTGAGATGAAACCAGCAACGTTGGCTTTGCAGCCACCTTACAAGGTGTAGTTATGGATTCAGACCTCAACCTGAACAGCCATATCAAGGCAATTACAAAATCAGCCTACTATCACCTGAAGAATATATCAAGGATCAGAGGACTTATGTCTCAACAGGATTTGGAAAAACTTGTCCACACATTTATCTTCAGCAGACTGGACTACTGTAACGGTGTGTTTACAGGTCTCTGTAAAAAGTCCGTCAGAAAGCTGCAGCTGATTCAGAACGCTGCAGCCCGAGTCCTCACTAAGACCAGGAGGGTGGATCACATCACTCCAGTTCTGATGTCTTTGCACTGGCTTCCTGTCCAACAAAGAATTGACTTTAAAATCCTGCTGCTGGTTTATAAAGCACTGAATGGTTTAGGGCCAAAATACATCTCTGATCTGCTGCTACCTTATGAACCATCCCGACCCCTCAGGTCGTCTGGGACCGGTCTACTTCCTGTTCCCTTATGAACCATCCCGACCCCTCAGGTCGTCTGGGACCGGTCTACTTCCTGTTCCCTTATGAACCATCCCGACCCCTCAGGTCGTCTGGGACCGGTCTACTTTCTGTTCCCTTATGAACCATCCCGACCCCTCAGGTCGTCTGGGACCGGTCTACTTCCTGTTCCCTTATGAACCATCCTGACCCCTCAGGTCGTCTGGGACCGGTCTACTTTCTGTTCCCAGAGTCAGAACTAAACATGGAGAAGCAGCGTTCAGTTGTTCTGCTCCACATATCTGGAACAAAGTCCAGAAAGCTGCAGGTCTGCTGAGACCCTCAGCTCCTTTAAATCAAGACTGAAGACTTTTCTGTTTGCTGCTGCCTTTAATTAAACCACATTCAATTAATATATTAATCAATTTCCTGCATTTCTGCATTTTACTACTGCATTTTATTTCTTATGCTGTTTTTTTATTTTTTATTTTTTTTGTTTTTATGTTTTAATGCAATGAATGTTCTTAATTGTTTTTAAATCTCATTTTCTTTTGCCTTATGTTTTGATGCTTTTAATGGTTTTATGTGAAGCACTTTGAATTGCCTTGTTGTTGAAATGTGCTATACTAATAAACTTGCCTTGCCTTACAAACCACTGAAATTCCTTTTGTCAAGTCTGTTCAAATTCCACATATTTGAGAATTTCAACTGGGAGGCTGAGGCAAACCTTTCTTTAGTTACGGTCTAAACAACATGATGTGAACACGGCAATGTCTCGACAACAACAGCATCTTCTAACGTCATCTTTGGCATCTTTGGCTGTAATCTCTGCTGTCTGAAGCACATGTCATTCCTCTCCCGTGTTTGTTTCTGCCATGTCGGGGGCTTCGGGCTTGTGGGAAACAGAGTTTGTTAAAAGCTGCTAAAAACAGAAGTATTAGAGGGAAACCTTTTGTGTGGATGTCCAATCAGTGCTGATGGTAAATGAAGTCCACCGATAAAATCAATTCCCCAGAGCTGCTATACTGACCGAGAAAGCTGACCTCTCCTGCTGCAGAGCCATGCTGGCTGTGACTCCATCTACCAGAATGCAATGCGCTCCAGTGGTGATTTTACTACATCTGATAAATAAAATAAATAAGGCAAAACGTCAGTGAAGGAAATATTAAAAGCACCTGAACTGAAAACAACAAACGTACACCTTCTGAACTTGAGTTTGTCTTTCACGTCGAACTAAGACGGGCTGAACCTTGTTAACTCATTATTAAACACTTCATTCAAACTCAGCTCAACCATTTGTCTGTTAGTCTTTCCACTGTTCCAACAATGAGAAACTCTGGTTTAGTAGAAACACATCCTTATTTCACTGAGTAAGACAGACAACATGTCGGCTCACGCTGTTGTCCTCGCCCTGCGGGTCTCGGTTGTCTTTTCCAGTTTGTCTTCGGGATCCTGAAGAAGGTCTCCAGCAACCCTCTGTCCCAGTGAGGAGGAAAACCACTCTCTCTGGGTTGTCATGGGCGACAGCATCCAACAACAACTGCCCACGCTGACATTCATTAAGCAGAATGATTCTGGAGGGGCCCCACCAGCCTCATCCTTCCACTGCAGCCTGGAGGGGCTTCTCTCCGGCTGAATACAACCGAATGTCCGAGTCAGCCGAAAATCTACGCTGTAAAGAATCCTTCATAACATCCTCTGCACTCGTATTTTAGGATGTGATTTTTGCTGTTGGAAATGTAACACAAGCGACAGGAACAAGAGTAACATTGAGCCCCAAAGCCAGCAAAGCTGAGAGTGACACTCCGGAGTTCTTCCTTATACCGAGTATGTCGCCCCAGAGACAGACAACACCAGGAACAACCTCAGGCGTTTCTCACAGTATGTAACTGAAAGGGAGAGATAAGGCACACACTCTTTAAATACCGATGGTACTAGACCATCTGGACGGTGGGTGGTTGTACTGTGTGGGGTGAACCACACTGCATAGTGTTGATTGAGGTTATGTTCCAAGATTGGATCTTTTTACATTTTATGTCATTATAAATATCAAGTGCAGTTTTCTTCCACATCTCTTTGGCTCACCGTTTGAGAAATGACCGTTAACCCGTCTCAGCTTTCTTGGCAGAGATTATGTTCTCTCCTAATATCTCTCTCATCACAACTGAGAAACTTCATCTGCAATTCAAGAGCAATGTTGTGTTAAATGAGATGAGTGGTGGCTGGTCATGTCCAGATGTTCCTCAGAATACATTAGACAACTTATGCATTCTGCTCTTGTGTGTTGGGGTAAAACACTGTTTTCATGGCCTTGGTGTTGCACTAACTGTAACTCAAACGCATATTTTAGGCTATTTAACTGCATGTAATTGTGTCTTATTTTCAAGGTGACTACTTCAGGTTCAAATTAAACATCAATAATCATTTGTGCTACAGTACAGTGCCTTTCATTATGACTTAAAGTCGTCATCCTCTCTCAGCAGGATCGTTCCAGTCCAGGTGCACTGTGGGAAATGTCAGAGATGATTGACGCCTCTCATGAGTAAACAGACCCAACGGAAAAAGATACACCGCTGCACTGGTGTGTTCAAGGCCTGGTAGCTGGGGAAAGAAAAGAAACGATATTAGCAGGTCCGTCAAGTACCAAGCGGTGGGATATATTACAGCTAGCAGCCGTTTTAAAACAAGTTGGGGTCCTGCCAAGAAAGTCTCAGAGCAATATCTTCAGCAATATGGATTCTGCTCTAGCTGGCACAGGGCTCTCTGATCATATCTGATATTGTAGCGATATAACCTGCTGGGAAATCAAGTTCAAGATGTCTATGGGGATCAAATGAACCTGTTTCAACCGTGACTGATGTGGAATTCACAAATATGTACCTCCATTAGTTTCCTTCTCTGAACCCAACTGATATCTAGAGGAGTTAGAGAAGTGGTGGTACACTAATCAGAAGGTCGGTGGTTCAATCCCTGTACACACAGGTGTGTTACTGCTGTTGCTCCTGATGAGCAGGTGGCACCTTGTGTGCATGTGAGTAAATGTGTTTGTAAAGCGCCAAAGACTCGAGCAGCGCTGCATGGATCGCTAGAGTCCATTTAACTGATCTGGTGTCTGTGATTCTACTATTCTGAGGAAATGGACCACAACACTTGATCCTATATTACTCACCAAGGCTAAATTGCACTCAGGTGCGATTCATTAATGACAAACATGACATAACTATTGTAGTCTTGCTGATGAAAAAGTTATTTTTATATTCTGGATCCACATTATGGTCCAATGATACACAAAGTTAGCTTTACTGAGCTGAACAGTGCAACACTGCCACCATACGGACAAATGAGGAAACAGTAGAAACAACCATTCTCCATCTCACATGTATGACAGTTACAATGATATGTAAGATCAAGACAAAACAAATCTCTGAGATGTGAACAATTAGCAACATCAGCGATGAAAATAGTGTAATTAGATGTTGCATGCTGAAGAAAAGACAAAGACACACATACCAGGAGACCAAGGGGAGCCGAGACAGAAAGAACAGGCTCTCGCTACACTCCGTTGCGCCTCTAAAGAAGAAGATAGTAAAAGAAAGGAGGTGCGCTCCATGGTATAACCCTAACCCACTAACTAAAGCAAACATCAGGACAACTTGAAAGAACATGGCGTTCCACTAACTTGGAAGAATCTCGGCTAGTCTGGCGAGACAGTCTGAAGACGTATAAGAAGGCCCTCCGTAATGCCAGAGCAGCTTATTACTCATCGTTAATAGAGAAACATAAGAACAAGCCCATGTTCCTCTTCAGCACTGTAGCAGGCTGACAGAGAGTATTCCTTTAGACTTCAGTAGTGATGACTTCATGAACTTCTTTAATGATGAGATTATAACTATTAGAGAGAACATTAATAATCTCCTCCCTCAAGTACCGAGCTATCCTCATATAGAGTAACCTTAGAAACAGCTGTAAAACCTGATATATGTTTAGATGGCTTTACTCCCATCGACCTTCATCTATTTTTTTCACCTTTTTTCACCGACGTAATATTTCAAAAATCAGGCGCATCCTGTCTCAACGCGATGCAGAGAAATGAGTTCATGCATTTGTTACGTCTAGACCAGATTACTGCAACTATTATCATCAGGCTGCTCTAATAATAGGACTGTACTCTAGATAGTTCATGATCAAATGAAACAGTATCACATACTTGATTGAGAGGGGGGATAAACTGAACTAATGATAACACTTCTTAGCGTACAAGAAGAGGACTCATATTTCGGTTACACAGTGTCTGTGCTTCCTGTCCGTTCAATTTATACATCCGTGTTCCCGTCGGAGAGTTCTCGCTAGCTTGTGTAACAGTTCGGTCATGTTTCGGAGTGTTGTGGGTAGATTGGTGACGGAAACAGGACGCGTTCCCCGCTGCACGCGGACTGCTGCTCGAACACAGAGGCTGACAGCCGTGTCCGTGTCGGCCCGGAGCTTTTCGGATGTGAAGGACGAAGTGCAGCCGCCCTTTGATAGCTCGCTGCTCCAGTTCCTGGTCTGTCCGCTGTCCAAGAAGCCCCTGAGGTGAGACGGATAGAGGACAAACTAAACGTGATTTAGCTAACGCTAATCTGAGATTAATGTGGCCAACATCAACATCCGTTTCATGACAATGTCTCCACACAATGAAGCAGCTCCTAGTTTCATGTTGGAATATATGAAATGCGTTTCCACCAATATTTGACGTTAAAGTTTTCTCACTTGCAAATCACCTAAAATATGTGACCATACACATGAATACTGTGGTGAATTTAGGTAGCAGACGTGTTACACTATCTAAAAGAGAAGGTCACTTGGTTAACAGTGAGCTAAATACTATCACGTGTGACGTGACGTGACGGTTGCAACGTGCAGGTGTTGTGGAAAATATGAGTTTAGCTTTCATTTGCTGTACTTAAAAACTCCCTTTTCCTCAGCTTGCATGTTGTAAATGTGACACACTGAAATAATTGTAAAATTGTCCTGGAATAATAATTCTTTTGGTCTTGTCCCTCCACAGGTACGAGGCTAAGACCAACGAGCTGATCAACGAGGAGCTTGGTATTGCCTATCCCATCATTGACGGAGTCCCCAACATGATCCCTCAGGAAGCCAGACTCCTACAGAAAGACACGGACACCTCGACCACACCAACACAAGACTAGAGCCTCCATCCCCACACCAACACGAGGCTAGAGCCTCCATCCCCACACCAACACGAGGCTAGAGCCTCCATCCCCACACCAACACGAGGCTAGAGCCTCCATCCCCACACCTCCGGCTGACCCAAGCAGAGACTTCCCATTGTTGTGTTCTAAAGGCCGTTGGACTGAATGAGACAATACTTCTGCAACACTGTAACTGGACCCTGCTCAGCTCAAAGTGACATATTGTATTACAGTGAGAATCTATACTGCATTCTAGCCACCTGTATCGGAACCCATCTGCCAGTATGTTCTCCCTGTCCATGATGGTGGGGCTGGTCCCGGTGGTGTCGCTCTTTGGTCTGTTCTACTCTGCTGCGGTGGATGAGAGCTTCCCTCAGGGCTGCACCAGCAGCAGCAGTCTGTGTTTCTACAGCCTGCTGCTGCCCGTCACCATCCCTGTCTACGTCTTCTTCCACCTCTGGAGCTGGATCGGGATCAAGCTCTTTAGACACAACTAGGCTGTTCTCCTTCTGTTCTGTTGCACTTCATCTGTTGGTGATGTACCGAGCCTTTCTGGACCCATTCTGTCTCTTCACTGATAAAAGGTAAAAATAGAACGGTTTGACATCCCATCAGCACAGCTACAGTGGAGTTTAATAGACACAAACACTTGACGGATATTCTGCTGTAGTCCACATTTTGATTGAGATACAAAGGAAATGGACACCTAGCAGGACATGAGGCACAACTACACAGCACACAATGCAACAAACGCATGTGGTGGAGGGCTTCATCAAAAGCCAGAAGGTTAATGTGTTCCAGTCACTGGCTCCTGATGACACAGTAGCAGAGTAACACCTGAACGTGTGGTTGGTAGTGTCGGGCACATTTTGAAGCGTGATTTGGGTATGACACGTGTACGCTGCTGTGGTGGTGAAATTAATAAAGACGACGATACACAACTTCACATTGAAACTTTACTGTGCTTCATTGAAAACTACTTTTAAAACTCAACAATATATCTTAAAGACTGTACAGTGAGTAAACCACTGGCTACACAATAAATACACTTTAATTGAAAAATACATGCTTTCATTAACATAACCACCAAAACGATGAACTACAATTAGATAACAGCTTCCTGAAAACATAACAAAAGCTGGAACTAAAACTTTGAGGGAGTGACACCTCTCTGCACTTCAAATCCTTTACCAACATTACAGGAAAGTCGAACTTGAAAATGCTAACATTGGAAAAACCCATGAAGTCCCCATTAACATGAGGAGGATGTCCTGTTTCTCCAGACTTCCCTTTCTCTTAATGTTGGAGATGACTGGACCTTTCTCTTGATCTTCCGTCAGACAACGTTGTGCTTTCTATCATAAAGGTCCTGTTGACACAAAGGTTCAGGTCGTGTTTCAGCATCAAGTTTGAATACGTCTGTTAATCTGGTACATGGCTGCTCTTCAACCCAAAACACTTGAAACTGCTCCAGACATTAAAGGGCCTCTAGCAGAGAGCGTCTGACTGCAGGTCAGTCAGGAGACCAGGTCCCTCCTCAGACGGGACCTCAGTGGCGCTTCCTGCTCTTCACCTCTCTGCCCTGAACCAGTTTCATCAGTGGAGACTCTGGTCTGGGGGACTGTCCCTCTCCTTTGGTCTTGAAGAAGAAGGACTCGTTGAGTCTCATCTGGACCGCCCTCACCTGAAGTCCAACATAAAGCCGTAGTTACTGAGCAGTGCCCTACATTTCAATGACCCTTTGAACAAATGATGGTGACCTGCACACACAGCGTTCTGCTGTTGATCAGCAGACCCGACAGGGACAGAGGTCAGTACGTCTTACCCTGTCTGAGGTCAGGGGTTTTTCACCATTGTTCCATGTAGAGACACGTTTACATGACATCAATGAGTTGTTTGTTTCACTTTTATATTTTTGAGCATGGGATTTCACATGAGCATAAACGGGTTAAAGCCAGTTCGATTCAGGACTTTTTAATGCCACTAGGAATGACATTTACAACCAATTATATCAAATTTAGCCCAAACATGAATTGTATCTGAAAACATGACTTTCAGAAGACAGCTGTGAAACACCTGCTGTCTGTTGCTAAGTGTTCTGTTCCACTAACCTGCCCCATCAGACAGAGTTTAAAGAACCTTTGTTTTGTTCCACTGTCCTGATCTGCATGACGGTGATGCAAGAGGCATATATCAAAGAAATGGTTATTAAATAATGTTACTATTGTGAGATCTTACAAAGCAACCTCAGAAAAAACGATACAATTTGACTTCCCATGTCTTAGTGTTTTTAAAGATTGACATAAGACAATTTAATACCACTTGTGGCCTTATTTAATATGAATGAATTGAATGCCTTTGAAGACTTCCTAAGGATCCGCAGGAACTCTAAATGGATGTGTGAACTGTCTGTGCCTGAGATCACAGGTAAGATAAGATAAGATAATCCTTTATTCGTCCCTCAGTGGGGAAATTACAGGATTACAGCAGCATTGCTCAATAAAATGAAGATAGAAATCAAGTAATATAAATAAACTAAACAGTAATAAAAAATATACCAGTATATACAGACGGAGTAAAATGTAAAATGTAAGATAAATACTTAAATGTATTGGATATTGCACGGGATTGCACGGATTAGATATTGCACCAGGTGAATGAATTAAAGTGTTCAGAAGTGTTCATATTCATGTTCAAGTGAATTAAAGTGTGTACACAAAGTAATTTGTGTGTGTGTGTGTTTGTGTGTTCATTGTGTTGGAGGAACAAGTGTGACTCATTGATGGTGTGGTATCACCTGGGTCAGGTCCAGCCTCCAGGGGGGCTCGTCCTCGCTGGAGGTGGTCAGGTCTGCAGACTTGGGCTGAGAGTCTGACTGAGGGCTCAGAGATGTTCCCCTTTTACCTTGAGTGCTTCCAGGCCACGGGTGATGATCAGAGGGCTCTTCCTTGACCGCTGCATCTTTCATGTGTGAGGAACCAGATGGATGCAGGTCGGGCTCTTTGGGATTTCTGCCTTTGAGCTCTCCTGGTAAAGAAAATGTCTTCACTGACAAACACGTGCCGAGGTCATTTCTGGCCCTCTGCGGCAAGCTCAGGTCCACAGGTTGCAGGTCCTCCAGGTGCACGGTCACTCTAGTCTTTTGGCAGAAGTTGAGGTAAGAGGAGAGTTGGGTGGTGAAGAAGTTTTCTGTCTGTGTGAAAGTGCTTCCCGTGGACATAGGGGGGGGCACTGAGGGCTCGTGGGACACACAGGAAGGAGACTGCTGGCTTGAAGAATGGGAATGTTTCTTTGACTTTGCAACATCCAGGGAGGGGCTGAGATCAAATGTCTCACTCAGGTATGCATTCACAGTGGGCGCTGTATGTGCAGGGCGTGATGCTTTTCTCTCCTCAGTATTGTTTGCTTTGAACGGAAACCATTTCCACTTCTTGAGGTCCTGATGTGCTTTGCTTAACTGCTCTTCTTCCTCTTCGTCTTCTTTGAGAAGTACCTGTAGTGTCTTTGGCTTCTGCACATGCTCCTTTGTCGTTCTGTGACGCTGATGGAAGTGTGAGTCTTGAGGACATTTGTACGAGCCTCCAGGATGCTGTGTTTTCTGTGCCATAGATGTGTGCAGCTTGACTGGTGGTGTGAACACTGGAGGAGTTGGAGAAAAGGCGTCGTCGCTGCTTTCACTACTCGAAGGTTGGGAGGGCGATGCTCTGAATGTCTTCTGGGTGATGAACAGGTCCTGGCTGTTTATGTCCTCACTGGAGCACTGAGATTCATGAGCATGTGTTTGGCCGTGGCTGTGCCCTGTCCTCTGACCGTCTCTCACAGCTGCCGTCTCTGAGGGGATGCTCTTTTTGGGAGACTGCTGGGACGACGACACACATCTAGGTGGTTTGACAGAGGAGATGTCTGGTGATAAGTCAAACGCCACTTTCTTTTCCCTTCTGCTTTTCTTCTTGCAGTCGTGGTCAGGTTTGAGCTTGTCAACACTGTGTTTATTCAGAGTGTGAGGCTTCACAGCAGGCTTTGCCTGTGTGTGGATCAAACTGTCATCTAGTCCCAAGAGCAATCTGATTTTCTTCTTTCCTTTCTTCTTTTCTTTCCTTCCCTCCATTGCATCTTTGAATTTAGAGTTTTTCTTTTTCTTTTTCTTCTGGATGCTCTCGTCTGTTTTCATGCTCATGTTGTTTTTGCGTTTCAGGCATTTTTTGTCCCTCTTGGAGTTTTTCTTTTTCTTTTTCTTTTCTTTCCCAGGTGTCTGTCTCAGAAAGACGTCTGTCTCCTCACAGTCACTCATGAGTCTGTTCAACAAAAAGGGGAAAGTGCATACTTTTAGAAAGTTACATACAGCAGGTTAGCCTAACACTGCCGGGGGCGGCCCACCGGTCTACACTGAAACATTTCATTTACAATGTTCAATTATACGTAGGTATTTTGTACAGGTCCAAACAGAGCATATGTACAAGAGTAGCCTGTCTAGAATGGACGTGTACATTGAAATATAGCGATGCTGCATCCTGTGCATAGCCAGTGAAGACCATCTGATCAGATTGTACAATGTGCAGTGATGAGTCCTACAGCCTGAGTTTGAAATACGTCTCAAAGCAGTATGATGAAGTGGGTCAGGTAAGGCCATTTATACATTGTAAATTGTATGAGCATAGTCGAGCTGAGACAGGAATACACCTGTATTACAAATACAGGAATGATTATATGTATTAACTTGCTCAACAGTTTCATATTGCTTTGTCCACTAGCAGGGTTAGGGTTAGGGTCTTTGATTATAGATCCTTTATTACCAGGTTCAGACGTGTTGCTCCATCATGAGGTTATTATCACTTCTATGGTTAAACATGAAACCCAGGCACAAAGGGACATGCACTGCTTCTGTTAAGATCAACTCAGTCAAGTACTGACCATGTCTATGATACAACACATTAACTTAGCTCTCTGATACATTATGCAATACACCTTTAGTATATATATATATATATATATATATATATATATATATATATATATATATGTAAACACTTGCTACATTCAATAGCAACCTAGGCCTGCTGCACGACATGCATTCTGGGTAACGGTACTATTAACATGCAACATACCAGCCACGCGTTTAGATAGTTGTACTAACGTTAGCAGGTGTTTGCTTTCTTAACAGACATGTGGTATACCTTGTTAAAAGTTCATTTCGGATATCTATGTTGTGTTTTACTACACTTTCTACAGCGGGAAGAAATGTCTTTGCTGGTAGAAACTGTACTAAATGTAACCAATTGTAATTTCATGCTGTCATTAGTATCAAGTTGCTGAAGTGATGCTCCCGGTACTAATGACAGCATGAAATTACAATGAGTTACATATTTTCCCATAGTTGCTACAGTTCAGTATGTCCTAGCTGCAAACCTGACACGTTTAGCATAACTTTCTGTCCTTTTCAGCCGATATTGTCGCTATTTAAAAGGTATTACTTTACACCAAACGAGTGATTTTGACACAATGTAGACCTTTTATAGTCTGTAACATCATAAGGCTTTAAACTAAAATGTCGTTTTTTTACAAGAACTTCATATTTCTTTTCAATATTAGGCTTACCTCAGAAGGCAGATTCAACTCCAGCCGGCAAACACAACCTCAAAGAGACCGCCTCGACCGCCCAGTTCATGTTGCATTCACGTGCTTCTCGTAAGGCCCGGCTTCTAACGACCCGAGCGAACATGGACGTCTCCTCGCGCCTTGTTTAGAAGCACGTAGGGCTAAAACTAGAGAGTAGCTTTAATGAGAGAAAGTCAAAATACTTCAATGTAAATTATTCCATGAAGTGGAATAATCAAATATTTTCATCCAAGTAGGTTACACATAGCAGAGTGAGTAAATGTAAACAGATTATTACGTTTCAGCAAGACATGACTATAGAATTACTGAGATGACATGATGCAGAAGTAACTTGTATCATTTCCATAACATCTATCTAGAGAACAAAATGTACTCTTAGTGTTAATCATAAGTTCTAAATGCAACACACTGCCAATTCAACTTGCCATAATAGCCTACATACTGTAGGCATTGACTATTTCCAAAAAATACTTCGAACAATAAAATACATTACACTGAATGTACACTGAATTATAACTGAATGTTTTACATGCTCCTGACCTCATATCTCATAATCTCACCAATGCGAGTGCCAGAGAAACTCCTTGCAGTCATCCTACATTCATTTGCTGGGTACTGCTGGTAGGCTCCTGGTATTTCCTATATTTCTGACAGCCCGTGAAGGAAGCGCTGCTGCACTGATCTCCTCGGAGACAGTTTAGGGACAGTCCGGTCTGATGGTCTCATGTTACCATAAAGGCCCCTGCTCTGGATTAAATGAGAGGGGTTTTGTTTGGTTGAAAGGTTAAAAAATGAATATTTAAGAGAGTTCACATTTCACTGACGTGTCTCAATAAAACCACGAGATGTCGCAATTTTCCATCAGTTACTCATACTCAGAACAATCTTGATTGGCCAAGAATTTGAGGATTTCTTTTCATCTCTCTTAATGTACTTACACAGAAATATAAATGACTTTTAGGGCCAAGGACAACAAAGATGGGCAGATAAAGGTAAATAATAGACAGGACTGTTATGTAGTCATAATGGAAAAATAGGTGAAAATATGATTATTAAAATGATTATTATATAAATGTTTAAAAAGCACCAATGGCCAACAATAAAAAAACAAGTGTTTTGTTATACACTGTAAAATAATATTCTTAAAAAGCTGTTTTCACAAGTTAGCATTGTATTGTATGATATTTAATGTGAAAAAGTCAGTTTCCACTCACTCACATACTTTGATAGTGCATTGAGATCATGCATTATCCTTTAGAGCAGTATACATAATGAAACTGTATAAAGCGAATAAGATGGTTTTTCAGATTTCTCTATACAGTCTTGTCATCCATCATTAAAGGAAGTCAAAGTCAAAATCTGATTTTATTGGAAACAATAACTTTTACACAATCCAAAGGGTCCAGACCATGATTGAGGTCAGAACCGTTTATTGCCAAGCAAGTTTGCACCTACAAGGAAGTTGTCATGGCGGGTGGTGCGTAACATTTAACAATAAACTGTAACATTAAACTATCACAATCAGCACAGTGCAGAAAATAGAAACATATTAAAATGTACAATAAAATATACAATATATATATACAATATAGGTGAGGAGTAAACTCCGTCCTCCTCGGTCCCGGCATAATGAACACGGGTAACATGCAGACATTCCAAACCTGCGTTGGGTTCTGTAGTGTCTAAATTGTCAGGTCATGTTATGCAAAGGTCTCTGCCAAACACGTTCATGCTCATGTTGTTTGATATGTGACATGACATTTCATACTTTATTACACCGATTGTTGTGGGATATGCTGAGCACATTAACAATGCCTGGCCAACAAACCCTTGTTTCGGTTAAACAACGTTAGCCGTGGACCTAGAAGAGGTCAATAACAACAACAAACAACAGCGTATCTAATGGTCTGTTGAAACCTCGCCACATACCTTCTGCTTTGTAGTGCATCAACTCAGAGCTGTTGGCTATTCTGATCCAACTGGGAGTTTAAGGAGGTTGTGAGTGAGACCATAATACCTCTGTGGGGGTTGATTGACACGTATGACTCAGGAACCACTTTTCCACGGGCTGAGATTTCTAGCCCTTCAACTCGCTGTCAAACCAATCTCCACCCTGTGTTGTGGGGGAGATGCCTCTGATGGTTTGGTGGTGGGATAGAATGTGTGAAAGTACCTGCAAGTCTCATGATGACCTCTAATCTGCAATTACATTATTTCCCATCTCCCACAGCATAAACATGTTGGAGCAGCAATAAGATCCACACAAACCCTCATATTCATCTCCTCTCTCTGCTCCGAGGTCACTCCTGTGTGGGGCATTTCACTCTTCATCTGTGAGGCGTTTACTGTTGCCATGGTGATCACATGCAGCTAGGCAGCCAAACTGTGAGACAGAAAGAGGGGGGGGGGGGATTTTCAGGTGGTAGTTGTTGAGCTGCCTGCCTCCCTGTTCCTCATCTATAGATGAGAGCTCACATCTGTGTGTCTGCAGGCTGCAGGCTCAGGTTGATGGCAGGGCCTGATGTTTCATCTCTTTCTCATCATGTGTTATCATGTGTTAGGGAGGAGGCAGCTGAGAGGGAGGTTGGATTTCCTTTAGATACGTAGACACAACACAGGCATACACATACATGCACAGTACAGTCTGACTTTAGAGCAAGACTAACTTTAGCTTTGCATCGAGTGGCACAGTAAACTGACTCAGTAATAGTTACACAGCAGTATCTATGGAAGGTTTACACAATAAACGTTATACCATAATGCTACTAGTCCCAGAAAGGCTAGTGCAGACAAACCCAGGACCAGAATGTAGTGCATTGATCAAGAGTGTGTTTTAGTGATTATGACATATTTAATCTATCTAGATAGTATGCACACAGGCCTTATGTGCATAATTTCAGGAGAGATCAAATCATGTAGCCTATACTCTTAAACCTGAGCCCTATTTTTAGCCCTATCCATGCTTGGATAGTGTCACCTTTATTTGCCTGAGCAGCGGACCGTACCAGGCCTTTATTTGAAGCAGACTGATATTTCTCATTCACTCTGTTTGATAAGTATAATTGGTCATGTTGAAGATTGAAGCTTCCTCCTTTTCCTGATCTGCTCCGGTTTGCCCTGTTACATTTTGTTACAGCAGTATGCTGTAAATACAAACTCCACACGTCCCTTTATCTGTTTCAAATGAAAAGCTTTGTTGCAGTGCCTGCACAGAATCCCTTCATTTCCTGACAAGCTTGCCTGCTTCCCATACATGACTTCACATTGTAATCTTGTGACACTTGTATGTTCCCACTAAACATTTTTGAACACACATCAAACCTGAAATAGGACAATTACTTGAGATAAGGAATCCGCCGTGTTGTTGTTGTTTTGTCCCATCCTGTATTTGGCATGGGCCATTGATCCAGAGTAGTGTCTGGCAGGCAGGACAACTACCTAAAGCCTATGCTACTGAGTTCCCTCTGGTAAACAGTGAAGCAGAGTGTACAGTATGTCTAGGGCTTTTATTGTGAAAGGGAAGAACTAGTGGATCTGGTCTACACTGCTTTTGTCCAGGTTGAATACATTTGTCTGGTTCGGCCCACGGAGCCTCCCTGTTGTATAATATAAGTGTACCTTCTGAGAACATCCGTCCCGCAGAACGTAATTGGTTGAGACCTTATTTTGCAATGCTACAGCTCAGAACATTTACCTTGTTCAAGAAAACTTACATCACCTTGTGGATGCATAATATTTGCGTTCTGTGTGAAAGTACTCATGACAAAAACAACAGTTTGACAAAAATGTATTCCAAATTAATCGCGTG